>CM042694.1:527804449-528191967 GCA_023614405.1 Avena insularis
ATGCTGAACCGTTTCACCACCTTGTCAATGTACGTACTCTGGCTTAATCCAATTAGTCTCCCTTGATCTATCTCTATAGATTCCCACACCCAGAATATATGCCGCTTCTCCCAAGTCCTTCATAGAAAAAACTATTTTTTCAATAAGTATCTTTAAATAGACTCGAGCATAGAAATGTCATTTCCAATCAATAATATGTCATCATCCACATATGGCAGATTGAAACACAAGTGATTTCCCATTTTCTTCTTATACACACAAGGTTCTTGTTCGTTTTTGGTGAAGCCAAACCCTTACAACTTCATCAAATCGAATGTTCCAACCCGAGATGCTTGCTTCAGCCCATAAATAGATTCTTGAAGTTTGCATACCTTCTGTGCATTGTTTGGACTCTAATAAACCTCTGGTCAAAATATATACACATCCTCAAAAAGGATTCCATTTAAGAAAAGCCGCCTTGACATCCATCTCCTATATCTCAATTGAAATAAAGCAAAGAATGGATAGAATGATCCGTATAGATTTAAGCATCGCTATGTAAGTAGAAAGTCTCGTCAGAAGTCAACTCCTTTGAACTTGTCGAAACCTGCAACAAGTCGAGCTTTATGGATGTGAACATCACACATCTCACCTTCTTCTTATAGATCCACTCTACTGGCGGAGCTTAGTAAACTATCGTGCAGGTCAAGGTTCAAACTGATTGTCTCCATGGACTCTATTCGACCATGGCATCAGCCATTTCGAGTTCGGTCCACCATCGCTTGCGCATAGTCGAGGCTCATCATTGTCTAACAATAATAACTCTTCGCTTCGCTTACCTTCACGACCTTCTCGTGGTTGTGGTGCTTCTACGTCATCGGTCTTCAACTTGTTCGCTGGTTATTGCATGACTCGAGAAGCATCCCCGATCGGCTCATCTTGAACTTCTTCGTCGCACCGGACCTTCCACTGCCCCCTTGTGAGAAATCCTTTCTTCTAGAAATCACATGAAACACAAACACTTGCCCTCTTCGTGGGTTGTAGTAATACCTCAAAGTTTTGGTATCCCATTAAAATGTGACTTATCCGATGGTGTTAGCTTGTCCCGACTGAAGTCGCTGACAAATGCATCACAACCCCAAATCTTTAGAAAAGACAACTGGGATTCTTTTCTACCCACATCATATGGTGTCTAACTACGATTTAGATGGTACCGCTTAGTGTGAAAGCTGCTGTTTCAGCGCCAGAACCCCCAAAATGATAATGGTAACTGATCGTCATCACCGATCGAACCATGTCCAACAAAGTTCGACACACTGCTCGAGATCCCCGCTTTTTGAGGGTATGCTGCCCGGCGCATGAGTCAGGAATAATGTCAAGAACTCTTAAGATGATTGCTAAACTTGTGACTCAAATATTCACCTCCATCGTATCAGATCAAGAAGGTTTTTATTTTCTTGCTGTTGACTTTCACCATTTTGAAACTTTGAACTTCAAAAGCCAGACTTATAAGCCATCAAGTAGACATAGCCATATCTAATGAATCATCGCGAAAGTAATGAAGTAGGTGATATCCTCCTTCCGTCGGTTGCGTGTTTCATTGGTCCACATACATCGCATATGAGTTCCAATGTCTGAGCGCCTATCGGAAACCCCGTAAAGCATGCCTTGGTCATCTTCCAAGTAAACAGTTGACATGTCTCGTATGATTCAAAAATCAAACGGTTAGAAGACTATCACTATGGAGTTTTTCATGCTTTTCACTCTCTATATGTCTCCAAACCATTAATGCCATAAATAGGAAAATCAAATCACGGTCAAGCCTTTAGCACTAATATTGTAAACACATGTATTATCAAGATTTAAAAATAACAACCATCAACAATGGGAGCATCATCCACAAAACATAGCATCCTGATATTACACAACTATTGTTTGTACTGCCAATGAATAACCATCCTCATCAAACTTGAAGGTGATAAAATGTTTCGACCCATACTAGGAACAAGAACACTATCTAACTCCACATAAACTCGAATTTAAAGGTAGTTGTGCCGATCGCCGGACGAACAATGCAGCAACCCTTGTTTTATTTCCGACGCTAAAATCCACTTCGCTTTTCCGCAGACTTCTAGTCCCATTATCCCCCATTGAATTGCAAATATGAGCAACCGACCGGCATCAATACCAAGAGTTAATATAACTAGAAAATCTCCACAACATTTACAACAAGCTGCACTGAAGTGGAAGTACTCTTACTCCACCTCTTCAAAGAAAGCCTGGTAATGCTGCAGTTTCCTTCCAAGGCTATACCTCGTGACAAAGAAATACTCAGTGTCCTCGCAGGACCAGCCTTGCTTGCGCAGGTTTGGCTTAGGGATCGCATCTAGTCTGGGCCTCTCTTCTTCTTCTGCCAAGAAGTGCCCTTTTTCTCGAAGCTGCTTGTTCTCGTTATACCATCACATGGCTATGCCCTGCACACTTACTGCCACATTCTGCTGTTGTGCATCCCATATCTATTAAGGCCCCTCCACCCCTATGCATACAGGTAGTAGTTCAAATGAAATGCCATAGCTAGATGGAAGAGGATGCCAAAATGAAATTAGGGCCAACTTCTTGGCCCAATGGAAAACCAAGCTTCCAAAGTCCTCGATCAGAATCAACCATTTGATCACATGGGGCCTACAGCCTGCCTCTACCAACTTGCATTCCACAAAGGACTTAGCTATTATTGTACTCTCGGCCCCAGTCTGAAGCCTAGAATATGTCCTGCCGCAACGATTATGAACAGACGCTCTCGATCCCTCAACCGCTTTTGAAGATCAGGAATCCATGCATGCAAGCATAAGACAACTAACCTCAAGAGACCATCACATGCTTTCTTGTAGCATTCTTAAGGGTAGCAGTTGCATATCAGGTTCATCCGGATTAGTATCCACGTTTTTTCTCATCGAACAATTTCAAAAATACTTAATTCAACCAATAGTTTGTTCCATTTAGTTTATCCTTTTCAAGAATCGAACGCAGCAAAAGGTGATGAATTGTTTCGGTGCCATTGATCTACAAGAAAAATATGCAAACATTGCCATGTAAATGAAAGAGTAAAACATATTAAACAATTTAATAACATAGCACCCAATTTCAAATCAACATCCTGTTGATACTAAGTATCTGATCCATACTAATAAAAGTCGATTAGTGAGCTTTAGCATCATCATAGAAGACAAGGTAAATCGGTAAGCAACTCATAATCATATCACATATGACTCTGTTGTTGGGTGACATTCTATGTCAAAATTCAGGGCTGTACCAACCTTATGCCCTGTTGTCCTTAATCGTTAAGATGATCTGTTGCTCACCAACCCATGTATATCCGACACAAACCTATCCACCAAGGAAAACCGTGGCACCTTAATTTATAGACCCAATTAAACGATAGTACACGCATAGATGCAGGTTTGGTTGGAGGGCATGGTTTAACTTAAACTTTTTAGGAGGGATCGTTTCACTTCTATCATCTAAGCATGCAGTAGTAAACGTGATAAGAATAGCAGACTACATAGATGTGATATAGTAGGCCCATTTTCATGCTGACCTCCATCGCCATAGAACCCGGCTCCAATATGATGATCTCCATCTTCATGTTCTATGCTAGCCATCCTCCAAGTGATGAGTTCTCTAAGAATAATACAAGCTATTACCCCTAATGTACTAGTAATAAAAAATTACATGGCTGGGATTGTCACAAGTTGGGCACGCAGTTATTGCTAAATAATTGACAACACATGGCTCTAGCCGTGTTGTCTTCCTACCACTAATAATGGTGTCATTGAAAATACATACATGCATCACATATATTTTAACATACTGATCACATAAACTTCCTGCAAAACAAGTTGTGCCTAGAATCGATTTCAATGGACAGGAACAGAAAACCTGCGAAATTTTAACGAGATACAAAGGCGACTAAGGGGTTTGGGGTCTCCCTATAGTCTGGCGTAACGCCGCGATACCATAAACCCACCATAGTTCATTCGACACAATTTTCTTTTATGATTTTATCATAAATCAAATTACCATAAACCGACTATAATTCGATTCAACAAACCTCTTTGATCACGGCATTTCACTAGATCTACCCCGACCAACAATCATATTGATTCTTCGCGATTCAAAAGCGATTTATGTGTCACCGTTTCACCTGATGTATGAAACCGACCTAGGGTAAGTCGTTTCGACCGACCTTAGAATCACAACGATCACGAAAAGTAAGATCATAGATCAATCCTGTAAACACCGCCATACAAACGATTCACATCATTCATATCAATCTACATATCACCATATGCAAACTCTCCCCGGACCTATGAATTCTAAAAACACTCTGGCCTGGAAACCAATTATAGGGAAACAGTGTAGGCTACACTTGAAGCTGTGAAAATCGTAAAATTTTCTACCACAGCCAACCACAGAATAGCTATTGGTCATAGATCGCTGGATTACCATGGACGCCAAGCATGGATTACCGCTTTTACCAAGAGGTGTGGAACTTGATGAAGCACGCTATGCTACGCAGCAGATGTTCTACGCCTCCTCCGTCCTCCGTCTTCGTCCCACGTAGTAGCTCCTTTATGCTAGCGCAGCCTTCCAAGTAAGCAAGCAGCGATGCAAAGATCTGAGGTATCCACACGTCCCGAGTGGAAGTCACACGCCGCACTCATAGGGTTCATGCAGGCAACACAAGCGTGAAGAGGAGTGGCGGCCTGGTGGAATGCTCAAACCTTTTCAGCTCGCCTCTCACCCTCTCTTATAGGAGATCCTCGGGTGGGCTTCTACATTAGCAATTTCATTAGCAGTTTCCTCTAGCCTGGTCTAATTCGATCCAATCCTCATTAGGCTTCCAGCCTCCTCTAAAGTGTGTAGGACCTTATAGGTTCACACGATACACGATAGACATGACGCGAAAGTACACTTTACTTCTGTCATGCTGGGTGTATGCGCTCTGGGCAAGACGTACAACTCCTAAACGATATAAAGACTCTGGCCTGACGAACCATCACAAGGTTGGGAGTAGTACATAAGTCTTTCCTTTGCCTCAACGAGCATCAATGGTCTTAGCTCCAAGATGACTCTCTTTCTCGAGCACTGTGATTCGTGAATCCTTTACTTCAGGTTAACTCTTAACCATATGTAGCACCACCTCAATTGCATTTATGGATCCGATCACCGAGGGGCCTTAGACATTCCCCAAGTAGAGAGGGCAAATCCTATCTTGATTTAATCGATGCCTTTAAAAGCATGTATCGTGACAAAACCCCGAAAAGCTACCTTTATAACTACCTGCCACATGAGTAGTGTTTGATAGCCTTAAAGTAGGTTTATCCACATCTCAAAGCATACGCGCAAAAAAGTGCGAATAATTCCTCAGGTCTAAGGAGTCAAACGCATATCGTATGTGTGTAGAGAGAGTCGCAAGTATAATTGCTTACTCATGTTGGGGTTAGTCCAACCCCATGTTCATACTACATGTCCACATCATTGGTTTGACATCTCCATGTCTATGACTTTATGCTAAACATAGTCATCAACCAATCGATGTGCTAGCTCTAATATTCACGGTGTCCTCTATATGAAACTCCGCCAATTAGGGACAATTATTAGATAACTATACAAGTAAAAGAGTTTCACAAACAATTCACATAATTGCCAATCAATACAAGAGGATGCCTAGTATATGGATATTGTTCAAGGAACATTATAATATCTCATGGATACGCATGAAATACAATCATCTCTTTAAGGACGCTTACTCTAGGGCATATTTTCCTTCACATGTTGTTTCAAGCTTGGGAAAGAATGAAATCTTTTGGTAAAGAATTGTCCCAACTCTATGGATCTGACCGCTTGGATGATCATCCAAACTTTTTATGCGCGGATTGAACCATTCTTCAAGCGGAACCTATTGATTCTCGTCATCGTGGAGGTGCTCTTTTATGACCATCACTTTGGGTGTCAGCAAACAAAACTTTTGGACAATATGATGGCAATTAATTATTCTGAAATGGCATACCGAGAGATCTCCACGCAAAGTAATAAGGTAAAATTCCGCTGAGTGAAAAACCCTCCTCCTTGAGTGCGATAAAATTGATATTATTATGCCTATGCTTGTTGAATGAAAAGCCCGCTATAGATCCAAATAATGTTCCTTTTGGCTTTTGGTTGCTCAAGAAGATCAAGTTGATGTGAACTTCATAAAAAATAATAATTCTTCTTAAGCAACAATGCTTATGGTAATAACAATTATAGGCCCTACCCTCCTAATAACTCTATATGGCTATAATGAAACCTGGATTACCTAGTGAAGGAAGAATTTAAAGTTGAAAGCGAGCCACTAAAAACTTCATGCAAATGCAATATGGAGCAAAATAAACTATTCACCAAAACTACGGAGGAACAAATCTTATCATTTTGAAGAACATTATATTACCATCAACTTGAGAGTCTAAGTAGGGAAACTCCTACTTTACAAATTGAAACTCTAATGCTGAGAAAGAAATATATCATCTTTGTTCAAAGCTCAATCTTCATTGATTAATAAAATGGCTGCTAAACCTGAAAACTAATGAGAATCCCTTTTGCAAATACTAAATGCCATACAAGTAAGAATTGATGAAAATTTTAGACTATTAGCTGAATTACATGCTAAGTGGAAAGAGAAGATGAAATTGCTAGAAACATTAGAAGTTTTCTACTATCACCACCACTAGTGTTGTAGGCTTAGTAATAGTTATACTCACTTTTAGATGAGAAATTTGATTTTGATCTTGATGGTTGCAATATCTCCGAAGTTATTAAGTTCCTATGTGCAAAGCTTACAAAGTCCTGAACGTTAAGCATAATGAACATTGGCCTACAAAACACATTACTTGATGCTCTACAAAGATTAAAAGAAGAAAAGAGATGAAACATAAAAGCTTCTATTCCTATAAAACAAGAAGATGGTTGGGAAACCCATCATTAATATGAAAGGAAAGACTTTGAGATTCGTAGCTTAAAGGATCTCATGAGCAGTAGTGTTTCTACGGGTGCCTAGAAGGATTTATGATATGCTTGATTTTCCTCCTCTTGAAGATTGTTATTTGAATGTCCCACTTGATGATAATGCTAAAAGTTAAACTCATGGGGAGTCTTAATGATGTTCTTATTATGGTTAACCCATTCCTATGTCCCCGCTCAAGATTTCTAAGTGTTCCGATGTTGAATACAATGCTTCTTGTCCCGTATTACTTCGGGAAGACCTTTTCTTAGAAACTATTGGTGCCATCGCTGATAGTGGAAAAGAAGGCATCATTAAATATCAACTCCCACTCAAGAAAGGTATAGGAACACTTCCTAAAAAGAGAGAACAGAGATTTATTTTTCTTCTCCTATGAAAACAAAATTTGGTCTTTAATGCTTCTTCATTTGAGAACACTTGATTCTTTCTTTTGGTTCTTTAATGCCTAACTTAAAAAGCGCCAAGCTAAAGAAAAGTACTTATTGGGAGATAACCCAAAAGTTTTAGATGAAAGTCTTGGAAGTTATTACTTCAGTAATAACTGCCCTTATCCTCTTTTATTTGCTTTTTGAGCAAGAGTAACTCTAATGAGAGAGAAGCACGATTGGGAAAAGTTGCTGTAAACCCTTTTAAACAGTTTTTTTAAGCTAAACCGTAAAATTCTTCGTAGAGAGAGTTCTGCATATGTCGTGATTGAGCTGTAATGCCTTTGTGCTTCTGTCCCAGGTTGTGTCACTCTAACTTTCACATAGTTCAACACTTTTTATTTGGAGCAATGAAGGTCTTTCGAAAAATTCATCATTCTACCTGTCTGGTCTGTTTCTTGACAGATTACATTTTCGTCAGATTTTCATTTTTGTTGGTTCCTTTTGGTTCTTTGGGGGAATTGAACTTTCGGAGGGAAGTGCTTCAGGTTAGGGGTGTTCTATATCGGAAGTTTATTTGGTGTTAGAACTGAACCTAAGACCTTTTATCTTGAGTGCACTATCGTTATGCTTAATAAGATTGTGGAAGTTTTGTAATGAAGGAAAAATTTAGGTGTATGGAAGGAATGAGTAATGAGGATGAAGGATGGACTAGTTTCAAGTCAGGGGATGCCACGCTGTCACCCCTCAAGAAATATCCAAGAAGTACAAGTTGCTGAAGCTTGGGGGATGCCCAAGGCATCCTTCTTCATCAATAAAATCCCAAAGCAGTTTCTTCCTTAAACGCCCATTTTTTATTGTTTCATGCATAGTTGTGTTGTTCTTGGAGCCGCCTTTCTTTTCGCTTTATTTTTGGTTTTTCGCTTTTCTTTTGCTTGCTTAGTTTACTGAATAAAATTGGTTGGAATTCCCCTCTTTCATACATTGGTTTGCAAGCTTAGTTTGGTTTGGTTTGGAAAAGAGTAGGAAAGTTCATGCTATGTGGTAAAAGAGCTTTGTTTTGACTGTGGCCTATGCTTTCATCACAAGTGCCATGTTTAAAAATTGTTTTGGCCTTTATGCTTAGTATTCTTTGTTGTTGTACATGACTTGTTATAAACAATTGAGATTGCTTAATGTGCCTTGGATGAATCAAAAAGTTGTTTTTAGCATATTAAAGCATAGTATAGTGGTATTCTCCTTTGATGATGCTTTTATTTGGGTCGACTTAAGTACACCATGCTCACAAGGTCCATGTTATGACTATCTCAAGTCACCATAGCTCTTTATGATCCTTTAGTTTTCAACTTGTAGTATCACTTTATGCTTTGATCAATGATGTTTTGTCGCCTCAAGCATGATTATGGTGGCCATTATTGCTCTCTTTAGTTTGTCGCTCCCGCCTTTTGCTAGGGCCTCCACAACTGCAAGTATGAGTTCTTAACTCATGCATCCAACTCCCTAAACCAAGTTATTCCAAAGAGTCCAACCATACCTACTCTATTAGCTTATGCTATTCCAAGTATATTCATGCTTTTTTTTACCTTCCAAATTAAACTTGTTATGAGAAAAATCTAGTGATTAAAGCTTCCTCACGAACTTGATGGCACACTTTACTTTACTTGCCCTTAATAAACTTTGGAACCATTGTGTCGTATATGTTGTATATGCTTGCACTTATTTGCTGGAATTAGCAGAACGCTTTCATGGGGAACGCTTTTCTAACATTGCACTTGGTACTTGTACCTACTTGATATCATGCTCTTTTGGTATATGGATGTCACTTGTGAAATGAAAGGGAGCTTGTAAGTCCATGGAGTTATGTATATGTGTTAGATAAACGCCTGGTCAAGCAGTATAATCCATATACGACATGGTGGAAACCTCACAGCCGGAACCATAATGATCGCTGCTTCTATGAAGCATTTTCCTTCTTATAAAAAGAGTCCTATATTGGAGAAAAAAAAGAGAAAAATAAAAAAAAAGAGATACTATGAAAAGAGGGAAAGAGAGAAAAAGCAATTCATATTCCCATGGTAAATAAGAAGAATGTGTCGAGATGCTCGTTGTCCTGCTTGCCTTGTCATTTTGATATGGGGATTCTTCAGTATCATCGGGCAAGGGCAAATACCCTGTTGGCGTGTTCTCTTCTAATGATACAAGCATACTTCAAGCAATGAAAAGAACTTACCGGTGACTAAACTTGAGTATCATGAGGAGCTGCTACCTCGTGATACATGGGGACATGAGATTTCTGACTTATACTTCTCACAAGCATGTACCAATTCATAGTTTGTTCATACTTTAACCTTAATCACTTCCAAAGATGCTTATGATAGGGGCAATGAGAGCTGAAAGCTATAAGTACCATAATTTTTGGAAGCTCTTTATGAGACTCTGAATCTCACTTACTTTTTACACATATAAAAGGCCTTTCTTCCACCATTATATTCAGGGCCTCCACCTTCATCTTTATGCACCTACTTTCGAGAGCATAGTGGCCATTCTTAGTTCTATGTGCATTGTCCCAAGACTAGTTGGATTGATGCATACTTTGATATTGCTTGTTTTAAACTATTGTATCTTGTCACCTTTATGAACTTTGGAAGGTGTCCTATGCATTTATATTTGCTACTCTATTGAGGGACAAGTTGCCGGAACACTATTATGCTATGTTTTCTTATGTGAAACAAACAAAACGCCTTTGGCAAAGCATTGTTATTCATGAATCTTTTGTTTGTGCCTTTTCATGTTAAAATCATAGCTTATTTGGCTTATTGCTAGAACTTTGTCTTTCATGTTATGATTCTGAAGTACTATGATCCCAAGCTTTGAATGTTTTGCAAATATTTCCGATCAAGTTCGATTTATGTATGCATGTCACCTAAAAATTATTCTTTTCTTTTTATATCACTTTACCTACCGAAGATCATTGGCAGGAGTTGCTTTTGATGTTGATACATTGCAAATGTATTCTATAATTTTCGACGTTCCATGCTTTGGTTTTATCCACTTTCTTGTGTTTTGTTCCAACTTTGGAGTACTTTTCATATAGATTTCTTGACCAACTCTATTAACAAGAGCCACAGCGCTGTCATTCGCCTGTTTTCTGCTGGTTTTTGGTTCTAGGGAAAGTCAAAAAATGGATATTCTCAGAATTGATCACGGGACAAAAGCCAAAGTGCCTATTTTTCCGGAAGTCATCAATGCTGCATCATTTAGACTGAGAGGGCCAGAGGGCTGCCACACCACCTGTCAGATGGCTGCACTGCCCGCGCCAGGTGGGTGGTGTGGCCAGCCCAGGCACCCTGCCCCCTTCCGACTATATAGATGCTTCTCGACTGTGTAAACCTTAAGTACCCGATCAAAATCCATGAAAGAGTCTATATCCGCCATCATCTCAGATCCCTAGATCGAGGATCTGAGTTTTCTCAAGTACCGCCGGAGAGGGGATTTTCACCCGAGGCCTTTGTTCATCACCATGCAAGCCTCCTGCAGGATGCCGTAGTAGTTCACCCCTTGGAATACGGATCCATGTAGTAGCTAGATGGCTGGTTCTCCTCCTTGTAGGCTTTCATGACTCAGATCTTTGTGAGTCTGCCTCATGATCAAGACTGTATCTATTTGTAATTCCATGTTACAGTGTTTGTCAGATCCGATGGATACTATGAGATGTTATTTTAGATTTATTATTTATTCTATCATGTCTTTGTTATTTGTGATCTTGCATGCTTTCTTCCGTTGTTAGTAGCTATCTTGGGACAAGTAGATGCTAGCAACCCAAGAAAGTTAGTGCATTTATGCTCGATAGTGGTTCTATGCTCTCAGTAACTGGGAAAGTGATGTAAATCTCTAAGGTACTAGATGTGTTGTTGTTACTTAGGGAGAAAAACAAACAATCCTTTTTGTTCATAGAACAACCAGTATTGTTTTACTTTACACGCAGTTCAGAAGCAATAGTCTCGTTGCTTGCATCTTCATAACCGGAGGGGGTTCGGATGATAACCCCGAAGGTGGATTATTAGTCATAGATGCGCTTGGATGGCTGAAGGCCTATGTATAATGTTGTAATGCCCAATCAAGTCTCAAAGGAGTCAAGATGATTAGTATATGCATGTATTGCATTCTCGTGTTTGTCAATTGCCCTACCGTACATTTGTTCACTCCAAAGATAAGTTATCTATCTAAGGAGAGCCACCTTCAGTGAACTATGGATCTCGGTCCTCTTTCTTTACATACATACAATCTATAAACTGCTTGATCGGGCTTTTGTGTTTACTTTCTGCAACTTCTTTACTTCTTTCCATTCGGGACACGCCTCTTAATCCTTTATTTACCGCAGAAAACACGATAGAGATTGACAACCTCATCGCAAGTTGGGGATTAAAGTTCTGTGGTTGTGGTTGTGGGTCTCTCATCGTTAAGTTGTTACTAGGAACCGGTAGTAGGCGCCTCGCCAAAGTTTTCGGGAGATAGTAACACCTTTGAAGGTGTTTCTCTTGCTCCTACCGGGTTCTGATTAAACCTTGGTTTCATAACCGGAGGGAAACTTACTGTCATTGTGCTCATCATACCTTCATCTTGGGGTTCCTAATCGAAGCTTGTATACATCAACACCGCTTATCAAGCATTTTTTTTCTCGCGGCGCTTGCATTTTGAGCCATCAACCGCGGAGCTCATATTACCACTCTTTCCCTAGGTCGTTTAGACTATAACATCACCCACATCCGTAATACGGTGGCCATAAAGGTGTACGCTGGGTATTCCCGAAGGAACAATAGGATGACATAGACCGCAAGACTGGATTTTTTTTCACCCACATGACGGTAAAGATACATACGTCGGGTTTGTTAGATTACATCTATAACATGTTGCAACATGTGACTAGGTCGGCCGGGTCGTACATTACCTGCGAATAAGAAAACAGAACTTGTTGTTAGAATCTAGATTGAACAAGAGGTATGGGATAATTTCAATGGTCGGATCTCGGACAAGTTGTATCGAGAAAACAAAAGGAAGAGGATGCTACACTTAGACGGTTCAGAAACGACTATTGCAAGCATCGTGGAATGCATAGGGCTCATTATGGACATCCCCGGGTCCTCTATTGATTATTGGATACATGCATCATGTCTAGAGAATTCCCGAGCCGTGAGAGGATACACTTAAGGGTATCGATGAGAGCTAAATTCATTCGTAAGACGGAATCAACAAGAGAGAAAGAGAGAAAGCCGGAATCATTCCGCGAGAGATCCGGGTTGTTCGTGAGAAAGAATAAAGGACCGGAATCATTATTCCCGAAAGATCCGGAAGTCATTTCGGAGGGACAATTAAAAGGGAACCGAAAGGTGTTTCGGGTCAAGATGGATTTTGTAATATGATGATTTACATATTTTAGTGTAATTAATATTAAATATAATATTAAAATCTAATTTCAAGGGTTATTTCCACTAATGGGCCAAACTTCCTAGGAACAGGGCCCATGAGGGAAAAACCGGAGAGGAAGGGCCAAGGGCCAATGGGCCAAGGCTCAGCGCTTGAGGGGCTCCACCCAAGCCACTTAGGGCCGTGCGTGCGTGGGGTGGGGGCCTGATGGGTTCGTAGAAGCATGGAAAAACAAAAAATTTCTACCAAGTAAGAACGTAACAAAACCTCAGATCTAATCTAGATAAAAGCCAAGATCTACCCATCTATTAGGGACATGTGCAACGAGGATAGATCTCAGCACAACCCTGTAGATCCGAAGCCATGTGCGAGATCGGATCTCGCGGGTTGATGTAGATGATCACTTGCCGATCTCAAGATCGAAGGCCGAGACGATCCTTCCTACCACGCCATCGCCCGCAGCGCTTACCTGCCAATGGCTTCCATCACACGCGGCGGAGTTGAAGGCACCTTTCCTCTCCCCTGCTCCAAATGAAAGCGTAGAAGGTAGTAGGTCTCTCCACGGAACTTAGGCAGCAAGACGATCATGGCAGTGGTGGTGGCGGAGTAGAGAATTTCACAGGCTTCACTGCTTTCAGAAAGCAGAGGAAGGAGGAGGAGAGGCGAGGCTAGGGTTTGGAGTGGGAGGGCAGGGGGGTGGCGCCCACCCTCTATATATAGAGGTAGGGGCTGCCTAGGTTCCTGCAATCAGGTTCACCCTCTAGGGTTTGCCAAGGACAGGAGCTTGGGGAGAGTCCTTCCCCCAAGTTTCCTTTTTACTTACTCCTTGCTTTCCTTTATCCTTCTTCTTGGTTTTCAAGCAAACTCTGTAAATCTTCTAGAACCTTCCTAACATTCCGAAACCTTTCTAGAATCCCCCATATAACATCTTCCGGAACATTTCCTAACTTAGAAAATGATCTCCATTATATAAATCTTATTCTCTGGACAATTCCGGATCTCCTCATGATGTCCCGGATCCAATCCGAGACTCCGAACAACATTCGGTCTCCAACGCACATTCCATATCTAATTAAAAACAACTTCAACCTTAAGTGTGTCACCCTGTCGCTTTCGCAGGAATATGCATACATGATGGAGACACCTTCCGATCAATAACCATGCCGGGATCCTCGAGATCCATAACGGCTCCCACATACTCAACGATGACTTTGTGATCGAGCAGAACCATTAACATACTTAAACTAAATTCTCGACATTGTCACGCGATACTTTACTTATCCGAGGGTTTGATCGCTTGAGATCTCCATACCTAGTTCTACTCCTCGTTATCGATAAGTACTCTTTACTGCTCCATGTTATGTCATCCCTTGTGACCTAGCGTCAAGGTTATGCTTGCATAAGCTAACTATATGACATTCCATCGGAAGGCCCAGAGCATATCTATCCATCATATGGATGGACAAATTCCAATCTTGGTCCATGCGCTTCAACACATACTTTCAGAATACCCAATGACACCCTTTTTATAACCACCTAGTTATTCGTAAGCGTTTGATGTCATCAAAGTACCCATCCGGGTGATGGTGATTAACATAACCCTCATGGTCGGCTATGATTAGGTTACTATGCATTTGAAAGCTTGTTGCAATCGAACTTAATCCCATGACTTGATCTTATGCTACGCTTACTATGGTGTGTGTACATCACATCATTCTCCTATCGATATAACCTTGTTATTAATGACATCCAATGTCCATGATCAAGAAATCATGATCATCAATTAATCAACAAGCTAGTTCAACAAGAGGCTTACTAGGGACTCTTTTTATGTTTACTAAACACACATGTATTAGTATTTCCTTATAATACATAATTTATAGTATTACGGGATGCAAACATTCATCATAAACACAAAGATATAATAATAACCACTTTATTATTGCCTCTTGGGCATATCTTCAACAAATGCTCTCCCACTTCTGCACTAGAGTCATTAATCTAGATTACATGGTAATATACCCAACACCCACATGGCGCTCTGGTGTTGGTCATGCTTTGCTCTAGGGAGAGGTTTAGCCAATAACGGATCTGCCAGGCATTCAGCATCAAGGTGTGTACTTTGGCAAATCTTGTGCATCACCATTTCGGGACATGCTCGCGAATAGCATGGAAACGTAGCTTGATGCTCACTTCAAGCTTTATGTGACCTTGGCTCTAATGCATTAGCTAGCGGCACCTAATGGTTGTCAAGCAAAGAGATGGCATTATCGTAATCCAATGCACTAGCAACCACGCTTTAAGTTCAGTAATGAACTCCTTCATCCATATGGCTTTTCTGTGCAGCCTTCCGGAAGCGACTGCATGTATTCTGGATTCGGGCTTGAAGATTTCACCACAACGCTTTTTGCTTTGGCACTCCTCCAGCTTTTGCTTCAGCACCATTCGTCAAAATAAATCTCATTATCCAGATCCAAGACCGTGTGACTTCGAGTCATCCTCGATCGGTTCAACTAGCATCGCTAGTAATTGTAGCATAACAAGTCGCTCATCACATCCATAAGAAAAGAACCATATCCTTAGTCCTATTTAGGTACTTTAGGATATTCTTGACTCGCTGTCCAGTGCTCCATTCCGTGATCACTTTGATATCTCATGCTAGTCAAACTAACAACATAAAAGCTATATCCGGTCTTGTACACATGACGCATGGCAAACATGATAGAAACCTATGCATATCGAGGCATAGGGAATATTATTCATCTTCTCTATCTTCTTCCGTAGCTGGACTTTGAGTCTTTACTCAAGGTCTTACTCCTGACATCATGGAGCAATTTAACCCTTTCTTTCCTCTTCCATTCTAAACTTTTCAGAACTTTGTCCTCAAGCATGCTTACTTTGAAAGCGTTTATTAGGCTGCCTTGATCATCTCTATAAATCTTGATGCCTAGAATATATGCCGTCTCGCTTAAGATCCTTCATTGAAAAAACTATTTTTCAAATAGGCTTTGACTGCTATTAAGAAGTTCTATATCATTCCTAATCAAATACCAATATGTCATCCATACGAGTACTAGGAATGCTACAGAGCTCCCACTCACTTTCTTGTAAATACAAGCTTCTCCATAAGTTTTGTATAAATCCAAAGTTTTGATTACTTTATCAAACATTGATTCCAACTCTGGGATGCTTGCTTTAACCATAAATGGAGCGCTTGAAGTTTCATATCTGTCGCCATCTTTTAGGATCGACAAAACCCTTGGGTTGTACTCATATACAACTCTTCCTCAATGTCACCATTAAGGAATGCCGCTTTTGACATCCATCCGCCAAATCTCATAATCGAAATATGCAGCAATTGCTAACAAAACTCGATGCACTTTTTAGCTTTGCTATCAACGGCGAGAAAGTCTCATCGTAGTCAATTTCTCCTTGAATTTGCTCGGAACTCCTTTCGCTGACAAGTCGAGCTTTATAGACGGTAACATTACCATCGCCATCTGCTTTTTCTTTTGAAAATCCATTTGTTCTCGACAGCCTTACGCCATCCTGGGTGAAGTCCACCAAAGTGCCATTAATTTCTGGTTTTCATACATGGATCCCATCATGGGTTTCATGGCTTCTAGCCATTTGTTGAATCGGGCTCACCATAGCTTCTTCATAATGCCGTGAGGTCATCGGTGTTGTCCACCAACATGATCGGCTCAAGGCAGGGTCATACCAATCAGAGTGGTACGAACCATCGCTGTTGACTCAAGCGAGGTTCAGTAGCTGGCTAACCACGCTTGCTGTTTCATGATCACCATCATTAGCTTCCTCTCCAATTGGTGCAGGCACAAAAACATCTTCCGTGTTGCGCTTACTCTCAACTCCGAGAGAAGGTTCAATAACTCCTGGCTAAATCGAGTTTTCCTTCCGCCAATTCCTTCAGAGAAACTCCTTCTCAGAAAGGATCCATTCTGGCAACGAAAAATTTTGCCGCGCTTCTGGATCTAATGATAGAAGGTATACCCAATCAAGTTTCTTTAGGGTATCACTATGAAGACGCGATTTTCTCGCTTTGGGATCAAGCTTATCAAGGTTGTAACTTCTTTACATGCTTCAACGCAACCCCAAACTTTAAGGAATCGCACAACTTAGGTTTCTTTCCAAACCACAATTCATACGGTGTCATTTCACAGAGATTTAGATGGTGCCCTATTTAAAGTGAATGCTAATGTCTCTAATGCATAGCCCCAAAACGATACATGGTAATCATAAGATACATCATAAGTAACCAACCATATCTAAGAGAGTTCGACATGCGATGTTCTGACACACCATTACGCTGTGGTGTTCTCGGCGTGATGTAATTGTGAAAGTATTCCACATTTTAAATGCTTGCCAAACTGAGAACTTTGATATTCACCTCCAAGGTCGTAACGCATGAAACTTAATCTTCTTGTTATGATGATTTTCCACTTCACTTTGAAAACTCCTTAAACTTCTCAAAGTTTCTTGGACTTATGTTTCATAAAGTAGACATACCCATATCTACTTAAGTCATCCGTGAAAAGTGAGAACATAACGATATCCAATTCACGCGATGTCATTATGCACTCATTGGACCACACATCGGTATGTATTATTTCCATGATAAGTTCATAGTCAGCTCCATTATTCCATAGAATGGAGTCTTAGTCATTTTTCCCATTAGACATGCTTCGTGATCTTTCAAGTGATTCAAAATCAAGTGATTCAAAGTCCATCAGAATGGAGTTTTACATGTCGCCACTCCAATGTGACCAAGACAACAATGCGTTGCTGCATGTAGAATTATCATTCAATTTTGTTCGCTTTAGCATCTATGTTGTGAACATGTGTATCACTACTATCGAGATTCAAGAATGAATAAAACCATTCATCTCGTGTGCATTACCATAAAGATATTACTCATATAAATCAGAAATCCAGACATAGCTTTATTCTCGGACTTAAAAGATGTAACCGCCTACTAAATAAACAAGATCCAGATATAATGTTCATGCTTAATCGCAGGCACCAAATAATAATTATTTAAATTTAAACTAATCCTTTTAAGGTAGATGTAGAGGGAGCTAGTTTATCGACGGCCATCACATCAACCTTTGAGCCATTTCCAACGCCGCATCGTCACTTCTCGCTCTTCGTCTCGCCAGATCTTCGCTTATTCCGGCAGCCTCCTGTTTCGAAGTTACAAATATGAAGTAAACCGAATTCGTGATCAAATACCAGCACTACTATGATTACTAGTAAGATACACATCAATAATATGTATATCGAATATACCTTTCTTCTTGATGTTGCCGCTTCTTCAGATCCGCTGTGTACTTGGGGGCGATTACGCCCAAAGGATCGCACCCCTTGCAAAGAGAAGCATTTAGTTTCGAGGGCTTAGGACCAGCTCTTGCTTTCTTAGCGTGCAAGAATGCCTTTCTTGCCGTCCTTCTTGAAGTTGCTCCTTGTTCTTAGGCTTGCCCACATGTTTCTTGAAATTGGTGGTCTTATTGCCATCAACACTTGGTGCTCCTTTTGATCTCCACTTGAAGCAGCTTTCAGCATGGACGATAGTTCAGTGCAACATCTTGTTCATGGCGAAGTGCATATTGTAGTTCATCACAAAGTTCTTATAACTCGGTGGCGTTGATTGGAGGACACGGTGAATCCTTTAACTCATTAGGAATCGCTATCCCCAACTCTTGAGCTTGTTTTGCGTGCCCTGCACATGGTGAGCACGTGGTCGCTTAACGCGAGCTACCCTCTTCCATCTACATTTAAAGAACTTTTCGAGGAGCTCATAGCTCTCCAATGCCGCTGGAGTCTCAAAAATGAGCTTGAGCTCTAATGATCTCTGAACGGAATTAGTCAGGTGCTCAAAGCGCCTTGAAGCTCCAGGCTTCTAAACCGCATTGTGAGATGGCAACAATCGAACTCGTGGAGTAATGATTTTTCGGGTGAAAAGCGAAACATTCTTTATACGCTATCGGGTGGCATCTTCTGCAGGTGGGTCACCTAGCGTGCTCGGAGCACATATAGTCAACCGACCATCCCCCGAGGACAATCTTCAAATTCACTCGGGATCCAAATCTTGTGAAGTTAAGCTTCCATTGTTCTGTAAGCCTTTTGTTCTCTAGGAACGCATTGAAATTGATGGAGAGGTTCACCTGGCAATCTACAACAAATTTGCAAGTAGTTTAGACTAAGTTTATGATAAATTGAGTTCAATTTTAATTCTTAAATAACTAGGTGAACTCCCACTTAAAACAACATCCCTCACATTGTCTTAGTGATTACACGAACCAAGTCCACTACACCAAGTCCAATCTTCACGAGAGAAGATGTAGTTTCATCGAACAATCTTCATGTTCATCATATCATTTATATGATTCATGCTCTACCTTTCGGGTATTCCATGTTCCCAAGACCATGTCTGTACATGCTAGGCTCAGCCAAGATTAACTCTTAGTTTCCGAGATGTGCAAATTTGGCTTGCACCCATTGTATGCACATCGTAGAATCTATCACATCCGAGTCATCACGAGATGCTTCAAATCCGAAGTAGTCTTAGCAATGGTGCCAACTAAGGACCGTAACACTTTATTAATACTTGATATTTAGTGAGAGGGATCATCTTATAATGCTACCGTCATGATCTAAGCTATACAAGATGCATGAGAGATTAACATCATAGGCATTCATAATTAGTGTGATATGATGTGGCCCGCTTTCTTCTTATGCCTTTGATCTCCATCTCCAAAGCATGGACATGATCTCCATCATCACCAGCATTAAGGCCAAGGTCAATTATGCGCCGCTTCATGGTTGTCCATCATCACTAGCAACTATTACAACTATTACATTGGAATAAAGTTATTATAGGATGAATAGACACCAGGTCTTAACAACAGTAATTAAAGACAACCATTGTCTCCTTGCCAAGGTTGCCATATTACAAACAAGGATCATTGCATACATCAAATATAATCACAATCACATGATGGCCATATCACATCACAAAACCCCTCGCAAAAAACAAGTTAGGACGACACTCTAATTTCTTTTTGCATGTTTTACGTGGTTTGGGGCTTTCGAATAAGAACAGATCTTACCTACTGAAACTGAACCACAATGTTGATACAAGTGCTATAAAGTGCAAAGTGTAGGATTTGGATCTATACTATGGTGGAGAGGCAGATGCACCATCTCGCAGCCACTTGTGCAAAAGCAGTTACACGTCAAGCGTGGAGCAGTCTCGTAATGCGATGACATGTAAGGTTGTGGGACCCTGGTGCCACTTCATCCCACCATACTCAAGTTAAGATGCAAAGCCAACCGCAAGCAAAGACTCCATTGATACGAGCACCAACGCCCACAAAACCATTGTGTTCTTACTGCAGGCGGCAGATCTACGCATAGACAAGGCTCTGCATTACCACCGATGAGTTCATAGCATGGAAAACAAAAATTTCTTTACCGCAAGAACGAACAAAACCCAGATCTAATCTAGATAAAAGCCAATATCTAATCTATTAGACATGTGCAATCGAGATAGATATATGTACTCAACCCTTGTAGATCCCAGCCTTGTGCGTAGATCGGATCTCAAGGTGGTTGATGTAGACGATCACTTCGCCGATTTCAAGATCAAGTAGACGATCCTTCCGGCGCCTGCTTCCTAAGAACTGGCTACCACAGCTTAAAACACGGTCCTGAGTCGGTCGCAGACCTTCACTCTCCCTGCTCCAAATGAGCAGCGGAGGTGGTAGATCTCCACGGAATCCCAGCACTGACGGGCGGTGGTGGTGGTGGTGGAGAGAATTCTGCAGGCTTCGCCCTAAGCCAGGAGCAGATGGAAGGAGGAGGAGAGAGGCGGCTAGGGTTTGGAGTGGAGGGGTGCAAGGGGTGGCGCCTCCACCTCCTCTATATATAGAGGGAGGGTGCACCACGGTTCCCACCCCAGGCCCACACCCCCCTAGGGTAGCGCAAGACAGGAGCTTGGGGGAGAGTCCTTCCCAAGTTTCCCTTTTTACTTACCTTTAAGTTTCCTTTATCCTTTCTTGGTTTTCAAGTAAACTCAAAAAATTCTTTCTAGAACATCTCGAAACCTTCTTGGGAATCCCCATATAAATATCACTCCCAAACATTTCCTAACTTAGGAAAAATGATTCTCCATTATATGAATCTTATTCTAATGGACACCTTCGATCTTCTGATGTCTCGGATCCAATCCGAAGACTCGAGAACAACATTCGGTCTCCAACGACATTCCATATCTACTTAGTAAACAACTGGCAGACCTTATAGTGTGTCACCCTACAATGTTGCATGCGGAATATGCGACTTGATGGAGACACCTCTCCCATCAATAACCATCAGCGGGATCTGGAGATCCATAACGACTCCCCGCTACTCAACGATGACTTCATGCGATCGAAGCAGCGAACCATTAACATACTAAACCAATTCCCTTTGTCACGCTGACATTTCTACTTATCCTGAGGGTTTGATCATCCGGTATCTCCATACCTAGTTCTACCTCGTTACTCAGATAAGTACTCTTTACTTCGCTCCATAAATTATGTCATCCCCAGACCTAGTCACATGCTTGCAAGCTTAACTAGATGACATTCCACCGAGAGGGCCCAAGCATATCTATCCGGATCCTACATGGATGGAAATTTCCAATCTTGGTCCATGCGCTTTCAACACATACTTTCGTGTAATACCCAATGACACCTTTTATAACCACCCAGTTACGAAGCGGTGTTTGATGTCATCAAAGTGTCCATCTGGTGATGGTGATTAACATAACCTCATGGTTGAAGCTGATTAGGGTTACTATGCATAGGAAAGCTTGTAGCAATCTGAATGGGACTCAATGACTTGATCTTATGCTTACGCCACTATGGGTGTGTGTACATCACCATCATGTCTCCTAATGATATAACCTTGTTATTAATGACATCCAATGTCCATGATCAGGAAATCATGATCATCACTAATCAACATGCAGTTCAACAAGAGGCTTACTAGGGACGCTTTATGTTTACAAAAACACACATGTATTAGTATTTCCTTATAATACAATTATAGCATGGGATGCAAACATTCATCATAAATACAAAGATATAATAATAACCACTTTTATTATTGCCTCTTGGGCATATCTCCAACAGGGCCCACCCCAGGCTGGCTGGCCCATTAAGGCCCATGCGCCTCCCTCCTCTCCCTTGTTTAGTCCCACATGGGAAACCCAAAGGGGAGGGCACACCCCTCCCCCTATATAAAGGGTGCCCATGGGTGGGATGAACCACACCAACAATTGGAGAAGTCCTTGGTTGACTTTATCCTCCTCCCTCTCTATACCCAGACCTGGTTGGTATGGGGTACGTGCAATCGGCACCCAAGTATCACCGTGGCATCGAGGCACCAGACCAGAGTATGCCATTACCGCAGGGATTCCTAGCCGGATATCAACTTCCACACTCCCAGCAGGATCGGGGAGCCGGAGGTCTCATCGTGCACCAGATGTGTACGAAGACACGAGGCGCAACACTTGGGGCGCTTAAATGTCGTGAGCCGGAGCTGTTGCACGATGAAGATGATGAAGATCAAGAAGGAGCAAGGGGTGACCTAGGAGCTTCATGACCTTGAGGTCGGTACGAGTACCACTACTCAACCACGCTCCTCGCGGAACGTTAACCGCATGTATCTACAAGGTATTTATTCTCTATGCCCGTCTTATCGTGAATTTAATAGCATTACTACATAGATAGATCCTAGACAAGTTTTCGAGTTCCGTTGAGAAATTTTTTGTTTTCCGTGATCGATCCCCAACAAAGGTATCGAGCGATCTGTGCGAGGGAGTGTTGTACGGCCAAGACGCACAAGCTTTGTGCAGGCATTAATCCTTTAGTTGTTACCCTCTAACGGTACTTGTTTATATCGCGGTATTGTTTGGATGAAGCCCGGATCGACCTTAGCGAGTATTCGCATCGCGAGACCGGTTCCATCAACATACGGCTTATCTGCAAGTACCGCATAAGGGCTAGCGGTCTATGTCTCTCATTCGATAGTTGATATAGCATTTACACCGGAGGGCCCTAAAGGGGTGTAAGAGACAATCACGGATCCATGTTGTGGTTGGAAAGTTCGTAGTTTAGAAACGTGTTCTAAAGGAAAGCCCCAACAACCACGTAAAACTTGCAATAGATAAAGTAGAGGCGCCTACCTTTATTTTGGGCATGTGATTATGATATGGCATTGGTCGTTACAAAGGTAAAGTAGTTTACTTTTCTGTTGCTAAGTAAGTAGTAATAGTATCATCGTTCGATGGACAACCTGGTGGAGGCGCGTGGACTTGGCGTCAAACCAAGGGCACGATGGAGATTATGCCGAGCTTCGATGGAGATCAAGGCTAAGAAAGACTATATCATATCACATTATACATATGATGTTGATACCAGTTTTTACATCTTATTGTGTGCTAGTATTTAGATACTAACGTAGCAAATAAGATAATCCTATTTAATTCCAATATTCCGTGTTCCCTTGTGTGTGCACCACCAAGAAAGTTCTTCATGAGGCGCATCTGTGGTTACAGGCATGGGTGTTCTACATATCTACGCTCACATGCTGGTGTAAGCCATGTTGTAGCTATACACACAAGTTAGATTTGGCGAGCCTAGCAGCTAGAGAAGCGTGGCCTTAACACAAGAGATCGAAGATCGAGCATGAGACACATGGATGATGTGATTGGCATTACCGAATGCCTACCTTTGATAATGCAATCGATGGCCGTGATGATCGGGAGGTAGAGGATAGGATCATGTGATCACTAAAATCGCCCAAGGGATGACCGCTTTAGTGAGACTAATTATAAATTGATCTCTTATTATAAACTTAGTCCAGATGTCTCTGCTTGCAAATATCTTAGTAGACCTTAGCCTATCCTATTGTGGTCCTTTGCAACCATGGGAATATATTGCTTAATGTGGAACTTAGCAAAAGGGTCCAACTTCATATTAATACCCCTACCGAGGGATATCCTCGTAAAAGGTGATCTTCTTCTTGATACAATGACCACTAGGAGATAATTGATGACTTGAATGATTGTGTTTTCTCCATAATCATCCAATAGGCCATTCTCCATTCATGGAGAGTTGGGCTACATTTTGTATTCTTCAGAATAAGGCACATAGAGTATGAGCTGCTGGATGGGTTTTCCTCCATCATGGATGAAAAGAGGATGTTTGGAAAAACATTTAATCTTGCATTAGAGTTGAGAACTCTTAGAAGACTTGATTGTAGATGGAGGTCATGAATGAAAAGGGTATATGTTAGATATACAAAATTATAATGTGGTTCTTGCAAAACTCGTTGCAGTTTGCAAAGTATTTGATACTTATCCGCTTTTGTGAAAAACACAGGATCGCTGAGAATTGATGGACTCTGAGACAATGTGGTTTGATGATCAAGCAAAATAGTTGATGGTCACATCACCACTTCCTGAAAGTTTATCATTTGGATTAGTGGAATTGAATATAATTTGTAATCCCTGTTTGTGTATCTTGCTTTTGGCAAGACGATTATTCATACGAACAAGTTACAAGCCAGTTTGTACTATTCTTATGAACAATACCGTTATGGTCACATTACGATTATAAATAAGTTATTCTCATCACTATGTTAATGATAATAGTTTAAGCATTTATAAAGGATTAGAATGCTAAAAGATATCCAAAGTTTAATAATGAAATGACACTACGCTTAAGTCATTTTGGTTATTGCAAATTCTTTATGAAAGATCGGGTCCTAGATGCTTAATCTAGAGACTTTGCAAAACCATGCCTCGTAATGACTGAAACTCCTCTCAGACTGCTAAAATGGTGATATGCGAAGAAATGTTGAATCTTACACATAGTGATGTATCGTATTTTCAACAAGTACTGGAAATCATTAGGTAATTATGGACATAAGTGAATAAGCGTATTTACTTACTGAAACATGAAGTTTTGAAATGATTTGAATTGTTCAAATGAGTTAATAACTAAATGGGATATTGAAATTAACAAGAATAATGTAAGTCTCTTCGATTTGATAGACTTTGACTAAGGTATTCTAGTTAAGTTTAGCATAAAAGGAACTTGTGAAATATGTTTCACAAATTATGATAATTGGACAAATTCAAACTATGTTGAAATGTCTAAACATCATAATCATTTTGTATTAGATACATATTATCTCTTATTGGGGTTATAGTTGTCATTTAGAGTTAAAGATCGAAATAAGCAAACACTCATTTGAAATACAAAGGAACATCTAAAGATTCGTGGAAACAACACCATAATTGTTATGGCACGCTCGAAGTTTCTGGAGATTTTGATAAGTCGAATCGTGGCGAATAAACAAGTCTTTGTAGAGCATTCTAGGAAGCTATGAATGCATCTTC
This sequence comes from Avena insularis, assembly GCA_023614405.1. Taxonomy (NCBI): domain Eukaryota; kingdom Viridiplantae; phylum Streptophyta; class Magnoliopsida; order Poales; family Poaceae; genus Avena; species Avena insularis. The sequence continues at coordinate 527,829,744 of CM042694.1, forward strand.
CACAAAGGCAAACCTGCTTTTCCTAAGTTGATGTGTATTGATGAAGATACATGTGGAAGAAAGTAAAAGATCAAAACAAGGTATTTGACCTTACCTCCGGATTGTTGAGTGGCGCAGCCGAATTTGTTTTGTGAATCCAAACTCTACAAATAGAGGAGGAACTATTGATAATGATCATAAAGTTTCAGGGAATACTTTTACTAAAGCAAGTAGGATTCAACTATATATTCTACAAGTTTGTGGAATTATATTGTTGATTCACTTATCATGTTTTGAACAAGACATACCTACAAATTACAAAGAAGCGTGATGGACCGAAAAGTAGAAATGACTAGGAGTCATAAAATCCAATATTAAGTTACATTTAAGATTGCAAAGTAACATGTTACTTGATATTATTAAAAAAGAAGTTTACTTGATATTTCTAATGACTACAAAGTCATAAGAAGGAAATGAAACTTAATGAATGACAAAAGCCGATTTGTCACAAGTTTGGACAAATTCAAGGAATTGACTACAAAGTAGTGATGCTTAAGTCTCTTGGATTTACACTAGAAATATATGGATATTGAAGTCTCAATTGGAATTCTCAAATTGATGATGATCAAAGAATTTTGAAATGTCCAAAATTATCGAGAGGACCTGGTTTTGAGGGAGAAAAATCAGCTTGGCTAATTCATATGTAGTCGACATATTTTGAGTGGAGCTATGGAATCCTCGGATCTCAAACATGAATGTCATATTTGAGTGGGAGCGTGAAATCATTCTGATATATGAACGACATATGTGAATGATGTGATTGGTGTTAATAACATTTAAGTTAGATAAATAAGGATGAAGTTGAAGTTATTAAACAATAAGATCTATCGAGATAGATTGGTGAGTTTAATAAACCGTGAAGGTCAAATGCTTCGGACTTGATTCTGAAAGATGTTCGAAGTCCTAAGTAAGATTCTGAAGTATCTCAGAATAGAACAAGGTAAGAAAGAAGTTCTTACTGTATGAAGCATTGTGTATTTCAATGATGGTTGAAAGAAAGAGATGCGTTGCATATCCTATGCCTCAGTCATAGGTTCTTCCATATAACCATGTTGTATACTCGACATAATGTGACCCAAGGTTCTTGGAAGACTAGCTCTAACTATAAGAACATGTATTAAGTTATTCCCGAGTTGATCACTGAACCAAAATTGAGGCCAGGCTTTGTACATAAATGGCAAGGCAATGTAGTGCATAGATGCATTTCATGCACTAGGTTCTACATAGATATAGAAGTATAAAGGCTGCATCTGATGTGATGTATAATGTTATATAAGGCTAGTTTCGCTTTAACGTAGAATGATGTGTCCTGTGAACAAAGGCCCATGAGAAAGCCCTCGAGGTTGATCTAACGTCACTGTAAGCTCCTGGAATCTGGCCTCGTTCTGCTGCCATGACTATAGTATATACACAAAGGATAGCAAAGTGTGTTTTGAAGTTTAGATGACAACGGTGAAAATGACCGTCATCATAAACACTAGAAACAAAGTCTCACTTTGTTGCCAACAATACTTCTGGCCCATTATAAGATAATGGTGTGAATGTCAAAATTAGGAAGACATTAATGATTTGCAAAGACATAATGATCTGGTAAAATGTAATATGGACGTGACGCTTCCCCATGAGCATGCATGATCTGTAAACGATATGGCATATGGTTTATATGAGTAAATGCAAGCTAGGATATTTGTACCTAGTGCAAGTGGGAGACTGAAGGATATATGCCCTAGAGGCAAATAATAAGTAGGTTTTTATTGTCATATCTCAATTACTTTATAATAGTTTCATATTGTGCTAGAAATGTGCCAAGTAGAAACATTGGTATAGGTGTGGTATGAAACAACCACGTCCCTAGTAGCTCTCTATTCATACTAGTTCGTTGGTCACAAAGATGATCCGGTTTCAAGATCATGGGCATTTATGCCGATCGACAACGAGATCATATCATTGGAGAATGATGGATTGGACATTCCTCGAAGGATTGCAACATCAAGTCATCTAGTTCATTGTTGCAACAATTCATACCTAGACTCCTTCTCCTTAGACCATGAGCTCATATTACTCACTGCTTCCCTAGGTCAAATCGCATCAACCGTCATCCGCAATACGTGGCCATAAAGGTGTACGTTGGGTATTCCGAAGGAACAGTAGATGACATGTGACTGCAAGACCGGGATTTGTTCACCCACATGACCGGTAAAGATACGTACGGTCGGCTTGGTGAGATTACATCTATAAATGTTGCTACATGTGACTAGGTCACGGGGATGTAATATCACGGTAACAAGAAAACAGAACTTGTTGTGAACGAGATTGAACAAAGGTATGGGATACCAATGGTCGGATCTCGGACAAGTTGTATCGAGAAACAAAAGGAAGAGGATGCTACATTTAGACGGTTCAAACGACATTGTCATCAGGAATGCATAGGGGTCACATGTACATCCCTGGTCCCTTTGTTGATCATTGATACAGATCATGTCTAGAGCATTCCCGCCGTGAGGGGATACACTTAAGGGCACGATGAGAGCAATCATTCGTAAGACGGAATCACAGTAGAGAAAGAGAGAAAGCCGGAATCGTTTCGCAGAGAGATCCGAAGTTGTTCGGAGAAAGAATACAGGACCAGAATCATTTCGGGAAAGATCCGAAGTCATTCGGAGGAAATCGAAAGGGAACCGAAAGGTGTTTCACGTCAAGATGGATTTTGTAATATGTATTTACATATTAATTAGTGTAATTAATATTAAATATAATATTAAAATCTAATTTGAAGGTTATTCCACTAATGGGCCAAACTTCCTAGGGAAATAGGGCCCATGAGGGAAAACCGGAGGAGAAGGGCGGCCAAGGGCCAAGGCCTGGCGTCAGCGCTGAGGGGTCCCACCCGGCTAGCCTAGGGTTGTGCGCGGGGTGGGGCCCACCCTAGGCCGGCTGGCCCATTAAGGCCCATGCGCCTCCCCCCTCTCCCTTGTTTAGTCCCACATGGGAAACCCAAATGGGAGGGCACACCCCCTCCCCCTATATAAAGGGGTGCCCATGGGTGGGATGAACCACACCAACAATTGGAGAAGTCCTTTGGTTGACTTTCTCCTCCTCCATATCTCTATACCTTGTGACCATGGCTCCAAGTATGGGCTGCTGGGCTATCGAGGCACACTCAAAGATTGCCTGTGATACCTTTCGCCAGGATTCCTAGCCGGATATCAACTTCCGCACTCCCGGCGGGATCGGGGAGCCGGAGGTCTCATCGTGCACCGGAGGTGTACGAAGACACGAGGTGCGACACTTGGGGCGCTTAAATGTCGTGAGCCGGAGCTGTTGCACGATGAAGATGATGAAGATCAAGAAGGAGTAAGGTGGACTCATGAGGGAGCTTTATGAATTTTGAGGTCGGCTACTTGAGGCACGCATTTTCATTTTAACCACGCTGGAACATTAACCGTATGCATAATGCCATACAAGGTGACCTCGTATGAGAGCTTATGTAATCTTCGGGAGGCTCGGCTACTAGTACCACTACTAACTACTGCTCAAGGAACATTAACGTATGACTACATGGGCTGACTCCGCGAGGAGCTTTATGGATCTGAGGTCGCTGCTACGAAGTAACGATCACTAACCATCGCCTCGCGGAACATTAACCGCGTATTTAATTGGCTGGTGACACTGCGAGGCTTTAGAGCCTTGGTCGACTCAGTCGCGACTACTTCAACCGCGTTCTCATGAACATTAACGTCTGGACTACTGAGTGTATTCTCTATGTCAGCAGATTCTATGCTCCCGCTATCAAGAGATGTGTCTCCGCCATATACTACATTACAGGCAGATAGATCCTAGGCAAGTTTCTGGGGTTCCGTACTAGGAATTTTTTTGTTTTTCGCACCGATCCCCAACAATTGCATGTGTGTTCTTTGTACTATCAACAACTGGAGTCATTTCATGTGTGTTCTCTTTAGAGACCACACATGGATCCACCAGTGTCATGTCAGATGTGTGTTCTTTACTAACAACAACTAGAGTCATTGAAATGTGTGTTCTCTTGAGAGACCACACATGGATCCACCTAAGGTCATTGCATGTGTGTTATTTTTACTAGCAACAACAAGAGTCATTGAAATGTGTGTTCTTCTTGAGAGACCACATGGATCCACCATGTCATTGCATGTGTGTTCTTTACTAACAACAACCTGAGTCATTTCATGTGTGTTCTTTCACACACATATGGATCCACCTGTCATTGAAATGTGTGTTCTTGAGAGACCACACATGGATCCACCAAGTGTCATTGCATGTGTTCTTTTTACTAACAATAACCAGAGTCATTGCATGTGTGTTCTTTCATATACCACATATGGATCCACCAGTGTCAGCATGTGTGTTCTTTTCACAATCCACACATGGATCCACCAAAGTGTCATTGCATGTGTGTTCTTTTACTAACAACAACGGAGTCATTGTATATGTGTTCTTTTTCTACATACCACATACGGATCCACCAAAGGTCATTGCATGTGTACTCTTTTCACAATCCACCTATGAATCCACAGTGTCATTGTATGTGTGTTCTTTTACTAACAACAACTAGAGTCATTGAAATGTGTGTTCTTTTCACATACCACATATGGATCCACCAGTGTCATCAGACGGTGTTCTTTTGACAATCCACCCATGGATCCACTAGTGTCATTGCATGTGTGTTCTTTTTACTAACAACAACTAGAGTCATTTCATGTGTAGTTCTTTTCACATACCACATGGATCCACCAGTGTCATTGAAATGTGTGTTCTCTTCAGAGATCACACATGGATCCTGATGTCATTGCCGGATCCACCGAGTCATTGAAATGTGGGTTCTTTCACAATCCACCTATGGATCCACCCAAGTCATTGCATGTATTGTTCTTTTTACTAACAAGAACTAGAGTCATTTCATGTGTGTTCTTTTCACATACCACATATGGATCCACCGTGTCATTGAAATGTGTGTTCTTCGAGACCACACATTGATCCACCAAGGTCATTGCATGTGTGTTCTTTAACTAACAACAACCAGTAGTCATTGCATGTGTGTTCTTTTCACATACCACATATGGATCCACCAGTGCCACATTGCATGTGTGTTCTATTCACACTCCACCTATGGATCCACCAGTGTCATTGCATGTGTGTTATTTTTACTAAAAACAACTAGAGTCACTGCATGTGTGTTCTTTTCACATACCACATATGGATCCACCGTGTCATTGCATGTGCTCTTTCATAATCCACTTATGGACCACCAGTGTCATTGCATGTGTTCTTTTTCTAACAACAACCAGCGCCATCAAACGTGTGTTCTTTTCACATACCACATATGGATCCACCAGTGTCATTGCATGTGTGTTCTTTTTACTAACAACAACCAGATTCATTGCATGTGTTTTCTCTTTACAAACAACAACCGAGTCATTGAAATGTGTTCTCTTTATAGACCACACATGGATCCACCCAGTACATTGCATGTGTGTTCTTTTACTAACAACAACCGTAGTCATTGAAATGTGTGTTCTCTTCAGAGACGACATATTGATCCACCAATGTAATTTGATGTGTGTTCTTTTTACTAATGACAATCGGAGTCATTTCATGTGTTCTTTTCACATACATATGGATCCACTAGTGTCATTGCATGTGTGCTCTTTTCACAATCCACCTATGGATCCACTAGTGTCCTTGCATGTGTGTTCTTTTTACTAACAACAACCAGTGTCATATCATGACTGTTCGTTTCACATACCACATATGTATCCACCGGGGTCATTGCATGTGTGCTCTTTTTACAATCCACCTATGGATCCACCAGTGTCATTGCATGTGTGTTCCTTTTACTAACAACTACCAGAGTCATTGAAATGTGTGTTCTTTTCACATACCACACATGGATCCACCAATGTCATTGAAATGTGTGTTCTTTTCACAATCCACCTATGGATCCACCAGTGTCATTGCATGTGTGTTCTTTTTACTAAAAACAACCAGAGTCATTGTATGTGTGGTGTTTTCTTCAGAGACCACACACATGGATCCACCAGTGTCATTGCATGTGTTCTTTTTACTAACAAGAACTAGAGTGATTGAAATGTGTTCTCTTCACCATATGGATCCACCAAGGTCATTGCATGTGTGTCTTTTACTAACAACAACCAGATTCATAGCATGTGTGTCCTCTTCAGGGAGGCTCCACACATGGATCCACCAGTGTCATTGCATGTGTGTTCTTTTACTAACAACAACCAGAGTCATTTCATGTGTGTTCTTTTCACATACCATATAGATCCACTAGTGTCATTGAAATATGTGTTCTCTTGACCAATTCATATGGATCCACCAGTGTCATTGCAAGTGTGTTCTTTTTACTAACAACAACTAGAGTCATTGGATGTGTGTGTTCTTTCACATACCACATATGGATCCACCAGTGTCATTGCATGTGTTCTTTTCACAATCCACCCATGGATCCACCAGGTTATTGCATGTGTGTTCTTTTTACTAACATTAACTAGAGTCATTTCATGACTATTATTTTCACATACCACATATGGATCCACCAGTGTCATTGAAATGTGTGTTCTTCTTGAGACCACACATGGATCCACCAGTGTCATTGCATGTGTTCTTTACTAACAACAACCAGATTCATTGCATGTGTTTATCTTTTACTTAACAACAACCGTGAGTCATTGAAATGTGTTCTCTTTAGAGACCACACATGGATCCACCAGTATCATTGCATGTGTGTTCTTTTTACTAACAACAACCGAGTCATTGAAATGTGTGTCTCTTTAGAGACCACATATGGATCCACCAGTGTCATTGCATGTGTGTTCTTTTTCTAACAACAACCAGAGTCATTTCATGTGTGTTCTTTTCACATACCACATATGGATCCACCAGTGTCATTGAGGTGTGCTCTTTTCACAATCCACCTATGGATCCACTAGTGTCATTGTATGTGTTCTCACAACAACCAGTCATTGAAATGTGTGTTCTTTTCACATACCACATATGGATCCACCAATGTCTTTGAAATGTGTGTTCTTTTCACAATCCACCTATGGATCCACTAGTGTCATTGCATGTGTGCTCTTTTACTAAAAACAACTGGAGTCATTGCATGTGTTTTCTTCGAGACCACACATGGATCCACCAAAGGTCATTGCATGTGTGTTCTTTTACTAACAAGAACCAGAGTCATTGAAATGTGTGTTCTCTTGAGACCAGACATGGATCCACAGTGTCATTGCATGTGTGTTCTTTTTACTAACAACAACCTGATTCATAGCATGTGTTCTTTTTAGAGACCACACATGGATCCACCAGTGTCATTGCATGTGTGTTCTTTTACTAACAATAACTGAGTCATTTCATGTGTGTTCTTTTCACATACCACATATAGATCCACCGGTGTCATTGAAATGTGTTCTCTTGACAGACTACATATGGATCCACCAAGATCATTGCATGTGTGTTCTTTTACTAACAACAACCTGAGTCATTGCATGTGTGTTCTTTTCACATACCACATACGGATCCACCAGTGTCATTGCATGTGTGTTCTTTCACAATCCACCTATGGATCCACCAAAGGTCATTGCATGTATTATTTTACTAACAATAACTAGAGTCATTTCATGAATATTCTTTTCACATACCACATATGGATCCACCAGGTCATTGAAATGTGTGTTCTTCTTCAGAGACCACACATGGATCCACCAGTTGTCATTGCATGTGTTCTTTTTACTAACAACAACTAGAGTCATTGCATGTGCTCTTTTCACATACCACATATGGATCCACCAGTGTCATTGCATGTGTGCTCTTTTCATAATCCACTTATGTATCCACCAAAGTGTCATTGCATGTGTGTTCTTTTTCTAACAACAACCAGAGTCATTGAAATGTGTGTTCTTTTCACATACCACATATGGATCCCCCAGCGTCATTGCATGTGTGTTCTTTTTAATAACAACAACCAGATTCATTGCATGTGTTTTCTCTTTACTAACAACAACCAGAGTCATTGTATGTGTTCTCTTTATAGACCACATGGATCCACCAGTATCATTGCATGTGTGTTCTTTTTACTAACCAAACCGTAGTCATTGAAATGTGTGTTCTCTTCAGAGACCACATATGGATCCACCAGTGTCATTGGATGTGTGTTCTTTACTAACAACAATTAGAGTCATTTCATGTGTGTTCTTTTCACATACCATATGGATCCACCAGTGTCATTGCATGTGTGCTCTTTCACAATCCACCTATGGATCCACTAGTGTCAGATGTGTGTTCTTTTACTAACAATGACCTAGTGTCATTTCATGTGTTCTTTTCACATACCACATATGGATCCACCAGTGTCATTGCATGTGTGCTCTTTTACAATCCACCTATGGATCCACAAGTGTCATTGCATGTGTGTTCCTTTTACTAACAACAACCGTAGTCATTGAAATGTGTGTTCTTTTCACATCCCACATATGGATCCACCAATGTCATTGAAATGTGTGTTCTTTCACAATCCACCTATGGATCCACCAAAGGTCATTGCATGTGTGCTTTTTTTACAATGGAACAACCAGTGTCATTGCATGTGTGTTCTTTTACTAACAAGAACCAGAGTGATTGAAATGTGTGTTCTCTTGAGACCAGACATGGAATCCACCATGTCATTGCATGTGTTCTTTTTACTAACAACAACCAGATTCATAGCATGTGTGTTCTCTTTAGAGACCACATGGATCCACCAGTGTCATTGCATGTGTGTTCTTTTACTAACAACTGAGTCATTTCATGTGTGTTCTTTTCACATACCATATAGATCCACCGTGTCATTGAAATGTGTGTTCTTTGAGACCACACATGGATCCACTAGTGTCATTGCATGTGTTATTTTTACTAACAACAACTCGAGTCATCATGTGTGTTCTTTTCACATACCACGCATGGATCCACAAGATCATTGCATGTGTGTTCTTTTCACAATCCACCCATGGATCCACCAGTGTCATTGTATGTGTGTTCTTTTTACTAACAACAATACCATTGAAATGTGTGTTCTTTCACAATCCACCTATGGATCCACCAGTGTCATTGCATGTATGTTCTTTTTACTAACAACAACCGGAGTCATTTCAGGTGTGTTCTTTTCACATAACACATATGGATCCACCGTTGTCATTGAAATGTGTGTTCTTTTAAGAGACCACACATGGATCCACCAGTGTCATTGCATGTGTTTTATTTTTACTAACAACAACCAGAGTCACTGCATGTGTGTTCTTCTCACATACCGCAAATGGATCCACAGAGTCATTGAAATGAGTGTTCTTTTCACAATCCAACTATGTATACACCAGTGTCATTGCATGTGTGTTCTTTTACTAACAACAACTAGAGTCATTTCATGACTGTTCTTTTCACATACCACATATGGATCCACCAGTGTCATTGAAATGTGTGTTCTCTTCAGAGACCACACATGGATCCACCAGTGTCATTGCATGTCTGTTCTTTTTACTAACAACAACGGGAGTCATTGCATGTGTGTTCTTTTCACAATCCACCTATGGATCCACCAAAGGTGTCATTGCATGTGTGTTCTTTTACTAACAACAACCAGATTCATTGCATGTGTTTTCTCTTTACTTAACAACAACCAGGAGTCATTGAAATGTGTTCTCTTTATAGACCACACATGGATCCACCAAAGATCATTGTATGTGTGTTCTTTTACTAACAACAACTAGAGTCATTGAAATGTGTGTTCTTCAGAGACCACATATGGATCCACCAGTCATCAATGTGTGTTCTTTTTCTAACAACAACTAGAGTCATTTCATGTGTGTTCTTTCACATACCACATATGGATCCACCTGTCATTGCATGTGTGCTCTTTTCACAATCCACCTATGGATCCACTAGTGTCATTGCATGTGTTCTCAACAACCGCAGTCATTGAAATGTGTGTTCTTTTCACATACCACATATGGATCCACCAATGTCATTGAAATGTGTGTTCTTTTCACAATCCACCTATGGATCCACTAGTGTCATTGTATGTGTGCTTTTACTAAAAACAACCAGAGTCATTGCATGTGTGTTTTCTTCAGAGACCACACATGGATCCACCAGTGTCATTGCATGTGTGTTCTTTTTACTAACAAGAACCAGAGTGATTGAAATGTGTGTTCTCTTCAGAGACCGTATATGGATCCACCAGTGTCATTGCATGTGTGTTCTTTTTACTAACAACAACCCGATTCATAGCATGTGTGTCCCCTTTAGAGACCACACATGGATCCACCAGTGTCATTGCGTGTGTGTTATTTTTACTAACAATAACTCGAGTCATTTAATGTTTGTTCTTTTCACTTACCACATATAGATCCACTGGTGTCATTGAAATGTGTGTTCTCTTCATGCACCACACATGGATCCACCAAGATCATTGCATGTGTGTTCTTTTTACTAACAACAACTGGAGTCATTGCATGTGTTCTTTTCACATACCACATATGGATCCACCAAAGTGTCATTGCATGTGTGTTCTTTTCACAATCCACCCATGGATCCACCAAAGGTCATTGCATGTGTATTATTTTACTAACAATAACTAGAGTCATTTCATGAATATTCTTTTCACATACCACATATGGATCCACCAGTGTCATTGAAATGTGTGTTCTTCTTGAGACCACATGGATCCACCAGATCATTGCATGTGTGTTCTTGTTACTAACAACCGGTGTCATTGCATGTGTGTTCTTTTCACATACCACATATGGATCCACCAGTGTCATTGCATGTGTGTGCTTTTCACAATCCACCCATGGATCCACCAGTGTCATTGCCTGTGTGTTATTTTTACTAACAATAACTAGAGTCATTTCATGACTGTTCTTTTCACATACCACATATGGATCCACCAGTGTCATTAAAATGTGTGTTCTTTCTGAGACCACATGGATCCACTAGTGTCATTGCATGTGTGTTCTTTTACTAACAACAACTAGAGTCATTACATGTGTTCTTTTCACATACCACATATGGATCCACCAGTGTCATTGCATGTGTGTTCTTTTACTAACAACAACTGAGTCATTTCATGTGTGTTCTTTCCAATACCACAGATGGATCCACAGTCATTGAAATGTGTGTTCTCTTCAGAGACCACACATGGATCCACCAGTGTCATTGCATGTGTGTTCTTTTTACTAACAACAACCAGAGTCATTGAAATGTGTGTTCTTTTCACATACCACATATGGATCCACCAGAGTCATTGAAATGTGTGTTCTTTTCACAATCCACCTATGGATCCACCAATCTCATTGCATGTGTGTTCTTTTTACTAACAACAACTAGAGTCATTTCATGACTGTTCTTTTCACATACCACATATGGATCCACCAGTGTCATTGAAATGTGTGTTCTCTTCAGAGACCACACATGGATCCACCAGTGTCATTGCACGTGTGTTCTTTTTACTAACAACAACTAGAGTCATTGCATGTGTGTTCTTTTCACAATCCACCTATGGATCCACCAGTGTCATTGCATGTGTGTTCTTTTTACTAACAACAACCAGATTCATTGCATGTGTTTTCTCCTTACGAACAACAACCAGAGTCATTGAAATGTGTGTTCTCTTTATAGACCACACATGGATCCACCAGTATCATTGCATGTGTGTTCTTTTTACTAACAACAATCAGAGTCATTGAAATGTGTGTTCTCTTCAGAGACCACATATGGATCCACCAGTGTCATTGGCTGTGTGTTCTTTTTTCTAACAACAACTAGAGTCATTTCATGTGTGTTCTTTTCACATACCACATATGGATCCACCAGTGTCATTGCATGTGTGCTCTTTTCACAATCCACCTATGGATCCACTAGTGTCATTGCATGTGTGTTCTCAACAACCAGAGTCATTGAAATGTGTGTTCTTTTCACATGCCACATATGGATCCACCAATGTCATTGAAATGTGTGTTCTTTTCACAATCCACCTATGGATCCACTAGTGTCATTGCATGTGTGCTTTTTTACTAAAAACAACCAGAGTCATTGCATGTGTTTTCTTGAGACCACACATGGATCCACCAAATCATTGCATGTGTGTTCTTTTTAGTAACAACAACTGGAGTCATTGAAATGTGTGTTCTTTCACATACCACATATGGATCCACCAGATTCACTGAAATGTGTGTTCTTTTCACATACCACCTATGGATGCACCAGTGTCGTTGCATTTGTGCTCTTTTTACTAACAACAACTATAGTCATTGCATGTGTGTTCTTTTCACATACCACATATGGATCCACCAAAAGTCATTGAAATGTGTGTTCTTCAGAGACCACATGGATCCACCAAAGGTCATTGCATGTGTGTTCTTTTTACTAAGAACAGCCAGAGTCATTGCATGTGTGTTCTTTTCACAATCCACCCATGGATCCACCAGTGTCATTGCATGTGTGTTATTTTACTAACAACCAAAGTCATTTCATGACTATTCTTTTCACATACCACATATGGATCCACCAGTGTCATTGAAATGTGTGTTCTCTTCAGAGACCACACATGGATCCACCAGTGTCATTGCATGTGTGTTCTTTTTACTAACAACAACTAGAGTCATTGCATGTGTGTTCTTTTCACATACCACATATGGATCCACCAGTGTCATTGCATGTGTGCTCTTTTCACAATCCACCTATGGATCCACCAATGTCATTGCATGTGTGTTCTTTTTTCTAACAACAACCAGAGTCATTGAAATGTGTGTTCTTTTCACATACCACATATGGATCCACCAGTATCATTGCATGTGTGTTCTTTTTACTAACAACAACCAGATTCATTGCATGTGTTTTCTCTTTACTAACAACAACTAGAGTCATTGTAATGTGTGTTCTCTTTATAGACCACACATGGATCCACCAGTATCATTGCATGTGTGTTCTTTTTACTAACAACAACCAGAGTCATTGAAATGTGTGTACTCTTCAGAGACCACATATGGATCCACCAGTGTCATTGGATGTGTGTTCTTTTTACTAACAACAACTAGAGTCATTTCATGTGTGTTCTTTTCACATACCACATATGGATCCACCAGTGTCATTGCATGTGTGCTCTTTTCACAATCCACCTATGGATCCACTAGTGTCATTGCATGTGTGTTCTTTTTACTAACAACAACCAGCATCATTTCATGACTGTTCTTTTCGCATACCACATATGGATCCACCGTGTCATTGCATGTGTGCTCTTTTTACAATCCACCTATGGATCCACCAGTGTCATTGCACGTGTGTTCTTTACAAACAACAACCAGAGTCTTTGAAATGTGTATTCTTTTCACATTACACATATGGATCCACCAATGTCATTGTAATGTGTGTTCTTTTCACAATCCACCTATGGATCCACTAGTGTCATTGCATGTGTGCTTTTTTTACTAAAAACAACCATGTTCATTGCATGTGTGTTCTTTTACTAACAAGAACCAGTGATTGAAATGTGTGTTCTCTTCGAGAATGCATATGGATCCACCAAGTGTCATTGCATGTGTGTTCTTTTTACTAACAACAACCAGATTCATAGCATGTGTGTCCTCTTTAGAGACCACACATGGATCCACCAGTGTCATTGCATGTGTGTTCTTTTTACAATCAACAACTGGAGACATTTCGTGTGTGTTCTTTTCACATACCACATATAGATCCACCGTGTCATTGAAATGTGTGTTCTTCTTGAGACCACACATGGATCCACTAGTGTCATTGCATGTGTGTTCTTTTTACTAACAACTATAGTTATTGCATGTGTGTTCTTTTGACATACCACCGATGGATCCACCAGTGTCATTGCATGTGTGTTCTTTTCACAATCCACCTATGGATCCACCAAAGTTGTCATTGTATGTGTGTTCTTTTTACTAACAACAACCGTAGTCATTGAAATGTGTGTTCTTTTCACATACCACATATGGATCCACCAAAGGTCATTGCATGTGTGCTCTTTTCACAATCCACCTATGGATCCACTAGTGTCATTGCATGTGTGTTCTTTTTACTAACAACAACTGGAGCCATTGCATGTGTGTTCTTTTGACATACCACAGATGGATCCACCAGTGTCATTGAAATGTGTGTTCTCTTCAGAGACCACACATGGATCCAAAGGTCATTGCATGTGTTCTTTTACTAACAACAACTGAGTCATTGAAATGTGTGTTCTTTTCACATACCACATATGGATCCACCGTAGTCATTGAAATGTGTGTTCTTTCACAATCCACCTATGGATCCACCAGTCATTGCATGTGTGTTCTTTTTACTAACAACAACTGGAGTCATTTCATGACTGTTCTTTTCACATACCACATATGGATCCACCAGTCAATGAATGTGTGTTATCTTCAGAGACCACATGGATCCACCTGATGTCATTGCACGTGTGTTCTTTTACTAACAACAACCGTAGTCATTGCATGTGTGTTCTTTCACAATCCACCTATGGATCCACCAGTGTCATTGCATGTGTGTTCTTTTACTAACAACAACCAGATTCATTGTATGTGTTTTCTCTTTATGAACAACAACCAGAGTCATTGAAATGTGTGTTCTCTTTAGACCACACATGGATCCACCAAGATCATTGCATGTGTGTTCTTTTACTAACAACAACCAGAGTCATTGAAATGTGTGTTCTCTTGAGACCACATATGGATCCACTAGTGTAATCATGTGTGTTCTTTTTTCTAACAACAACTAGAGTCATTTCATGTGTTCTTTTCACATACCACATATGGATCCACCAGGTCATTGCATGTGTGCTCTTTTCACAATCCACCCATGGATCCACTAGTGTCATTGCATGTGTTCTCAACAACTGCAGTCATTGAAATGTGTGTTCTTTTCACATACCACATATGGATCCACCAATGTCATTGAAATGTGTGTTCTTTCACAATCCACCTATGGATCCACTAGTGTCATTGCATGTGTGCTTTTTTTTACTAAAAACAACCGGAGTCATTGCATGTGTGTTTTCTTCAGAGACCACACATGGATCCACCAGTGTCATTGCATGTGTGTTATTTTTACTAACAAGAACGAGAGTGATTGAAATGTGTTCTCTTCACAGACCACACATGGATCCACCAAGGTCATTGCATGTGTGTTCTTTTTACTAACAACAACCCGATTCATAGCATGTGTGTCCCTTTAGAGACCACACATGGATACACCAAAGGTCATTACATGTGTGTTCTTTACTAACAACAACTTGAGTCATTTCATGTGTGTTCTTTTCACATACAACATAAAGATCCACTGGTGTCATTTAAAAGTGTGTTATCTTCAGAGACCACACATGGATCCACAAGTCTCATTGCATGTGTGTTCTTTTTACTAACAACAACTAGAGTCATTGCATGTGTGTTCTTTTCACATACCACATAAGGATCCACGAGTTTCATTGCATGTGTGCTCTTTTCAAAATCCACGTATGGATCCACCAGTGTCATTGCATGTGTATTATTTTTACTAACAATAACTAGAGTCATTTCATGAATATTCTTTTCACATACCACATATGGATCCACCAGTGTCATTGAAATGTGTGTTCTCTTCAGAGACCACACATGGATCCACCCGTGTCATTGCATGTGTGTTCTTTTACTAACAACAACTAGAGTCATTGCATGTGTTCTTTTCACATACCACATATGGATCCACCAGTGTCATTGCATGTGTGCTCTTTTCATAATCCACTTATGTATCCACCAGTGTCATTGCATGTGTGTTCTTTTTTCTAACAACAACCAGAGTCATTGAAATGTGTGTTCTTTTCACATACCACATATGGATCCACCAGTGCCATTGCATGTGTTTTCTTTTTACTAACAACAACCAGATTGATTGCATGTGTTTTCTCTTTACTAACAACAACCAGAGTCATTGTAATGTGTGTTCTCTTTATAGACCACACATGTATCCACCAGTGTCATTGGATGTGTGTTCTTTTTACTAACAACAACCAGAGTCATTGAAATGTGTGTTCTCTTCAGACCACATATGGATCCACCCGTCATTGGATGTGTGTTCTTTTACTAACAACAACTAGAGTCATTTCATGTGTGTTCTTTTCACATACCACATATGGATCCACCAGTGTCATTGCATGTGTGCTCTTTTCACAATCCACCTATGGATCCACTAGTGTCATTGCATGTGTGTTCTTTTTACTAACAACAACCAGTGTCATTTCATGACTGTTCTTTTCACATACCACATATGGATCCACCGGTGTCATTGCATGTGTGCTCTTTTTACAATCCACCTATGGATCCACCAGTGTCATTGCATGTGTGTTCCTTTTACTAACAACAACCAGAGTCATTGAAATGTGTGTTCTTTTCACATACCACATATGGATCCACCAATGTCAATGAAATGTGTGTTCTTTTCACAATCCACCTATGGATCCACCAGTGTCATTGCATGTGTGCTTTTTTTACTAAAAACAACCAGTGTCATTGCATGTGTGTTCTTTTTACTAACAAGAACCAGAGTGATTGAAATGTGTGTTCTCTTCAGAGACCGCACATGGATCCACCAGTGTCATTGCATGTGTGTTCTTTTTACTAACAACAACTGGAGTCATTTCATGTGTGTTCTTTTCACATACCACATATAGATCCACTGGTGTCATTGAAATGTGTGTTCTCTTGACAGACCACACATGGATCCACCAGTATCATTGCATGTGTGTTCTTTTTCCTAACAACAACTGGAGTCATTGCATGTGTGTTCTTTTCACATACCACATACGGATCCACCAGTGTCATTGCATGTGTGTTATTTTCACAATCCACCTATGGATCCACCAAGGTCATTGCATGTGTGTTATTTTTACTAACACAACTAGAGTCATTTCATGACTATTCTTTTCACATACCACATATGGATCCACCAGTCATTGAAATGTGTGTTCTCTTCAGAGACCACACATGGATCCACCAGGTCATTGCATGTGTGTTCTTTTCACATACCACAACTGATCCACAGTGTCATTGCATGTGTGTTCTTTTCACATACCACATATGGATCCACCAGTGTCATTGCATGTGTGCTCTTTTCATAATCCACTTATGGATCCACCAGTGTCATTGCATGTGTGTTCTTTTTTCTAACAACAACCAGAGTCATTGAAATGTGTGTTTCACATACCACATATGGATCCACCAAAGGTCATTGCATGTGTGTTCTTTTTACTAACAACAACCAGATTCATTGCATGTGTTTTCTCTTTACTAACAACAACCAGAGTCATTGTAATGTGTGTTCTCTTTATAGACCACACATGGATCCACCAGTATCATTACATGTGTGTTCTTTTTACTAACAACAACCAGAGTCATTGAAATGTGTGTTCTCTTCAGAGACCACATGGATCCACCAGTTGTCATTGCATGTGTGTTCTTTTTACTAACAACAACTAGAGTCATTTCATGACTGTTCTTTTCACATACCACATATGGATCCACCAGTGTCATTGCATGTGTGCTCTTTTCACAATCCACCTATGGATCCACTAGTGTCATTGCATGTGTGTTCTTTTTTACTAACAACAACCAAAGGTAATTTCATGATGTTCTTTTCACATACCACATATGGGTCCACCGTGTCATTGCATGTGTGCTCTTTTTACAATCCACATGGATCCACCAGTGTCATTGCATGTGTGTTATTTTTACTAACAACAACTAGAGTCATTGAAATGTGTGTTCTTTTCACATACCAAATATGGATCCACCAATGTCATTGAAATGTGTGTTCTTTTCACAATCCACCTATGGATCCACCAGTGTCATTGCATGTGTGTTCTTTTTACTAAGAACAACCAGTGTCATTGCATGTGTGTTCTTTTTACAAACAAGAACCAGAGTGATTGATATGTGTCTCTTTAGAGACCACATGGATCCACCAGTGTCATTGCATGTGTGTTCTTTTTACTAACAACAACTGGAGTCATCTCATGTGTTCTTTTCACATACCACATATAGATCCACCGGTGTCATTGAAATGTGTTCTTTTCGAGACCACACATGGATCCACTAGTGTCATTGCATGTGTGTTCTTTACTAACAACAACTCGAGTCATTGCATGTGTGTTCTTTTCACATACCACACGGATCCACCAAAGTGTCATTGCATGTGTGTTCTTTCACAATCCACCTATGGATCCACCAGTGTCATTGTATGTGTGTTCTTTTACTAACAACAACCTGAGTCATTGAAATGTGTGTTCTTTTCACATACCACAGATGGATCCAATTCGGTGTCATTGAAATGTGTTCTCTTCAGAGACCACACATGGATCCACCATGTCATTGCATGTGTGTTCTTTTACTAACAACAACGAGTCATTGAAATGTGTGTTCTTTTCACATACCACATATGGATCCACCGTAGTCATTGAAATGTGTGTTCTTTTCACAATCCACCTATGGATCCACCAGTGTCATTGCATGTGTGTTCTTTTACTAACAACAACTAGAGTCATTTCATGACCTGTTCTTTTCACATACCATATGGATCCACCGGTCATTGAAATGTGTGTTCGTTTCAGAGACCACACATGGATCCACCAGTGTCATTGCACGTGTGTTCTTTTTACTAACAACAACTGGAGTAATTGCATGTGTGTTCTTTTCACATACCACATATGGATCCACCAGTGTCATTACATGTGTGCTTTTTTCACAATCCACCTATCGATCCACCAGTGTCATTGCATGTGTGTTCTTTTTACTAACAACAACCAGAGTCATTGAAATGTGTGTTCTTTTCACATACCACCTATGGATCCACTAGTCAGTTGCATGTGTTCTTTTCACAATCCACCTATGGATCCACCAGCATCATTGCATGTGTGTTCTTTTACTAACAACAACCAGAGTCATTGCATGTGTGTTCTTTTCACATACCACATATGGATCCACCAGTGTCATTGCATGTGTGTTCTTTTGACAATCCACCTATGGATCCACAAGTGTCATTGCATGTGTGTTTTTTCACAATCCACCAATGGATCCACCAGTGTCATTGCATGTGCTGTCTTTTTACTAACAACAACTGGAGTCATTTCATGTTCTTTTCACTACCACATATGGATCCACTAGTGTCATTAAAATGTGTGTTCTTTTCAGAGACCACATGGATCCACCAGTGTCATTGCATGTGTGTTCTTTTTACTAACAACAACTGGAGTCATTTAAATGTGTGTTCTTTTCACATACCACATATGGATCCACCAGTGTCATTGAAATATGTGTTCTCTTAAGAGACCACACATGGATCCACCAGTGTCATTGCATGTGTGTTCTTTTACTAACAACAACTGGAGTCATTTAAATGTGTGTTCTTCACATCCCACATATGGATCCACCAGTGTCATTGCATGTGTGACCTTTTCACAATCCACCTATGGATCCACCAGTGTCATTGCATGTGTGTTCTTTTTACTAACAACAACCAGAGACATTGAAATGTGTCTTCTTTTCACATACCACATATGGATCCACTAGAGTCATTGAAATGTGTGTTCTTTTCACAATCCACCTATGGATCCACCAGTGTCATTGCATGTGTGATCTTTTTACTAACAACAACTGGAGTCATTTCATGTGTGTTCTTTTCACATAGCACATATGGATCCATCGGTGTCATAGCACGTGTGTTCTTCAGAGACCACACATGGATCCACCCAGCTTTCATTGCATGTGTTCTTTTTACTAGCAACAACCAGTCATTGCTTGTGTGTTCTTTTCTAATACCACATATGGATCCAGTACTGTCATTGCATGTGTGTTCTTTTCACAATCCACCTATGGATCCACCAGTGTCATTGCATGTGTGTTATTTTTACTAACAACAACTAGAGTCATTTCATGACTGTTCTTTTCACATACCACATATGGATCCACCAGTGTCATTGAAATGTGTGTTCTCTTCAGAGACCACACATGGATCCACAAGTCTCATTGCATGTGTGTTCTTTTTACTAACAATAACTAGAGTCATTGCATGTGTGTTCTTTTCACATACCACATAAGGATCCACTAGTTTCATTGCATGTGTGCTCTTTTCACAATCCACCTATGGATCCACCAGTGTCATTGCATGTGTGTTCTTTTTACTAACAACAACTAGAGTCATTGCATGTGTGTTCTCTTTAGAGACCACACATGGATCCACCAGTGTCATTGCATGTGAATTTATTTTTAATAACAACAACCAGAGTCATTGCATCCAGATTCTTCTTCAGAGACCACACATGGATCCACCAAAGGTCATTGCATGTGTGTTCTTTTTACTAACAACAACCAGTGTCATTGCATATGTGTTCTTTTCACATACCACATATGGATCCACCGGTGTCATTGAAATGTGTGTTCTCTTCAGAGACCACACATGGATCCACCAGTGTCATTGCATGTGTGTTCTTTTTACTAACAACAACCAGAGTCATTGCATGTGTGTTCTTTTCACATACCACATATGGATCCACCAGTGTCATCGCATGTGTGTTCTTTTCACAATCCACCTATGGATCCACCAGTGTCATTGCATGTGTGTTCTTTTTACTAACAACAACTAGAGTCATTTCATGACTGTTCTTTTCACATACCACATATGGATCCACCAATGTCATTGAAATGTGTGTTATCTTCAGAGACCACACATGGATCCACCAGTGGCATTGTATATGTATTCTTTTTACTAACAACAACTGGAGTCATTGCATGTGTTTTTTTTTCACATACCACATATGGATCCACTAGTGTCATTGCATGTGTGCTCTTTTCACAATCCACCTATGGATCCACTAGTGTCATTGCATGTGTGTTCTTTTTAATAACAACAACCAGAGTCATTGAAATGTGTTTTTTTTCACATACCACCTATGGATCCACCAGTGTCATTGCATGTGTGTTCTTTTCACAATCCACCTATGGATCCACCATTGTCATTGCATGTGTGTTCTTTTTACTAACAACAACCAGAGTCATTGCATGTGTGTTCTTTTCACATACCACATACGGATCCACAAGTGTCATTGCATGTGTGTTCTTTTCACAATCCACCTATGGATCCACCAGTGTCATTGCATGTGTTGTCTTTTTACTAACAATAACTGGAGCCATTTCATGACCGTTCTTTTCACATACCACATATGGATACACCAGTGTCATTGAAATGTGTGTTCTCTTCAAAGACCACACATGGATCCACTAGTGTCATTGCATGTGTGTTCTTTTCACTAACAACAACCAGAGTCATTGCATGATCGTTCTTTTCACATACCACATATAGATCCACCAGCAGATTGTATGTGTGCCCTTTCCCAATCCACCTATCGTTCCACCCGGGTGATTGCATGTGTGTTCGTTTTACTAATAACAAACTTTGTCATTTTAATGTGTGTTCTTTTCACATACCACATATGGACCCACCAGTGTCATTGCATGTCTACTCTTTTTACTAACAACAACCTGAGTCATTGCATGTGTGTTCTCTTCAGAGACCACACATGGATCCACCAGTGTCATTGCATGTGTGTTCTATTCACAATCCACCTATGGATCCACCAGTGTCATTGCATGTGTGTTCTTTTTACTAACAACAACCAGAGTCATTGCATGTGTGTTCTCTTCAGAGACCACACATGGATCCACCAGTGTCATTCAAATGTGTGTTCTCTTCAGAGACGAAACATGGATCCACCAGTGTCATTGCATGTGCGTTCTTTTTTACTAACAACAATTGGAGTCATTGCATGTGCTCTTTTAGCAATCAACCTATGGATCCATCAGTGTCATTGAATGTGTGTTCTTTTTACTAACAACAACCAGAGTCATTGAAATGTGTGTTCTTTTCACAATCCACCTATGGATCCACCAGTGTCATTGCATGTGTGTTCTTTTTACTAACAACAACTGGAGTCCTTTCATGTGTGTTCTTTTCACATACC
Organism: Avena insularis; assembly: GCA_023614405.1. Classification (NCBI taxonomy): domain Eukaryota; kingdom Viridiplantae; phylum Streptophyta; class Magnoliopsida; order Poales; family Poaceae; genus Avena; species Avena insularis. Next base: position 527,851,879 of record CM042694.1, read on the forward strand.
ACATATGGATCCACCGGTGTCATTGAAATGTGTGTTCTCTTCAGAGACCACACATAGATCCACCAGTGTCATTGCATGTGTGTTCTTTTTACTAACAACAACCAGAGTCATTGCATGTGTGTTCTTTTCAAATACCACATATGGATCCACTAGTGTCATTGCATGTGTGTTATTTTAACAATCCACATAAGGATCCACTAGTGTCATTGCATGTGTATTCTTTTTACTAACCACAACCAGTGTCATTACATGTGTTTTTTTTCACATACCACATATGGATCCACCAGTGTCATTGCATGTGTGTTCTTGTTACTAACAACAACCAGAGTCATTACATGTGTGTTCTTTTCACATATCACATACAGATCCACCAGTTTCATTGCATGTGTGTTCTTTTCACAATCCACATATGGATCTACCAGTGTCATTGCATGTGTGTTCTTTTTACTAACAACAACTGGAGTCATTTCATGACTGTTCTTTTCACATACCACATATGGATCCACCAGTGTCATTGAAATGTGTGTTCTCTTCAGAGACCACACATGGATCCACCAATTTCATTACATGTGTGTTCTTTTTGATAACAACAACTTAAGTCATTGCATGTATGTTCTTTTCACATACCACATATGGATCCACTAGTGTCATTGCATGTGTGCTCTTTTCAGAATCCACCTATGGATCCACCAGTGTCATTGCATGTGTGTTCTTTTTACTAACAACAACCAGAGTCATTGAAATGTGTGTTCTTTTCACATACCACCTATGGATCCACCAGTGTCATTGCATGTGTGTTCTTTTCACAATCCACCTATCGATCCACCAGTGAGTCATTGCATGTGTGTTCTTTTCACAATCCACCTATGGATCCGCCAGTGTCATTGCATGTGTGTTCTTTTTACTAACAACAACCAAAGTCATTGCATGTGTGTTCTTTTCACATACAACATATGGATCCACCAGTGTCATTGCATGTGTGTTCTTTTCAAAATCCACCTACGGATCCACCAGTGTCATTGCATGTGTGTTCTTTTTACTAACAACAACTGGAGTCATTTTATGACTGTTCTTTTCACATACCACATATGGATCCACCAGTTTCATTGAAATGTGTGTTCTCTTCAGAGACCACACATGGATCCACCATTGTCATTGCATGTGTGTTCTTTTTACTAACAACAACTGGAGTAATTGCATGTGTGTTCTTTTCACATACCACATATGGATCCACCAGTGTCATTACAAGTGTGCTTTTTTCACAATCCACCTATCGATCCACCAGTGTCATTGCATGTGTGTTCTTTTTACTAACAACAACAAGAGTCATTTAAATGTGTGTTCTTTTCACATACCACATATGGATCCACCAGAGTCATTGAAATGTGTGTTCTTTTCACAATCCACCTATGGATCCACCAGTGTCATTACATGTGTGTTCTTTTTACTAACAACAACTGGAGTCATTTCATGTGTGTTCTTTTCACATACCATATATGGATCCACCGGTGTCATTGAAATGTGTGTTCTCTTCAGAAACCACACATGGATCCACCAGTGTCATTGCATGTGTGTCTTTTTACTAACAACAACCAGAGTCATTGCATGTGTGTTCTTTTCACATACCACATATGGATCCACCAGTGTCATTGCATGTGTGTTCTTTTCACAATCCACCTATGGGTCCACCAGTGTCATTGCATGTGTGTTATTTTTACTAACAACAACTGGAGTCATTTCATGTGTGTTCTTTTCACATACCACATATGGATCCACCGGTGTCATTGAAATGTGTGTTCTCTTCAGAGACCACACATGGATCCACTAGTGTCATTGCATGTGTGTTCTTTTTACTAACAACAACCAGAGTCATTGCATGTGTTCTTTTCACATACCACATATGGATCCAAGTGTCATTGCATGTGTGTTCTTTTACTAACAACAACTAGAGTCATTTCATGACTGTTCTCTTCAGATACCACATATGGATCCACCAGTGTCATTGATATGTGTGTTCTTTTAGAGACCACATGGATCCACCAGTGTCATTGCATGTGTGTTCTTTTTACTAACAACAACGGGAGTCATTGCATGTGTGTTCTTTTCACATACCATATATGGATCCACCAGTGTCATTCCATGTGTGCTCTTTTCATAATCCACCTATGGATCCACCAGTGTCATTACATGTGTGTTCTTTTTACTAACAACAAGAGTCATTGAAATGTGTGTTATTTTCACATACCACATATGGATCCACCAGAGTCATTGAAATGTGTGTTCTTTTCACAATCCACCTATGGATCCACCAGTGTCATTGCATGTGTGTTCCTTTTACTAACAACAACCAGAGTCATTGCATGTGTGTTCTCTTCAGAGACCGCACATGGATCCACCAGTGTCATTGCATGTGTGTTCTTTTTACTAACAACAACCAGAGTCATTGAAATGTGAGTTCTCTTTAGAGACCACACATGGATCCACCAGTGTCATTGCATGTGTGTTCTTTTTACTAACAACAACTAGAGTCATTAAAATGTGTGTTCTTTTCACATACCACATATGGATCCACCAGTGTCATTGCATGTGTGTTCTTTTTACTAACAACAACCAGAGTCATTGCATGTGTGTTCTCTTTACTAACAACAACCAGAGTCATTGAAATGTGTGTTCTCTTTAGAGACCACACATGGATCCACCAGTGTCATTGCATGTGTGTTCTTTTTACTAACAACAACCAGAGTCATTGAAATGTGTGTTCTCTTCAGAGACCACATATGGATCACCAGTGTCATTGCATGTGTGTTCTTTTTACTAACAACAACTGGAGTCATTTCATGTGTGTTCTTTTCACATACCACATATGGATCCACCAGCGCCATTGCATGTGTGCTCTTTTCACAATCCACCTATGGATCCACTAGTGTCATTGCATGTGTATTCTTTTTACTAACAACAACCGGAGTCATTGCATGTGTGTTCTTTTCACATACCACATATGGATCCACCAGTGTCATTGCATGTGTGTTCATTTCACAATCCACCTAAGGATCCACCAGTGTCATTGCATGTGTGTTCTTTTCACAATCCACCTATGGATCCACCAGTGTCATTGCATGTGTGTTCTTTTTTACTAACAACTAGAGTCATTTCATGACTGTTCTTTTCACATACCACATATGGATCAACCAGTGTCATTGAAATGTGTGTTCTCTTTAGAGACCACACATGGATCCACCAGTATCATTGCATGTGTGTTCTTTTTACTAACAACAACCAGAGTCATTGAAATGTGTGTTCTCTTCAGAGACCACACATGGATCCACCAGTGTCATTGCATGTGTATTCTTTTTACTAACCACAACCAGTGTCATTGCATGTGTGTTCTTTTCACATACCACATATGGATCCACCAGTGTCATTGCATGTGTGTTCCCTTCAGAGACCACACATGGATCCACCAGTGTCATTGCATGTGTGTTCTTGTTACTAACAACAACCAGAGTCATTGCATGTGTGTTCTTTTCACATACCACATATGGATCCACCAGTGTCATTGCATGTGTGTTCTTTTCACAATCCACCTATGGATCCACTAGTGTCATTGCATGTGTGTTGTTTTTACTAACAACAACTGGAGTCATTTCATGACTATTCTTTTCACGTACCACATATGGATCCACCAGTGTCATTAAAATGTGTGTTCTCTTGAGAGACCACACATGGATCCACCAGTTTCATTACATGTGTGTTCTTTTTGTAACAACAACTAGAGTCATTGCATGTGTGTTCTTTTCACATACCACATATGGATCCACTAGTGTCATTGCATGTGTGCTCTTTTTAGAATCCACCTATGGATCCACCAGTGTCATTGCATGTGTGTTCTTTTTACTAACAACAACCAGAGTCATTTAAATGTGTGTTCTTTTCACATACCACCTATGGATCCACCAGTGTCATTACACGTGTGTTCTTTTCACAATCCACCTATGGATGCACGAGTGTCATTGCATGTGTGTTCTTTTTACTAACAACAACCAGAGTCATTGCATGTGTGTTCTTTTCACATACCACATATGGATCCACCAGTGTCATTGCATGTGTGTTCTTTTCACAATCCACCTATGGATCCACTAGTGTCATTGCATGTGTGCTATTTTCACAATCCACCTATGGATCCACCAGTGTCATTACATGTGTGTTCTTTTTACTAAAAACAACCAGAGTCATTGAAATGTGTGTTCTTTTCACATACCAACTATGGATCCACCAGTGTCATTGCATGTGTGTTCTTTTCACAATCCACCTATGCATCCACTAGTGTCATTGCATGTGTGTTCTTTTTACTAACAACAACCAGAGTCATTGCATGTGTGTTCTTTTCACAATTCACCTATGGATCCACCAATGTCATTGCATGTGTGTTCTTTTTACTAACAACAACCAGAGTCATTGCATGTGTGTTCTTTTCACATACAACATATGGATCCACCAGTGTCATTGCATGTGTGTTCTTTTCACAATCCACCTACGGATCCACCAGTGTCATTGCATGTGTGTTCTTTTTACTAACAACAACAGGAGTCATTTCATGACTGTTCTTTTCACATACCACATATGGATCCACTAGTGTCATTGAAATGTGTGTTCTCTTCAGAGACCACACATGGATCCACCATTGTCATTGCATGTGTGTTCTTTTTACTAACAACAACTGGAGTAATTGCATGTGTGTTCTTTTCACATACCACATATGGATCCACCAGTGTCATTACAAGTGTGCTTTTTTCACAATCCACCTATCGATCCACCAGTGTCATTGCATGTGTGTTCTTTTTAATAACAACAACAAGAGTCATTTAAATGTGTGTTCTTTTCACATTCCACATATGGATCCACCAGAGTCATTGAAATGTGTGTTATTTTCACAATCCACCTATGGATCCACCAATTTCATTACATGTGTGTTCTTTTTACTAACAACAACTGGAGTCATTTCATGTGTGTTCTTTTCACATACCATATATGGATTCACCGTGTCATTGAAATGTGTGTTCTCTTCAGAAACCACACATGGATCCACCAGTGTCATTGCATGTGTGTCTTTTTACTAACAACAACCAGAGTCATTGCATGTGTGTTCTTTTCACATACCACATATGGATCCACCAGTGTCATTGCATGTGTGTTCTTTTCACAATCCACCTATGGATCCACTAGTGTCATTGCATGTGTGCTCTTTTCACAATCCACCTATGGATCCACCAGTGTCATTATATGTGTGTTCTTTTTACTAACAACAACCAGAGTCATTGAAATGTGTGTTGTTTTCACATACCACCTATGTTTCCACCAGTGTCATTGCATGTGTGTTCTTTTAACAATCCACCTATGGATCCACTAGTGTCATTGCATGTGTGTTCTTTTTACTAACAACAACCAGAGGCATTGCATGTGTGTTCTTTTCACATACCACATATGGATCCACCATTGTCATTGCATGTGAGTTCTTTTCACAATCCACCTATGGATCCACTAGTGTCATTGCATGTGTGCTCTTTTCACAATCCACCTATGGATCCACCAGTGTCATTACATGTGTTCTTTTTACTAACAACAACTAGAGTCATTGAAATGTGTGTTCTTTTCACATACCAACTATGGATCCACCAGTGTCATTGCATGTGTGTTCTTTTCACAATCCACCTATGCATCCACTAGTGTCATTGCATGTGTGTTCTTTTTACTAACAACAACCAAAGTCATTGCATGTTTGTTCTTTTCACAATTCACCTATGGATCCACCAGTGTCATTGCATGTGTGTTATTTTCACTAACAACAACCAGAGTCATTGCATGTGTATTCTTTTCACATACAACATATGGATCCACCAGTGTCATTGCATGTGTGTTCTTTTCACAATCCACCTACGGATCCACCAGTGTCATTGCATGTGTGTTCTTTTTACTAACAACAACTGGAGTTATTTCATGACTGTTCTTTTCACATACCACATATGGATCCACCAGTGTCAATGAAATGTTGGTTCTCTTCAGAGACCACACATGGATCCACCAGTGTCATTGCATGTGTGTTCTTTTTACTAACAACAACCAGAGTCATTGCATGTGTGTTCTTTTCACAATTCACCTATGGATCCACCAGTGTCATTGCATTTGTGTTATTTTCACTAACAACAACCAGAGTCATTGCATGTGTGTTCTTTTCACATACAACATATGGATCCACCAGTGTCATTGCATGTGTGTTCTTTTCACAATCCACCTACGGATCCACCAGTGTCATTGCATGTGTGTTCTTTTTACTAACAACAACTGGAGTCATTTCATGACTGTTCTTTTCACATACCACATATGGATCCACCAGTGTCAATGAAATGTTGGTTCTCTTCAGAGACCACACATGGATCCACCAGTGTCATTGCATGTGTGTTCTTTTTACTAACAACAACTGGAGTAATTGCATGTGTGTTCTTTTCACATACCACATATGGATCCACCAAAGGTCATTACAAGTGTGCTTTTTCACAATCCACCCATCGATCCACCAGGTCATTGCATGTGTGTTCTTTTTACTAACAACAACAAGAGTCATTTAAATGTGTGTTCTTTTCACATACCACATATGGATCCACCAGAGTCATTGAAATGTGTGTTCTTTTCACATACCACATATGGATCCACCAGAGTCATTGAAATGTGTGTTCTTTTCACAATCCACCTATGGATCCACCAGTGTCATTGCATGTGTGTTCTTTTTACTAACAACAACTGGAGTTATTTCATGTGTGTTCTTTTCACATACCACATATGGATCCACCGGTGTCATTGAAATGTGTGTTCTCTTCAGACACCACACATGGATCCACCAGTGTCATTGCATGTGTGTTCTTTTTACTAACAACAACCAGAGTCATTGCATGTGTGTTCTTTTCACATACCACATATGGATCCACCAGTGTCATTGCATGTGTGTTCTTTTCACAATCCACCTATGGGTCCACCAGTGTCATTGCATGTGTGTTATTTTTACTAACAACAATTGGAGTCATTTCATGTGTGTTCTTTTCACATACCACATATGGATCCACCGGTGTCATTGAAATGTGTGTTCTCTTCAGAGACCACACATGGATCCACTAGTGTCATTGCATGTGTGTTCTTTTTACTAACAAAAACCAGAGTCATTGCATGTGTGTTCTTTTCACATACCACATATGGATCCACCAGTGTCATTGCATGTGTGTTCTTTTTACTAACAACAACCAGAGTCATTGTATGTGTGTTCTTTTCACATACCACATATGGATCCACCAGTGTCATTGCATGTGTGTTCTTTTCACAATCCACTTATGGATCCACCAGTGTCATTGCATGTGTGTTCTTTTTACTAACAACAACTACAGTCATTTCATGACTATTCTTTTCACATACCACATATGGATCCACCAGTGTCATTGAAATGTGTGTTCTCTTTAGAGACCACACATGGATCCACCAGTATCATTGCATGTGTGTTCTTTTCACAATCCACCTATGGATCCACCAGTGTCATTGCATGTGTGTTCTTTTTACTAACAACAACTAGAGTCATTTCATGACTGTTCTTTTCAGATACCACATATGGATCCACCAGTGTCATTGATATGTGTGTTCTCTTCAGAGACCACACATGGATACACCAGTGTCATTGCATGTGTGTTCTTTTTACTAACAACAACGGGAGTCATTGCATGTGTGTTCTTTTCACATACCATATATGGATCCACTAGTGTCATTCCATGTGTGCTCTTTTCATAATCCACCTAAGGATCCACCAGTGTCATTACATGTGTGTTCTTTTTACTAACAACAAGAGCCATTGAAATGTGTGTTATTTTCACATACCACATATGGATCCACCAGAGTCATTGAAATGTGTGTTCTTTTCACAATCCACCTATGGATCCACCAGTGTCATTGCATGTGTGTTCCTTTTACTAACAACAACCAGAGTCATTGCATGTGTGTTCTCTTCAGAGACCGCACATGGATCCACCAGTGTCATTGCATGTGTGTTCTTTTTACTAACAACAACCAGAGTCATTGAAATGTGAGTTCTCTTTAGAGACCACACATGGATCCACCAGTGTCATTGCATGTGTGTTCTTTTTACTAACAACAACCAGAGTCATTGAAATGTGTGTTCTTTTCACATCCCTCATATGGATCCACCAATGTCATTGCATGTGTGTTCTTTTTACTAAAAACAACCAGAGTCATTGCATGTGTGTTCTCTTTACTAACAACAACTAGAGTCATTGAAATGTGTGTTCTCTTTAGAGACCACACATGGATCCACCAGTGTAATTGCATGTGTGTTCTTTTTACTAACAACAACCAGAGTCATTGAAATGTGTGTTCTCTTCAGAGACCACACATGGATCCACCAGTGTCATTGCATGTGTATTCTTTTTACTAACCACAACCAGTGTCATTGCATGTGTGTTCTTTTCACATAACATATGGATCCACCAGTGTCATTGCATGTGTGCTCTTTTCACAATCCACCTATGGATCCACCAGTGTCATTGCATGTGTATTCTTTTTACTAACAACAACCGGAGTCATTGCATGTGTGTTCTTTTCACATACCACATATGGATCCACCAGTCTCATTGCATGTGTGTTCTTTTCACAATCCACCTAAGGATCCACCAGTGTCATTGCATATGTGTTCTTTTCACATACAACATATGGATCCACCAGTGTCATTGCATGTGTGTTCTTTTCACAATCCACCTACGGATCCACCAGTGTCATTGCATGTGTGTTCTTTTTACTAACAACAACTGGAGTCATTTCATGACTGTTCTTTTCACATACCACATATGGATCCACCAGTGTCAATGAAATGTTGGTTCTCTTCAGAGACCACACATGGATCCACCAGTGTCATTGCATGTGTGTTCTTTTTACTAACAACAACTGGAGTAATTGCATGTGTGTTCTTTTCACATACCACATATGGATCCACCAGTGTCATTACAAGTGTGCTTTTTTCACAATCCACCTATCGATCCACCAGTGTCATTGCATGTGTGTTCTTTTTACTAACAACAACAAGAGTCATTTAAATGTGTGTTCTTTTCACATACCACATATGGATCCACCAGAGTCATTGAAATGTGTGTTCTTTTCACATACCACATATGGATCCACCAGAGTCATTGAAATGTGTGTTCTTTTCACAATCCACCTATGGATCCACCAGTGTCATTGCATGTGTTCTTTTACTAACAACAACATGAGTTATTTCATGTGTGTTCTTTTCACATACCACATATGGATCCACCGGTGTCATTGAAATGTGTGTTCTCTTCAGACACCACACATGGATCCACCAGTGTCATTGCATGTGTGTTCTTTTTACTAACAACAACCAGAGTCATTGCATGTGTGTTCTTTTCACATACCACATATGAATCCACCAAAGGTCATTCCATGTGTGTTCTTTTCACAATCCACCTATGGGTCCACCAGTGTCATTGCATGTGTGTTATTTTTACTAACAACAACTGGAGTCATTTCATGTGTGTTCTTTTCACATACCACATATGGATCCACCGGTGTCATTGAAATGTGTGTTCTCTTCAGAAACCACCTATGGATCCACTAGTGTTATTGCATGTGTGTTCTTTTTACTAACCAGAACCAGAGTCATTGGATGTGTGTTCTTTTCACATACCATATATGGATCCACCAGTGTCATTGCATGTGTGTTCTTTTTACTAACCAGAACCAGAGTCATTGGATGTGTGTTCTTTTCACATACCATATATGGATCCACCATTGTCATTGCATGTGTGTTCTTTTCACAATACACCTATGGATCCACCAGTGTCATTTCATGTGTGTTCTTTTTACTAACAACTACTGGAGTCATTTCATGACTTTTCTTTTCACATACCACATATGGATCCACCAGTGTCATTGAAATGTGTCTTCTCTTTAGAGAACACACATGGATCCACCAGTGTCATTGCATGTGTGTTCTTTTCACAATCCACCTATGGATCCACCAGTGTCATTGCATGTGTGTTCTTTTTACTAACAACAACTAGAGTCATTTCATGACTGTTCTTTTCAGATACCACATATGGATCCACCAGTGTCATTGATATGTGTGTTCTCTTCAGAGACCACACATGGATACACCAGTGTCATTGCATGTGTGTTCTTTTTACTAACAACAACGGGAGTCATTGCATGTGTGTTCTTTTCACATACCATATATGGATCCACTAGTGTCATTCCATGTGTGCTCTTTTCATAATCCACCTAAGGATCCACCAGTGTCATTACATGTGTGTTCTTTTTACTAACAACAAGAGCCATTGAAATGTGTGTTATTTTCACATACCACATATGGATCCACCAGAGTCATTGAAATGTGTGTTCTTTTCACAATCCACCTATGGATCCACCAGTGTCATTGCATGTGTGTTCCTTTTACTAACAACAACCAGAGTCATTGCATGTGTGTTCTCTTCAGAGACCGCACATGGATCCACCAGTGTCATTGCATGTGTGTTCTTTTTACTAACAACAACCAGAGTCATTGAAATGTGAGTTCTCTTTAGAGACCACACATGGATCCACCAGTGTCATTGCATGTGTGTTCTTTTTACTAACAACAACCAGAGTCATTGAAATGTGTGTTCTTTTCACATCCCTCATATGGATCCACCAATGTCATTGCATGTGTGTTCTTTTTACTAAAAACAACCAGAGTCATTGCATGTGTGTTCTCTTTACTAACAACAACTAGAGTCATTGAAATGTGTGTTCTCTTTAGAGACCACACATGGATCCACCAGTGTAATTGCATGTGTGTTCTTTTTACTAACAACAACCAGAGTCATTGAAATGTGTGTTCTCTTCAGAGACCACACATGGATCCACCAGTGTCATTGCATGTGTATTCTTTTTACTAACCACAACCAGTGTCATTGCATGTGTGTTCTTTTCACATAACATATGGATCCACCAGTGTCATTGCATGTGTGCTCTTTTCACAATCCACCTATGGATCCACCAGTGTCATTGCATGTGTATTCTTTTTACTAACAACAACCGGAGTCATTGCATGTGTGTTCTTTTCACATACCACATATGGATCCACCAGTCTCATTGCATGTGTGTTCTTTTCACAATCCACCTAAGGATCCACCAGTGTCATTGCATATGTGTTCTTTTCACAATCCACCTATGGATCCACCAGTGTCATTGCATGTGTGTTCTTTTTACTAACAGCTACTGGAGTCGTTTCATGACTGTTCTTTTCACATACCACATATGGATCCACCAGTGTCATTGAAATGTGTGTTCTCCTCAGATAAAAAACATGCATCCACCACAATCATTGCATGTGAGGTCATTTTACTAAAAACAACCAGAGACATTGAAATGTCTGTTCTCTTCAGAGACCACACATTGATCAACCAAAGGTCATTGCATGTGTATTCTTTTTACTAACCACAACCAGTGTCATGGCATGTGTGTTCTTTTCACATACCACATATGGATCCACCAGTGTCATTGCATGTGTGTTCTCTTTAGAGACCACACATGGATCCACTAGTGTCATTGCATGTGTGTTCTTGTTACTAACAACTACCAGAGTCATTGCATGTGTGTTCTTTTCACATACCACATATGGATCCACCAGTGTCATTGCATGTGTGTTCTTTTTACTAATAACAACTGGAGTCATTTCATGACTGTTCTTTTCACATACCACATATGGACCACAAGTGTCATTGAAATGTGTGTTCTCTTGAGAGACCACACATGGATCCACCAGTTTCATTACATGTGTGTTCTTTTTTACAACAACAACTGGAGTCATTGCATGTGTGTTCTTTTCACATACCACATATGGACCCACTAGTGGCACTGCATTTGTGCTCTTTTCAGAATCCACCTATGGATCCACCAATGTCATTGCATGTGTGTTGTTTTTACTAACAACAACCATAGTCATTGAAATGTGTGTTCTTTTCACATACCACCTATGGATCCACGAGTGTTATTGCATGTGTGTTCTTTTCACAATCCACCTATGGATCCACCAGTGTCATTGCATGTGTGTTCTTTTCACAATCCACCTATGGATCCACTAGTGTCATTACATGTGTGTTCTTTTTACTAACAACAACCAGAGTCATTGAAATGTGTGTTCTTTTCACATACCACCTATGGATCCACCAGTGTCATTGCATGTGTGTTCTTTTCACAATCCACCTATGGATCCACTAGTGTCATTGCAGGTGTGTTCTTTTTACTAAGAACAACCAGAGTCATTGCATGTGTGTTCTTTTCACAATCCACCTATGGATCCACCAGTGTCATTGCATGTGTGTTCTTTTTACTAACAACAACTAGAGTCATTGCATGTGTGTTCTTTTCACATACAACATATGGATCCACCAGTGTCATTGAAATGTGTGTTCTCTTCAGAGACCACACATGGATACACCAGTTTCATTAAATGTGTGTTCTTTTTTATAACAACAACTGGAGTCATTGCATGTGTGTTCTTTTCACATACCACATATGGATCCACTAGTGTCATTGCATGTGTGCTCTTTTCAGAATCCACCTATGGATCCACCAGTGTCATTGCATGTGTGTTCTTTTTACTAACAACAACCAGAGTCATTGCATGTGTGTTCTTTTCACATAGCACATATGGATCCACCAGTGTCATTTCATGTGTGTTCTTTTCACAATCCACCTATGGATCCACTAGTGTCATTGCATGTGTGCTCTTTTCACAATGCACCTATGGATCCACCAGTGTTATTACATGTGTGTTCTTTTTCCTAACAACAACCAGAGCCATTGAAATGTGTGTTCTTTTCACATACCACCTATGGATCCACTAGTGTCATTGCATGTGTGTTCTTTTCACAATCCACCTATGGATCCACGAGTGTCATTGCATGTGTGTTCTTTTTACTAACAACAACCAGAGTCATTGCATGTGTGTTCTTTTCACCATCCACCTATGGATCCACCAGTGTCATTGCATGTGTGTTCTTTTTACTAACAACAACTAGAGTCATTGCATGTGTGTTCTTTTCACATACAACATATGGATCCCCTAGTGTCACTGCATGTGTGTTCTTTTCACAATCCACCTACGGATCCACCAGTGTCATTGCCTGTGTGTTCTTTTTACTAACAACAACTGGAGTCATTTCATGACTGTTCTTTTCACATACCACATATGGATCCACCAGTGTCATTGAAATGTGTGTTCTCTTCAGAGACCACACATGGATCCACCAGTGTCATTGCATGTGTGTTCTTTTTACTAACAACAACTGGAGTAATTGCATGTGTGTTCTTTTCACATACCACATATGGATCCACCAGTGTCCTTACATGTGTGCTTTTTTCACAATCCACCTATGGATCCACCCGTGTCATTGCATGTGTGTTCTTTTTACTAACAACAACCAGAGTCTTTGAAATGTGTGTTCTTTTCACATACCACCTATGGATCCACGAGTGTCATTGCATGTGTGTTCTTTTCACAATCCACATATGGATCCACCAGTGTCATTGCATGTGTGTTCTTTTCACAATCCACCTATGGATCCACCAGTGTCATTGCACGTGTGTTCTTTTTACTAACAACAACCAGAGTCATTGCATGTGTGTTCTTTTCACATACAACATATGGATCCACCAGTGTCATTGAAATGTGTGTTCTCTTCAGAGACCATACATGGATACACCAGTTTCATTAAATGTGTGTTCTTTTTTATAACAACAACTGGAGTCATTGCATGTGTGTTCTTTTCACATACCACATATGGATCCACTAGTGTCATTGCATGTGTGCTCTTTTCAGAATCCACCTATGGATCCACTAGTGTCATTGCATGTGTGTTCTTTTTACTAACAACAACCAGAGTCATTGCATGTGTGTTCTTTTCACATACCACATATGGATCCACCAGTGTCATTGCATGTGTGTTCTTTTCACAATCCACCTATGGGTCCACCAGTGTTATTGCATGTGTGTTATTTTTACTAACAACAATTGGAGTCATTTCATGTGTGTTCTTTCCACATACCACATATGGATCCACCGTTGTCATTGAAATGTGTGTTCTCTTCAAAGACCACACATGGATCCACTAGTGTCATTGCATGTGTGTTCTTTTTACTAACAACAACTAGAGTCATTGCATGTGTGTTCTTTTCACATACCACATATGGATCCACCAGTGTCATTGCATGTGTGTTCTTTTCACAATCCACCTATGAATCCACCAGTGTCATTGCATGTGTGTTCTTTTTACTAACAACAACTAGAGTCATTTCATGACTGTTCTTTTCAGATACCACATATGGATCCACCAGTGCCATTGATATGTGTGTTCTCTTCAGAGACCACACATGGATCCACCAGTGTCATTACATGTGTGTTCTTTTTACTAACAACAACGGGAGTCATTGCATGTGTGTTATTTTCACATACCATATATGGATCCACCAGTGTCATTCCATGTGTGCTCTTTTCATAATCCACCTATGGATCCACCAGTGTCATTGCATGTGTGTTCTTTTTACTAACAACAACCAGAGTCATTGAAATGTGAGTTCTCTTTAGAGACCACACATGGATCCACCAGTGTCATTGCATGTGTGTTCTTTTTACTAACAACAACCAGAGTCATTGAAATAAGTGTTCTTTTCACATACCACATATGGATCCACTAGTGTAATTGCATGTGTGTTCTTTTTACTAACAACAAACAGAGTCATTGCATGTGTGTTCTCTTTACTAATAACAACCAGAGTCATTGAAATGTGTGTTTTCTTTAGAGACCACACATGGATCCACCAGTGCCATTGCATGTGTGTTCTTTTTAATAACAACAACCAAAGTCATTGAAATGTGTGTTCTCTTCAGAGACCACATATGGATCACCAGTGTGATTGCATGTGTGTTCTTTTTACTAACAACAACTGGAGTCATTTCATGTGTGCTCTTTTCACATACCACATATGGATCCACCAGTGTCATTGCATGTGTGCTCTTTTCACAATCCACCTCTGGATCCACCAGTGTCATTGCATGTGTATTCTTTTTTATAACAACAACCGGAGTCATTGCATGTGTGTTCCTATCACATTCCACCTATGGATCCACCAGTGTCATTGCATGTGTGTTCTTTTCACAATCCACCTAAGGATCCACCAGTGTCATTGCATGTGTGTTCTTTTCACATCCACCTATGGATCCACCAGTGTTATTGCATGTGTGTTCTTTTTACTAACAACTACTGGAGTCATTTCATGACTGTTCTTTTCACATACCACATATGGATCCACCAGTGTCATTGAAATGTGTGTTCTCTTTAGAGACCACACATGGATCCACCAGTATCATTGCATGTGTGTTCTTTTTATTAACAACAACCAGAGTCATTGAAATGTGTGTTCTCTTCAGAGACCACACATGGATCCACCAGTGCCATTGCATGTGCGTTCTTTTTACTAACCACAACCAGTGTCATTGCATGTGTGTTCTTTTCACATACCACATATGGATCCACCAGTGTCATTGCATGTGTGTTCTCTTCAGAGACCACACATGGATCCACCAGTGTCATTGCATGTGTGTTCTTGTTACTAACAACAACCAGAGTAATTGCATGTGTGTTCTTTTCACATACCACATATGGATCCACCAGTGTCATTGCATGTGTGTTCTTTTCACAATCCACCTACAGATCCACCAGTGTCATTGCATGTGTGTTCTTTTTACTAACAACAACTGGAGTCATTTCATGACTGTTCTTTTCACATACCACATATGGATCCACCATTGTCATTGAAATGTGTGTTCTCTTGAGAGACCACACATGGTTCCAGCAGTTTCATTACATGTGTGTTCTTTTTTATAACAACAACTGGAGTCATTGCATGTATGTTCTTTTCACATACCACATATGGACCCACGAGTGTCACTGCATGTGTGCTCTTTTCAGAATCCACCTATGGATCCACCAGTGTCATTGCATGTGTGTTGTTTTTAGTAACAACAACCAGAATCATTGCATGTGTGTTCTTTTCACATACCACATATGGATCCACCAGTGTCATTTCATGTGTGTTCTTTTCACAATCCACCTATGGATCCACTAGTGTCATTGCATGTGTGCTCTTTTCACAATCCACCTATGGATCCACCAGTGTCATTACATGTGTGTTCTTTTTCCTAACAACAACCAGAGTCATTGAAATGTGTGTTCTTTTCACATACCACCTATGGATCCACCGGTGTCATTGCATGTGTGTTCTTTTCACAGTCCACCTATGGATCCACTAGTGTCATTGCATGTGTGTTCTTTTTACTAACAACAACCAGAGTCATTGCATGTGTGTTCTTTTCACCATCCACCTATGGATCCACCAGAGTCATTGCATGTGTGTTCTTTTTACTAACAACAACCAGAGTCATTGCATGTGTGTTCTTTTCACATACAACATATGGATCCACCAGTGTCATTGCATGTGTGTTCTTTTCACAATCCACCTACGGATCAACCAGTGTCATTGCATGTGTGTTCCTTTTACTAACAACAACTGGAGTCATTTCATGACTGTTCTTTTCACATACCACATATGGATCCACCAGTGTCATTGAAATGTGTGTTCTCTTCAGAGACCACACATGGATCCACCAGTGTCATTGCATGTGTGTTCTTTTTACTAACAACAACTGGAGTAATTGCATGTGTGTTCTTTTCACATACCACATATGGAACCACCAGTGTCATCACATGTGTGCTTTTTTCACAATCCACCTATCGATCCACCAGTGTCATTGCATGTGTGTTCTTTTTACAAACAACAACCAGAGTCATTGAAATGTGTGTTCTTTTCACATACCACCTATGGATCCACGAGTGTCATTGCATGTGTGTTCTTTTCACAATCCACCTATGGATCCACTAGTGGCATTGCATGTGTGTTCTTTTCACAATCCACCTATGGATCCACTAGTGTCATTACATGTGTGTTCTTTTTACTAACAACAACCAGAGTCATTGAAATGTGTGTTCTTTTCACATACCACCTATGGATCCACCAGTGTCATTGCATGTGTGTTCTTTTCACAATCCACCTATGGATCCACTAGTGTCATTGCATGTGTGTTCTTTTTACTAACAACAACCAGAGTCATTGCATGTGTGTTCTTTTCACAATCCACCTATGGATCCACCAGTGTCATTGCATGTGTGTTCTTTTTACTAACAACAACCAGAGTCATTGCATGTGTGTTCTTTTCACATACAACATATGGATCCACCAGTGTCATTGAAATGTGTGTTCTTTTCAGAGACCACAAATGGATCCACCAGTTTCATTACATGTGTGTTCTTTTTTATAACAACAACTAGAGTCATTGCATGTGTGTTCTTTTCACATACCACATATGGATCCACTAGTGTCATTGCATGTGTGCTCTTTTCAGAATCCACTTATGGATCCACCAGTGTCATTGCATGTGTGTTCTTTTTACTTACAACAACCAGAGTCATTGAAATGTGTGTTCTTTTCACGTACCACCTATGGATCCACCAGTGTCATTGCATGTGTGTTCTTTTCACAATCCACCTACGGATCCACCAGTGTCATTGCATGTGCGTTCTTTTTACTAACAACAACCAGAGTCATTGAAATGTGTGTTCTCTTCAGAGACCACATATGGATCACCAGTGTCATTGCATGTGTGTTCTTTTTACGAACAAAAACTGGAGTCATTTCATGTGTGTTCTTTTCACATAACATATGGATCCACCAGTGTCATTGCATGTGTGCTCTTTTCACAATCCACCTATGGATCCACCAGTGTCATTGCATGTGTATTATTTTTACTAACAACAACCGGAGTCATTGCATGTGTGTTCTTTTCACATACCACATATGGATCCACCAGTCTCATTGCATGTGTGTTCTTTTAACCATCCACCTAAGGATCCACCAGTGTCATTGCATATGTGTTCTTTTCACAATCCACCTATGGATCCACCAGTGTCATTGCATGTGTGTTCTTTTTACTAACAACTACTGGAGTCGTTTCATGACTGTTCTTTTCACATACCACATATGGATCCACCAGTGTCATTGAAATGTGTGTTCTCCTCAGAGACCACACATGGATCCACCAGTATCATTGCATGTGTGTTCTTTTTACTAACAACAACCAGAGTCATTGAAATGTGTGTTCTCTTCAGAGACCACACATGGATCAACCAGTGTCATTGCATGTGTATTCTTTTTACTAACCACAACCAGTGTCATGGCATGTGTGTTCTTTTCACATACCACATATGGATCCACCAGTGTCATTGCATGTGTGTTCTCTTTAGAGACCACACATGGATCCACTAGTGTCATTGCATGTGTGTTCTTGTTACTAACAACTACCAGAGTCATTGCATGTGTGTTCTTTTCACATACCACATATGGATCCACCAGTGTCATTGCATGTGTGTTCTTTTTACTAATAACAAATGGAGTCATTTTATGACTGTTCTTTTCACATACCACATATGGACCACAAGTGTCATTGAAATGTGTGTTCTCTCGAGAGACCACGCATGGATCCACCAGTTTCATTACATGTGTGTTCTTTTTTACAACAACAACTGGAGTCATTGCATGTGTGTTCTTTTCACATACCACATATGGACCCACTAGTGTCACTGCATGTGTGCTCTTTTCAGAATCCACCTATTGATCCACCAATGTCATTGCATGTGTGTTGTTTTTACTAACAACAACCATAGTCATTGAAATGTGTGTTCTTTTCACATACCACCTATGGATCCACCAGTGTCATTGCATGTGTGTTCTTTTCACAATCCACCTATGGATCCACCAGTGTCATTGCATGTGTGTTCTTTTTACTAACAACAACCAGAGTCATTGCATGTCTGTTCTTTTCACATAGCACATATGGATCCACCAGTGTCATTTCATGTGTGTTCTTTTCATAATCCACCTATGGATCCACTAGTGTCATTGCATGTGTGCTCTTTTCACAATGCACCTATGGATCCACCAGTGTTATTACATGTGTGTTCTTTTTCTTAACAACAACCAGAGCCATTGAAATGTGTGTTCTTTTCACATACCACCTATGGATCCACCAGTGTCATTGCATGTGTGTTCTTTTCACAATCCACCTATGGATCCACGAGTGTCATTGCATGTGTGTTCTTTTTACTAACAACAACCAGAGTCATTGCATGTGTGTTCTTTTCACCATCCACCTATGGATCCACCAGTGTCATTGCATGTGTGTTCTTTTTACTAACAACAACTAGAGTCATTGCATGTGTGTTCTTTTCACATACAACATATGGATCCACCAGTGTCACTGCATGTGTGTTCTTTTCACAATCCACCTACGGATCCACCAGTGTCATTGCATGTGTGTTCTTTTTACTAACAACAACTGGAGTCATTTCATGACTGTTCTTTTCACATACCACATATGGATCCACCAGTGTCATTGAAATGTGTGTTCTCTTCAGAGACCACACATGGATCCACCAGTGTCATTGCATGTGTGTTCTTTTTACTAACAACAACTGGAGTAATTGCATGTGTGTTCTTTTCACATACCACATATGGATCCACCAGTGTCCTTACATGTGTGCTTTTTTCACAATCCACCTATGGATCCACCCGTGTCATTGCATGTGTGTTCTTTTTACTAACAACAACCAGAGTCATTGAAATGTGTGTTCTTTTCACATACCACCTATGGATCCACGAGTGTCATTGCATGTGTGTTCTTTTCACAATCCACCTATGGATCCACCAGTGTCATTGCATGTGTGTTCTTTTCACAATCCACCTATGGATCCACTAGTGTCATTACATGTGTGTTCTTTTTACTAACAACAACCAGAGTCATTGAAATGTGTGTTCTTTTAACATACCACCTATGGATCCACCAGTGTCATTGCATGTGTGTTCTTTTCACAATCCACCTATGGATCCACTAGTGTCATTGCAGGTGTGTTCTTTTTACTAAGAACAGCCAGAGTCATTGCATGTGTGTTCTTTTCACAATCCACATATGGATCCACCAGTGTCATTGCATGTGTGTTCTTTTTACTAACAACAACCAGAGTCATTGCATGTGTGTTCTTTTCACATACAACATATGGATCCACCAGTGTCATTGAAATGTGTGTTCTCTTCAGATACCACACATGGATCCACCAGTTTCATTAAATGTGTGTTCTTTTTTATAACAACAACTGGAGTCATTGCATGTGTGTTCTTTTCACATACCACATATGGATCCACTAGTGTCATTGCATGTGTGCTCTTTTCAGAATCCACCTATGGATCCACCAGTGTCATTGCATGTGTGTTCTTTTTACTAACAATAACCAGAGTCATTGCATGTGTGTTCTTTTCACATACCACATATGGATCCACCAGTGTCATTGCATGTGTGTTCTTTTCACAATCCACCTATGGGTCCACCAGTGTCATTGCATGTGTGTTATTTTTACTAACAACTATTGGAGTCATTTCATGTGTGTTCTTTTCACATACCACATATGGATCTACCGTTGTCATTGAAATGTGTGTTCTCTTCAAAGACCACACATGGATCCACTAGTGTCATTGCATGTGTGTTCTTTTTACTAACAACAACCATAGTCATTACATGTGTGTTCTTTTCACATACCACATATGGATCCACCAGTGTCATTGCATGTGTGTTCTTTTCACAATCCACCTATGAATCCACCAGTGTCATTGCATGTGTGTTCTTTTTACTAACAACAACTAGAGTCATTTCATGACTGTTCTTTTCAGATACCACATATGGATCCACCAGTGTCATTGATATGTGTGTTCTCCTCAGAGACCACACATGGATCCACCAGTGTCATTACATGTGTGTTCTTTTTACTAACAACAACGGGAGTCATTGCATGTGTGTTCTTTTCACATACCATATATGGATCCACCAGTGTCATTCCATGTGTGCTCTTTTCATAATCCACCTATGGATCCAACAGTGTCATTGCATGTGTGTTCTTTTTACTAACAACAACCAGAGTCATTGAAATGTGAGTTCTCTTTAGAGACCACACATGGATCCACCAGTGTCATTGCATGTGTGTTCTTTTTACTAACAACAACCAGAGTCATTGAAATGTGTGTTCTTTTCACATACCACATATGGATCCACCAGTGTAATTGCATGTGTGTTCTTTTTACTAACAACAAACAGAGTCATTGCATGTGTGTTCTCTTTACTAATAACAACCAGAGTCATTGAAATGTGTGTTTTCTTTAGAGACCACACATGGATCCACCAGTGCCATTGCATGTGTGTTCTTTTTAATAACAACAACCAGAGTCATTGAAATGTGTGTTCTCTTCAGAGACCACATATGGATCACCAGTGTCATTGCATGTGTGTTCTTTTTACTAACAACAACCAGAGTCATTGAAATGTGTGTTCTTTTCACATACCACCTTTGGATCCACGAGTGTCATTGCATGTGTGTTCTTTTCACAATCCACCTATGGATCCACCAGTGTCATTGCATGTGTATTCTTTTTAATAACAACAACCGGAGTCATTGCATGTGTGTTCTTATCACATGCCACCTATGGATCCACCAGTGTCATTGCATGTGTGTTCTTTTCACAATCCACCTAAGGATCCACCAGTGTCATTGCATGTGTGTTCTTTTCACATCCACCTATGGATCCACCAGTGTCATTGCATGTGTGTTCTTTTTACTAACAACTACTGAAGTCATTTCATGACTGTTCTTTTCACATACCACATATGGATCCACCAGTGTCATTGAAATGTGTGTTCTCTTTAGAGACCACACATGGATCCACCAGTATCACTGCATGTGTGTTCTTTTTACTAACAACAACCAGAGTCATTGAAATGTGTGTTCTCTTCAGAGACCACACATGGATCCACCAGTGTCATTGCATGTGCGTTCTTTTTACTATCCACAACCAGTGTCATTGCATGTGTGTTCTTTTCACATACCACATATGGATCCACCAGTGTCATTGCATGTGTGTTCTCTTCAGAGACCACAAATGGATCCACCAGTGTCATTGCATGTGTGTTCTTGTTACTAACAACAACCAGAGTCATTGCATGTGTGTTCTTTTCACATACCACATATAGATCCACCAGTGTCATTGCATGTGTGTTCTTTTCACAATCCACCTACGGATCCACCAGTGTCATTGCATGTGTGTTCTTTTTACTAACAACAACCTGAGTCATTTCATGACTGTTCTTTCACATAACACATATGGATCCACCATTGTCAATGAAATGTGTGTTCTTGAGAGACCACATGGTTCCACCAATTTCATTACATGTGTGTTCTTTTTATAACAACAACCTGAGTCATTGCATGTGTGTTCTTTTCACATACCACATATGGACCCACGAGTGTCATTGCATGTGTGCTCTTTTCAGAATCCACCTATGGATCCACCAGTGTCATTGCATGTGTGTTGTTTTTAGTAACAACAACCAGAATCATTGCATGTGTGTTCTTTTCACATACCACATATGGATCCACCAAAGGTCATTTCATGTGTGTTCTTTTCACAATCCACCTATGGATCCACTAGTGTCATTGCATGTGTGCTCTTTTCACAATCCACCTATGGATCCACCAGTGTCATTACATGTGTGTTCTTTTTCCTAACAACAACCAGAGTCATTGAAATGTGTGTTCTTTTCACATACCACCTATGGATCCACCGGTGTCATTGCATGTGTGTTCTTTTCACAATCCACCTATGGATCCACTAGTGTCATTGCATGTGTGTTATTTTTACTAACAACAACCAGAGTCATTGCATGTGTGTTCTTTTCACCATCCACCTATGGATCCACCAGAGTCATTGCATGTGTGTTCTTTTTACTAACAACAACCAGAGTCATTGCATGTGTGTTCTTTTCACATACAACATATGGATCCACCAGTGTCATTGCATGTGTGTTCTTTTCACAATCCACCTATGGATCAACCAGTGTCATTGCATGTGTGTTCCTTTTACTAACAACAACTGGAGTCATTTCATGACTGTTCTTTTCACATACCACATATGGATCCACCAGTGTCATTGAAATGTGTGTTCTCTTCAGAGACTACACATGGATCCACCAAAGGTCATTGCATGTGTGTTCTTTTTACTAACAACAACTGGAGTAATTGCATGTGTGTTCTTTTCACATACCACATATGGAACCACCAGTGTCATTACATGTGTGCTTTTTTCACAATCCACCTATCGATCCACCAGTGTCATTGCATGTGTGTTCTTTTTACTAACTACAACCAGAGTCATTGAAATGTGTGTTCTTTTCACATACCACCTATGGATCCACGAGTGTCATTGCATGTGTGTTCTTTTCACAATCCACCTATGGATCCACTAGTGGCATTGCATGTGTGTTCTTTTCACAATCCACCTATGGATCCACTAGTGTCATTACATGTGTGTTCTTTTTACTAACAACAACTAGAGTCATTGAAATGTGTCTTCTTTTCACATACCACCTATGGATCCACCAGTGTCATTGCATGTGTGTTCTTTTCACAATCCACCTATGGATCCACTAGTGTCATTGCATGTGTGTTCTTTTTACTAACAACAACCAGAGTCATTGCATGTGTGTTCTTTTCACAATCCACCTATGGATCCACCAGTGTCATTGCATGTGTGTTCTTTTTACTAACAACAACCAGAGTCATTGCATGTGTGTTCTTTTCACATACAACATATGGATCCACCAGTGTCATTGAAATGTGTGTTCTCTTCAGAGACCACACATGGATCCACCAGTTTCATTACATGTGTGTTCTTTTTTATAACAACAACTAGAGTCATTGCATGTGTGTTCTTTTCACATACCACATATGGATCCACCAGTGTCATTACATGTGTGTTCTTTTCACAATCCACCTATGGATCCACTAGTGTCATTGCATGTGTGTTCTTTTTACTAACAACAACCGGAGTCATTGAAATGTGTGTTCTTTTCACATACCACCTATGGATCCACTAGTGTCATTGCATGTGTGTTCTTTTCACAGTCCACCTATGGATCCACCAAAGTGTCATTGCATGTGTGTTCTTTTACTAACAACAACCTGAGGTCATTGTAATGTGTGTTCTTTTCACATACCACCTATGGATCCACGAGTGTCATTGCATGTGTGTTCTTTTCACAATCCACCTATGGATCCACCAGTGGCATTGCATGTGTGTTCTTTTCACAATCCACCTATGGATCCACTAGTTTCATTACATGTGTGTTCTTTTTACTAACAACAACCAGAGTCATTGAAATGTGTGTTCTTTTCACATACCACCTATGGATCCACCAGTGTCATTGGATGTGTTCTTTTCACAATCCACCTATGGATCCACCAGTGTCATTGCATGTGTGTTCTTTTTACTAACAACAACCAGAGTAATTGCATGTGTGTTCTTTTCACAATCCACTTACGGATCTACCTGTGTCATTGCATGTGTGCTTTTTTACTAACAACAACCAGAGTCATTGCATCTGTCTTCTCTTGACATACAACATATGTATCCACCAGTGTCATTGAAATGTGTGTTCTCTTCAGAGACCACACATGGATCCACCAGTTTCATTACATGTGTGTTCTTTTTTATAACAACAACTGGAGTCATTGCATGTGTGTTTTTTTCACATACCACATATGGATCCATTAGTGTCATTGCATGTGTGCTCTTTTCAGAATCCACATATGGATCCACTAGTGTCATTGCGTGTGTGTTCTTTTTACTAACAACAACCAGAGTCATTGAAATGTGTGTTCTTTTCACATACCACCTATGGATCCACCAATGTCATTGCATGTGTGTTCTTTTCACAATCCACCTATGGATCCACCAGTGTCATTGCATGTGTGTTCTTTTTACTAACAACAACTAGAGTCATTGCATGTGTGTTCTTTTCACATACCACATATGGATCCACCAGTGTCATTGCATGTGTGTTCTTTTCACAATCCACCTATGGATCTACTAGTGTCATTGCATGTGTGCTCTTGTCACAATCCACCTATGGATCCACCAGTGTCATTACATGTGTGTTCTTTTTACTAACAACAACCAGAGTCATTGAAATGTCTGTTCTTTTCACATACCACCTATGGATCCACCAGTGTCATTGCATGTGTGTTCTTTTCACAATCCACCTATGGATCCACTAGTGTCATTGCATGTGTGTTCTTTTTACTAACAACAACCAGAGTCATTGAAATGTGTGTTCTTTTCACATACCACCTATGGATCCACTAGTGTCATTGCATGTGTGTTCTTTTCACAGTCCACCTATGGATCCACCAGTGTCATTGCATGTGTGTTCTTTTTACTAACAACAACCAGAGTCATTGAAATGTGTGTTCTTTTCACATACCACCTATGGATCCACGAGTGTCATTGCATGTGTGTTCTTTTCACAATCCACCTATGGATCCACCAGTGGCATTGCATGTGTGTTCTTTTCACAATCCACTTATGGATCCACTAGTGTCATTACATGTGTGTTCTTTTTACTAACAATAACCAGAGTCATTGAAATGTGTGTTCTTTTCACATACCACCTATGGATCCACCAGTGTCATTGCATGTGTGTTCTTTTCACAATCCTCCTATGGATCCACTAGTGTCATTGCATGTGTGTTCTTTTTACTAACAACAACCAGAGTCATTGCATGTGTGTTATTTTCACAATCCACCTATGGATCCACCAGTGTCATTGCATGTGTGTTCTTTTCACAATCCACCTTTGGATCTACTAGTGTCATTGCATGTGTGCTCTTTTCACAATCCACCTATGTATCCACCAGTGTCATTACATATGTGTTCTTTTTACTAACAACAACAAGAGTCATTGAAATGTGTGTTCTTTTCACATACCACCTATGGATCTACCAGTGTCATTGCATGTGTGTTCTTTTCACAATCCACCTATGGATCCACTAGTGTCATTGCATGTGTGTTCTTTTTACTAACAACAACCAGAGTCATTGCATGTGTGTTCTTTTCACAATCCACCTATGGATCCACCAGTGTCATTGCATGTGTGTTGTTTTTAGTAACAACAACCAGAGTCATTGCATGTGTGTTCTTTTCACATACAACATATGGATCCACCAGTGTCATTGAAATGTGTGTTCTCTTCAGAGACCACACATGGATCCACCAGTTTCATTACATGTGTGTTCTTTTTTATAACAACAACTGGAGTCATTGCATGTGTGTTCTTTTCACATACCACATATGGATCCACTAGTGTCATTGCATGTGTGCTCTTTTCAGAATCCACCTATGGATCCACCAGTGTCATTGCGTGTGTGTTCTTTTTACTAACAACAACCAGAGTCATTGAAATGTGTGTTCTTTTCACATACCACATATGGATCCACCAGTGTCATTGCATGTGTGTTCTTTTCACAATCCACCTATGGATCCACCAATGTCATTTCATGTGTGTTCTTTTTACTAACAACAACCAGATTCATTGCATGTGATGTTCTTTTCACATACCACATATGGATCCACCAGTGTCATTGCATGTGTGTTCTTTTCACAATCCACCTATGGATCTACTAGTGTCATTGCATGTGTGCTCTTGTCACAATCCACCTATGGATCCACCAGTGTCATTACATGTGTGTTCTTTTTACTAACAACAACCAGAGTCATTGAAACGTGTGTTCTTTTCACATACCACCTGTGGATCCACCAGTGTCATTGCATGTGTGTTCTTTTCACAATCCACCTATGGATCCACTAGTGTCATTGCATGTGTGTTCTTTTTACTAACAACAACCAGAGTCATTGCATGTGTGTTCTTTTCACAATCCACCTATGGATCCACCAGTGTCATTGCATGTGTGTTCTTTTCACAATCCACCTATGGATCTACTAGTGTCATTGCATGTGTGCTCTTTTCACAATCCACCTATGGATCCACCAGTGTCATTACATGTGTGTTCTTTTTACTAACAACAACCAGAGTCATTGAAATGTGTGTTCTTTTCACATACCACCTATGGATCCACCAGTGTCATTGCATGTGTGTTCTTTTCACAATCCACCTATGGATCCACCAGTGTCATTGCATGTGTGTTCTATTTACTAACAACAACTAGAGTCATTGCATGTGTGTTCTTTTCACAATCCACCTATGGATCCACCAGTGTCATTGCATGTGTGTTCTTTTTAGTAACAACAACCAGAGTCATTGCATGTGTGTTCTTTTCACATTCCACATATGGATCCACCAAAGTGTCATTGAAATGTGTGTTCTCTTTAGAGACCACACATGGATCCACCGATTTCATTACATGTGTGTTCTTTTTTATAACAACAACTGGAGTCATTGCATGTGTGTTCTTTTCACATACCACATATGGATCCACTAGTGTCATTGCATGTGTGCTCTTTTCAGAATCCACCTATGGATCCACCAGTGTCATTGCGTGTGTGTTCTTTTTACTAACAACAACCAGAGTCATTGAAATGTGTGTTCTTTTCACATACCACCTATGGATCCACCAGTGTCATTGCATCTGTGTTCTTTTCACAATCCACCTATGGATCCACCAGTGTCATTGCATGTGTGTTCTTTTTACTAACAACAACCAGAGTCATTGCATGTGTGTTCTTTTCACAATCCACCTATGGACCCACCAGTGTTATTGCATGTGTGTTGTTTTTAGTAACAACAACCAGAGTCATTGTATGTGTGTTCTTTTCACAATCCACCTATGGATCCACCAGTGTCATTGCATGTGTGTTGTTTTTAGTAACAACAACCAGAGTCATTGCATGTGTGTTCTTTTCACATACAACATATGGATCCACCAGTGTCATTGAAATGTGTGTTCTCTTCAGAGACCACACATGGATCCACCAGTTTCATTACATGTGTGTTCTTTTTTATAACAACAACTGGAGTCATTGCATGTGTGTTCTTTTCACATACCACATATGGATCCACTAGTGTCATTGCATGTGTGCTCTTTTCAGAATCCACCTATGGATCCACCAGTGTCATTGCATGTGTGTTCTTTTTACTAACAACAACCAGAGTCATTGAAATGTGTGTTCTTTTCACATACCACCTATGGATCCACCAGCGTCATTGCATGTGTGTTCTTTTCACAATCCACCTATGGATCCACCAGTGTCATTGCATGTGTGTTCTTTTTACTAACAACCAGAGTCATTTCATGTGTGTTCTTTTCACATACCACATATGGATCCACCAGTGTCATTGCATGTGTGTTCTTTTCACAATCCACCTATGGATCTACTAGTGTCATTGCATGTGTGCTCTTGTCACAATCCACCTATGGATCCACCAAAGTGTCATTACATGTGTGTTCTTTTTTACTAACAACAACCAGAGTCATTGAAATGTGTGTTCTTTTCACATACCACCTATGGATCCACCAGTGTCATTGCATGTGTGTTCTTTTCACAATCCACCTATGGATCCACTAGTGTCATTGCATGTGTGTTCTTTTTACTAACAACAACCAGAGTCATTGAAATGTGTGTTCTTTTCACATACCACCTATGGATCCACTAGTGTCATTGCATGTGTGTTCTTTTCACAGTCCACCTATGGATCCACCAGTGTCATTGCATGTGTGTTCTTTTTACTAACAACAACCAGTTTCAATGAAATGTGTGTTCTTTTCACATACCACCTATGGATCCACGAGTGTCATTGCATGTGTGTTCTTTTCACAATCCACCTATGGATCCACCAGTGGCATTGCATGTGTGTTCTTTTCACAATCCACCTATGGATCCACTAGTGTCATTACATGTGTGATCTTTTTACTTACAACAACCAGAGTCATTGAAATGTGTGTTCTTTTCACATACCACCTATGGATCCACCAGTGTCATTGCATGTGTGTTCTTTTCACAATACACCTATGGATCCACTAGTGTCATTGCATGTGTGTTCTTTTTACTAACAACAACCAGAGTCATTGCATGTGTGTTCTTTTCACAATCCACCTATGGATCCAGCAGTGTCATTGCATGTGTGTTCTTTTCACAATCCACCTATGGATCTACTAGTGTCATTGCATGTGTGCTCTTTTCACAATCCACCTATGGATCCACCAGTGTCATTACATGTGTGTTCTTTTTACTAACAACAACCAGAGTCATTGAAATATGTGTTCTTTTCACATACCACCTATGGATCCACCAGTGTCATTGCATGTGTGTTCTTTTCACAATCCACCTATGGATCCACTAGTGTCATTGCATGTGTGTTCTTTTTACTAACAACAAACAGAGTCATTGCATGTGTGTTGTTTTCACAATCCACCTATGGATCCACCAGTGTCATTGCATGTGTGTTCTTTTCACATCCACCTATGGATCCACCAGTGTCATTGCATGTGTGTTCTTTTTACTAACAACTACTGAAGTCATTTCATGACTGTTCTTTTCACATACCACATATGGATCCACCAGTGTCATTGAAATGTGTGTTCTCTTTAGAGACCACACATGGATCCACCAGTATCACTGCATGTGTGTTCTTTTTACTAACAACAACCAGAGTCATTGAAATGTGAGTTCTCTTTAGAGACCACACATGGATCCACCAGTGTCATTGCATGTGTGTTCTTTTTACTAACAACAACCAGAGTCATTGAAATGTGTGTTCTTTTCAC
Organism: Avena insularis; assembly: GCA_023614405.1. Classification (NCBI taxonomy): domain Eukaryota; kingdom Viridiplantae; phylum Streptophyta; class Magnoliopsida; order Poales; family Poaceae; genus Avena; species Avena insularis. The sequence continues at coordinate 527,881,755 of CM042694.1, forward strand.
ATACCACATATGGATCCACCAGTGTAATTGCATGTGTGTTCTTTTTACTAACAACAAACAGAGTCATTGCATGTGTGTTCTCTTTACTAATAACAACCAGAGTCATTGAAATGTGTGTTTTCTTTAGAGACCACACATGGATCCACCAGTGCCATTGCATGTGTGTTCTTTTTAATAACAACAACCAGAGTCATTGAAATGTGTGTTCTCTTCAGAGACCACATATGGATCACCAGTGTCATTGCATGTGTGTTCTTTTTACTAACAACAACCAGAGTCATTGAAATGTGTGTTCTTTTCACATACCACCTTTGGATCCACGAGTGTCATTGCATGTGTGTTCTTTTCACAATCCACCTATGGATCCACCAGTGTCATTGCATGTGTATTCTTTTTAATAACAACAACCGGAGTCATTGCATGTGTGTTCTTATCACATGCCACCTATGGATCCACCAGTGTCATTGCATGTGTGTTCTTTTCACAATCCACCTAAGGATCCACCAGTGTCATTGCATGTGTGTTCTTTTCACATCCACCTATGGATCCACCAGTGTCATTGCATGTGTGTTCTTTTTACTAACAACTACTGAAGTCATTTCATGACTGTTCTTTTCACATACCACATATGGATCCACCAGTGTCATTGAAATGTGTGTTCTCTTTAGAGACCACACATGGATCCACCAGTATCACTGCATGTGTGTTCTTTTTACTAACAACAACCAGAGTCATTGAAATGTGTGTTCTCTTCAGAGACCACACATGGATCCACCAGTGTCATTGCATGTGCGTTCTTTTTACTATCCACAACCAGTGTCATTGCATGTGTGTTCTTTTCACATACCACATATGGATCCACCAGTGTCATTGCATGTGTGTTCTCTTCAGAGACCACACATGGATCCACCAGTGTCATTGCATGTGTGTTCTTGTTACTAACAACAACCAGAGTCATTGCATGTGTGTTCTTTTCACATACCACATATGGATCCACCAGTGTCATTGCATGTGTGTTCTTTTCACAATCCACCTACGGATCCACCAGTGTCATTGCATGTGTGTTCTTTTTACTAAAAACAACTGGAGTCATTTCATGACTGTTCTTTTCACATAACACATATGGATCCACCATTGTCAATGAAATGTGTGTTCTCTTGAGAGACCACACATGGTTCCACCAGTTTCATTACATGTGTGTTCTTTTTTATAACAACAACTGGAGTCATTGCATGTGTGTTCTTTTCACATACCACATATGGACCCACGAGTGTCATTGCATGTGTGCTCTTTTCAGAATCCACCTATGGATCCACCAGTGTCATTGCATGTGTGTTGTTTTTAGTAACAACAACCAGAATCATTGCATGTGTGTTCTTTTCACATACCACATATGGATCCACCAGTGTCATTTCATGTGTGTTCTTTTCACAATCCACCTATGGATCCACTAGTGTCATTGCATGTGTGCTCTTTTCACAATCCACCTATGGATCCACCAGTGTCATTACATGTGTGTTCTTTTTCCTAACAACAACCAGAGTCATTGAAATGTGTGTTCTTTTCACATACCACCTATGGATCCACCGGTGTCATTGCATGTGTGTTCTTTTCACAATCCACCTATGGATCCACTAGTGTCATTGCATGTGTGTTCTTTTTACTAACAACAACCAGAGTCATTGCATGTGTGTTCTTTTCACCATCCACCTATGGATCCACCAGAGTCATTGCATGTGTGTTCTTTTTACTAACAACAACCAGAGTCATTGCATGTGTGTTCTTTTCACATACAACATATGGATCCACCAGTGTCATTGCATGTGTGTTCTTTTCACAATCCACCTACGGATCAACCAGTGTCATTGCATGTGTGTTCCTTTTACTAACAACAACTGGAGTCATTTCATGACTGTTCTTTTCACATACCACATATGGATCCACCAATGTCATTGAAATGTGTGTTCTCTTCAGAGACTACACATGGATCCACCAGTGTCATTGCATGTGTGTTCTTTTTACTAACAACAACTGGAGTAATTGCATGTGTGTTCTTTTCACATACCACATATGGAACCACCAGTGTCATTACATGTGTGCTTTTTTCACAATCCACCTATCGATCCACCAGTGTCATTGCATGTGTGTTCTTTTTACTAACTACAACCAGAGTCATTGAAATGTGTGTTCTTTTCACATACCACCTATGGATCCACGAGTGTCATTGCATGTGTGTTCTTTTCACAATCCACCTATGGATCCACTAGTGGCATTGCATGTGTGTTCTTTTCACAATCCACCTATGGATCCACTAGTGTCATTACATGTGTGTTCTTTTTACTAACAACAACTAGAGTCATTGAAATGTGTGTTCTTTTCACATACCACCTATGGATCCACCAGTGTCATTGCATGTGTGTTCTTTTCACAATCCACCTATGGATCCACTAGTGTCATTGCATGTGTGTTCTTTTTACTAACAACAACCAGAGTCATTGCATGTGTGTTCTTTTCACAATCCACCTATGGATCCACCAGTGTCATTGCATGTGTGTTCTTTTTACTAACAACAACCAGAGTCATTGCATGTGTGTTCTTTTCACATACAACATATGGATCCACCAGTGTCATTGAAATGTGTGTTCTTCAGAGACCACACATGGATCCACCAGTTTCATTACATGTGTGTTCTTTTTTATAACAACAACTAGAGTCATTGCATGTGTGTTCTTTTCACATACCACATATGGATCCACCAGTGTCATTACATGTGTGTTCTTTTCACAATCCACCTATGGATCCACTAGTGTCATTGCATGTGTGTTCTTTTTACTAACAACAACTAGAGTCATTGAAATGTGTGTTCTTTTCACATACCACCTATGGATCCACTAGTGTCATTGCATGTGTGTTCTTTTCACAGTCCACCTATGGATCCACAGTGTCATTGCATGTGTGTTCTTTTACTAACAACAACCGAGTCATTGAAATGTGTGTTCTTTTCACATACCACCTATGGATCCACAGTGTCATTGCATGTGTTCTTTTCACAATCCACCTATGGATCCACCAGTGGCATTGCATGTGTGTTCTTTTCACAATCCACCTATGGATCCACTAGTTTCATTACATGTGTGTTCTTTTTACTAACAACAACCAGAGTCATTGAAATGTGTGTTCTTTTCACATACCACCTATGGATCCACCAGTGTCATTGAATTTGTGTTATTTTCACAATCCAACTATGGATCCAATAGTGTCATTTCATGTGTGTTCTTTTTACTAACAACAACTAGAGTCATTGCATGTGTTTTCTTTTCACAATACACCTATGGATCCAACTGTGTAATTGCATGTGTTGTTTTTAGTAACAACAACCAAGTCATTGCATGTGTGTTCTTTTGACATACAACATATGTATCCACCAGTGTCATTGAAATGTGTGTTCTCTTCAGAGACCACACATGGATCCACCATTTCATTACATGTGTGTTCTTTTTATAACAACAACTGAGTCATTGCATGTGTGTTCTTTTCACATACCACATATGGATCCACTAGTGTCATTGCATGTGTGCTCTTTTCAGAATCCACATATGGATCCACTAGTGTCATTAGTGTGTGTTCTTTTTACTAACAACAACCAGAGTCATTGAAATGTGTGTTCTTTTCACATACCACCTATGGATCCACCAGTGTCATTGCATGTGTGTTCTTTTCACAATCCACCTATGGATCCACCAGTGTCATTGCATGTGTGTTCTTTTACTAACAACAACCGAGTCATTGCATGTGTGTTCTTTTCACATACCACATATGGATCCACCAGTGTCATTGCATGTGTGTTCTTTTCACAATCCACCTATGGATCTACTAGTGTCATTGCATGTGTGCTCTTGTCACAATCCACCTATGGATCCACCCGTGTCATTGCATGTGTGTTCTTTTAACTAACAACAAACCGAGTCATTGAAATGTCTGCTCTTTTCACATACCACCTATGGATCCACCAAAGTGTCATTGCATGTGTGTTCTTTTCACAATCCACCTATGGATCCACTAGTGTCATTGCATGTGTGTTCTTTTACTAACAACAACTGCAGTCATTGAAATGTGTGTTCTTTTCACTGCATACCTATGGATCCACTAGTGTCATTGCATGTGTGTTCTTTTCACAGTCCACCTATGGATCCACCAGTGTCATTGCATGTGTGTTCTTTTTACTAACAACAACCAGAGTCATTGAAATGTGTGTTCTTTTCACATACCACCTATGGATCCACGAGTGTCATTGCATGTGTGTTCTTTTCACAATCCACCTATGGATCCACCAGTGTCATTGCATGTGTGTTCTTTTCACAATCCACCTATGGATCCACCAGTGTCATTGCACGTGTGTTCTTTTTACTAACAACAACCAGAGTCATTGCATGTGTGTTCTTTTCACATACCACATATGGATCCACCAGTGTCATTGAAATGTGTTCTTTCTCAGAGACCACATGGATCCACCAGTTTCATTACATGTGTGTTCTTTTTTATAACAACAACTAGAGTCATTGCATGTGTGTTCTTTTCACATACCACATATGGATCCACCAGTGTCATTACATGTGTGTTCTTTTCACAATCCACCTATGGATCCACTAGTGTCATTGCATGTGTGTTCTTTTTACTAACAACAACCTGAGTCATTGAAATGTGTGTTCTTTTCACATACCACCTATGGATCCACTAGTGTCATTGCATGTGTGTTCTTTTCACAGTCCACCTATGGATCCACCAGTGTCATTGCATGTGTGTTCTTTTTACTAACAACAACCAGAGTCATTGAAATGTGTGTTCTTTTCACATACCACCTATGGATCCACGAGTGTCATTGCATGTGTGTTCTTTTCACAATCCACCTATGGATCCACTAGTGTCATTGCATGTGTGCTCTTTTCACAATCCACCTATGGATCCACGAGTGTCATTGCATGTGTTTTTTTACTAACAACAACTAGAGTCATTGAAATGTGTGTTCTTTTCACATACCACCTATGGATCTACCAGGTCCATTGCATGTCTGTTCTTTTCACAATCCACCTATGGACCCACCAGTGTCATTGCATGTGTGTTCTTTTTACTAACAACAACTAGAGTCTTTGCATGTGTGTTCTTTTCACAATCCACCTATGGATCCACCAGGTCATTGCATGTGTGTTCTTTTACTAACAACAACAGAGTCATTGCATGTGTTCTTTTCACATACAACATATGGATCCACCAGTGTCATTGAAATGTGTGTTCTTCTTCAGAGACCACATGGATCCACCGGCCATTACATGTGTGTTCTTTTTTATAACAACAACTAGAGTCATTGCATGTGTGTTCTTTTCACATACCACATATGGATCCACCAGTGTCATTACATGTGTGTTCTTTTCACAATCCACCTATGGATCCACTAGTGTCATTGCATGTGTGTTCTTTTTACTAACAACAACCGGAGTCATTGAAATGTGTGTTCTTTTCACATACCACCTATGGATCCACTAGTGTCATTGCATGTGTGTTCTTTTCACAGTCCACCTATGGATCCACCAGTGTCATTGCATGTGTGTTCTTTTTACTAACAACAGATTCATTGAAATGTGTGTTCTTTTCACATACCACCTATGGATCCACGAGTGTCATTGCATGTGTGTTCTTTTCACAATCCACCTATGGATCCACCAGTGGCATTGCATGTGTGTTCTTTTCACAATCCACCTATGGATCCACTAGTTTCATTACATGTGTGTTCTTTTTACTAACAACAACCAGAGTCATTGAAATGTGTGTTCTTTTCACATACCACCTATGGATCCACCAGTGTCATTGGATCTGTGTTCTTTTCACAATCCACCTATGGATCCAATAGTGTCATTGCATGTGTGTTCTTTTTACTAACAACAACCAGAGTAATTGCATGTGTCTTCTTTTCACAATCCACCTATGGATCCACCAGTGTCATTGCATGTGTGTTCTTTTAAGTATCAACAACCGTAGTCATTGCATGTGTGTTCTTTTGACATACAACATATGTATCCACCAGTGTCATTGAAATGTGTGTTCTTCAGAGACCACACATGGATCCACCAGCCATTACATGTGTGTTCTTTTTATAACAACAACTGAGTCATTGCATGTGTGTTCTTTTCACATACCACATATGGATCCACTAGTGTCATTGCATGTGTGTTCTTTTCAATCCACATATGGATCCACTAGTGTCATTGCAAGTGTGTTCTTTTTACTAACAACAACCAGAGTCATTGAAATGTGTGTTCTTTTCACATACCACCTATGGATCCACCAGTGTCATTGCATGTGTGTTCTTTTCACAATCCACCTATGGATCCACCAGTGTCATTGCATGTGTGTTCTTTTTACTAACAACAACCAGAGTCATTGCATGTGTGTTCTTTTCACATACCACATATGGATCCACCAGTGTCATTGCATGTGTGTTCTTTTCACAATCCACCTATGGATCTACTAGTGTCATTGCATGTGTCCTCTTGTCACAATCCACCTATGGATCCACCAGTGTCATTACATGTGTGTTCTTTTTACTAACAACAACCAGAGTCATTGAAATGTCTGTTCTTTTCACATACCACCTATGGATCCACCAGTGTCATTGCATGTGTGTTCTTTTCACAATCCACCTATGGATCCACTAGTGTCATTGCATGTGTGTTCTTTTTACTAACAACAACCAGAGTCATTGAAATGTGTGTTCTTTTCACATACCACCTATGGATCCACTAGTGTCATTGCATGTGTTGTCTTTTCACAATCCACCTATGGATCCACCAGTGTCATTGCATGTGTGTTCTTTTTACTAACAACAACCAGAGTCATTGAAATGTGTGTTCTTTTCACATACCACCTATGGATCCACGAGTGTCATTGCATGTGTGTTCTTTTCACAATCCACCTATGGATCCACCAGTGGCATTGCATGTGTGTTCTTTTCACAATCCACTTATGGATCCACTAGTGTCATTACATGTGTGTTCTTTTTACTAACAATAACCAGAGTCATTGAAATGTGTGTTCTTTTCACATACCACCTATGGATCCACCAGTGTCATTGCATGTGTGTTCTTTTCACAATCCTCCTATGGATCCACTAGTGTCATTGCATGTGTGTTCTTTTTACTAACAACAACCAGAGTCATTGCATGTGTGTTATTTTCACATCCACCCTAGGGATCCACCAGCGTGATTGCTTGTGTGTTCTTTTCACAATCCACCTTTGGATCTACTAGTGTCATTGTGTGTTTTTCACAATCCACCTATGTATCCACCAGTGTCATTACATATGTGTTCTTTTTACTAACATCAACAAGAGTCATTGAAATGTGTGTTCTTTTCACATACCACCTATGGATCTACCAGTGTCATTGCATGTGTGTTCTTTTCACAATCCACCTATGGATCCACTAGTGTCATTGCATGTGTGTTCTTTTTACTAACAACAACCAGAGTCATTGCATGTGTGTTCTTTTCACAATCCACCTATGGATCCACCAGTGTCATTGCATGTGTGTTGTTTTAGTAACAACAACTGAAGTCATTGCATGTGTGTTCTTTTCACATACAACATATGGATCCACCAGTTGTCATTGAAATGTGTGTTCTTCAGAGACCACACATGGATCCTGATTTCATTACATGTGTGTTCTTTTTATAACAACAACTGTACTCATTGCATGTGTGTTCTTTTCACATACCACATATGGATCCACTAGTGTCATTGCATGTGTGCTCTTTTCAGAATCCACCTATGGATCCACCAGTGTCATTGCGTGTGTGTTCTTTTTACTAACAACAACCAGAGTCATTGAAATGTGTGTTCTTTTCACATACCACCTATGGATCCACCAGTGTTATTGCATGTGTGTTCTTTTCACAATCCACCTATGGATCCACCAGTGTCATTGCATGTGTGTTCTTTTTACTAACAACAACCAGAGTCATTGCATGTGTGTTCTTTTCACATACCACATATGGATCCACCAGTGTCATTGCATGTGTGTTCTTTTCACAATCCACCTATGGATCTACTAGTGTCATTGCATGTGTGCTCTTGTCACAATCCACCTATGGATCCACCAGTGTCATTACATGTGTGTTCTTTTTACTAACAACAACCAGAGTCATTGAAACGTGTGTTCTTTTCACATACCACCTGTGGATCCACCAGTGTCATTGCATGTGTGTTCTTTTCACAATCCACCTATGGATCCACTAGTGTCATTGCATGTGTGTTCTTATTACTAACAACAACCAGAGTCATTGCATGTGTGTTATTTTCACAATCCACCTATGGATCCACCAGTGTCATTGCATGTGTGTTCTTTTCACAATCCACCTTTGGATCTACTAGTGTCATTGCATGTGTGCTCTTTTCACAATCCACCTATGTATCCACCAGTGTCATTACATATGTGTTCTTTTTACTAACAACAACAAGAGTCATTGAAATGTGTGTTCTTTTCACATACCACCTATGGATCTACCAGTGTCATTGCATGTGTGTTCTTTTCACAATCCACCTATGGATCCACTAGTGTCATTGCATGTGTGTTCTTTTTACTAACAACAACTGGAGTAATTGCATGTGTGTTCTTTTCACATACCACATATGGATCCACCAGTGTCATTACATGTGTTCTTATTTCAAAATCCACCTATCGATACAACAGGGGCATTGCATGACAGTTCTTTTTACTAACCACAACCAGAGTCATTGAAATGTGTGTTCTTTTCACATACCACCTATGGATCCACGAGTGTCATTGCATGTGTGTTCTTTTCACAATCCACCTATGGATCCACTAGTGGCATTGCATGTGTGTTCTTTTCACAATCCACCTATGGATCCACTAGTGTCATTACATGTGTGTTCTTTTTACTAACAACAACTAGAGTCATTGAAATGTGTGTTCTTTTCACATACCACCTATGGATCCACCAGTGTCATTGCATGTGTGTTCTTTTCACAATCCACCTATGGATCCACTAGTGTCATTGCATGTGTGTTCTTTTTACTAACAACAACCAGAGTCATTGCATGTGTGTTCTTTTCACAATCCACCTATGGATCCACCAGTGTCATTGCATGTGTGTTCTTTTTACTAACAACAACCAGAGTCATTGCATGTGTGTTCTTTTCACATACAACATATGGATCCACCAGTGTCATTGAAATGTGTGTTCTCTTCAGAGACCACACATGGATCCACCAGTTTCATTACATGTGTGTTCTTTTTTATAACAACAACTAGAGTCATTGCATGTGTGTTCTTTTCACATACCACATATGGATCCACCAGTGTCATTACATGTGTGTTCTTTTCACAATCCACCTATGGATCCACTAGTGTCATTGCATGTGTGTTCTTTTTACTAACAACAACCGGAGTCATTGAAATGTGTGTTCTTTTCACATACCACCTATGGATCCACTAGTGTCATTGCATGTGTGTTCTTTTCACAGTCCACCTATGGATCCACCAGTGTCATTGCATGTGTGTTCTTTTTACTAACAACAACCAGAGTCATTGAAATGTGTGTTCTTTTCACATACCACCTATGGATCCACGAGTGTCATTGCATGTGTGTTCTTTTCACAATCCACCTATGGATCCACCAGTGGCATTGCATGTGTGTTCTTTTCACAATCCACCTATGGATCCACTAGTTTCATTACATGTGTGTTCTTTTTACTAACAACAACCAGAGTCATTGAAATGTGTGTTCTTTTCACATACCACCTATGGATCCACCAGTGTCATTGGATCTGTGTTCTTTTCACAATCCACCTATGGATCCAATAGTGTCATTGCATGTGTGTTCTTTTTACTAACAACAACCAGAGTAATTGCATGTGTCTTCTTTTCACAATCCACCTATGGATCCACCAGTGTCATTGCATGTGTGTTGTTTTTAGTAACAACAACCAGAGTCATTGCATGTGTGTTCTTTTGACATACAACATATGTATCCACCAGTGTCATTGAAATGTGTGTTCTCTTCAGAGACCACACATGGATCCACCAGTTTCATTACATGTGTGTTCTTTTTTATAACAACAACTGGAGTCATTGCATGTGTGTTCTTTTCACATACCACATATGGATCCACTAGTGTCATTGCATGTGTGCTCTTTTCAGAATCCACATATGGATCCACTAGTGTCATTGCGTGTGTGTTCTTTTTACTAACAACAACCAGAGTCATTGAAATGTGTGTTCTTTTCACATACCACCTATGGATCCACCAGTGTCATTGCATGTGTGTTCTTTTCACAATCCACCTATGGATCCACCAGTGTCATTGCATGTGTGTTCTTTTTACTAACAACAACCAGAGTCATTGCATGTGTGTTCTTTTCACATACCACATATGGATCCACCAGTGTCATTGCATGTGTGTTCTTTTCACAATCCACCTATGGATCTACTAGTGTCATTGCATGTGTCCTCTTGTCACAATCCACCTATGGATCCACCAGTGTCATTACATGTGTGTTCTTTTTACTAACAACAACCAGAGTCATTGAAATGTCTGTTCTTTTCACATACCACCTATGGATCCACCAGTGTCATTGCATGTGTGTTCTTTTCACAATCCACCTATGGATCCACTAGTGTCATTGCATGTGTGTTCTTTTTACTAACAACAACCAGAGTCATTGAAATGTGTGTTCTTTTCACATACCACCTATGGATCCACTAGTGTCATTGCATGTGTGTTCTTTTCACAGTCCACCTATGGATCCACCAGTGTCATTGCATGTGTGTTCTTTTTACTAACAACAACCAGAGTCATTGAAATGTGTGTTCTTTTCACATACCACCTATGGATCCACGAGTGTCATTGCATGTGTGTTCTTTTCACAACCTATGGATCCACCAGTGGCATTGCATGTGTGTTCTTTTCACAATCCACTTATGGATCCACTAGTGTCATTACATGTGTGTTCTTTTTACTAACAATAACCAGAGTCATTGAAATGTGTGTTCTTTTCACATACCACCTATGGATCCACCAGTGTCATTGCATGTGTGTTCTTTTCACAATCCTCCTATGGATCCACTAGTGTCATTGCATGTGTGTTCTTTTTACTAACAACAACCAGAGTCATTGCATGTGTGTTATTTTCACAATCCACCTATGGATCCACCAGTGTCATTGCATGTGTGTTCTTTTCACAATCCACCTTTGGATCTACTAGTGTCATTGCATGTGTGCTCTTTTCACAATCCACCTATGTATCCACCAGTGTCATTACATATGTGTTCTTTTTACTAACAACAAGAGTCATTGAAATGTGTGTTCTTTTCACATACCACCTATGGATCTACCAGTGTCATTGCATGTGTGTTCTTTTCACAATCCACCTATGGATCCACTAGTGTCATTGCATGTGTGTTCTTTTTACTAACAACAACCAGAGTCATTGCATGTGTGTTCTTTTCACAATCCACCTATGGATCCACCAGTGTCATTGCATGTGTGTTGTTTTTAGTAACAACAACCAGAGTCATTGCATGTGTGTTCTTTTCACATACAACATATGGATCCACCAGTGTCATTGAAATGTGTGTTCTCTTCAGAGACCACACATGGATCCACTGTTCATTACATGTGTGTTCTTTTTTATAACAACAACTGGAGTCATTGCATGTGTGTTCTTTTCACATACCACATATGGATCCACTAGTGTCATTGCATGTGTGCTCTTTTCAGAATCCACCTATGGATCCACCAGTGTCATTGCGTGTGTGTTCTTTTTACTAACAACAACCAGAGTCATTGAAATGTGTGTTCTTTTCACATACCACCTATGGATCCACCAGTGTTATTGCATGTGTGTTCTTTTCACAATCCACCTATGGATCCACCAGTGTCATTGCATGTGTGTTCTTTTTACTAACAACAACCGTAGTCATTGCATGTGTGTTCTTTTCACATACCACATATGGATCCACCAGTGTCATTGCATGTGTGTTCTTTTCACAATCCACCTATGGATCTACTAGTGTCATTGCATGTGTGCTCTTGTCACAATCCACCTATGGATCCACCAGTGTCATTACATGTGTGTTCTTTTTACTAACAACAACCAGAGTCATTGAAACGTGTGTTCTTTTCACATACCACCTGTGGATCCACCAGTGTCATTGCATGTGTGTTCTTTTCACAATCCACCTATGGATCCACTAGTGTCATTGCATGTGTGTTCTTATTACTAACAACAACCAGAGTCATTGCATGTGTGTTATTTTCACAATCCACCTATGGATCCACCAGTGTCATTGCATGTGTGTTCTTTTCACAATCCACCTTTGGATCTACTAGTGTCATTGCATGTGTGCTCTTTTCACAATCCACCTATGTATCCACCAGTGTCATTACATATGTGTTCTTTTTACTAACAACAACAAGAGTCATTGAAATGTGTGTTCTTTTCACATACCACCTATGGATCTACCAGTGTCATTGCATGTGTGTTCTTTTCACAATCCACCTATGGATCCACTAGTGTCATTGCATGTGTGTTCTTTTTACTAACAACAACTGGAGTAATTGCATGTGTGTTCTTTTCACATACCACATATGGAACCACCAGTGTCATTACATGTGTGCTTTTTTCACAATCCACCTATCGATCCACCAGTGTCATTGCATGTGTGTTCTTTTTACTAACAACAACCAGAGTCATTGAAATGTGTGTTCTTTTCACATACCACCTATGGATCCACGAGTGTCATTGCATGTGTGTTCTTTTCACAATCCACCTATGGATCCACTAGTGGCATTGCATGTGTGTTCTTTTCACAATCCACCTATGGATCCACTAGTGTCATTACATGTGTGTTCTTTTTACTAACAACAACTAGAGTCATTGAAATGTGTGTTCTTTTCACATACCACCTATGGATCCACCAGTGTCATTGCATGTGTGTTCTTTTCACAATCCACCTATGGATCCACTAGTGTCATTGCATGTGTGTTCTTTTTACTAACAACAACCAGAGTCATTGCATGTGTGTTCTTTTCACAATCCACCTATGGATCCACCAGTGTCATTGCATGTGTGTTCTTTTTACTAACAACAACCAGAGTCATTGCATGTGTGTTCTTTTCACATACAACATATGGATCCACCAGTGTCATTGAAATGTGTGTTCTTCAGAGACCACACATGGATCCACCAGCCATTACATGTGTGTTCTTTTTATAACAACAACAGAGTCATGGCATGTGTGTTCTTTTCACATACCACATATGGATCCACTAGTGTCATTTCATGTGTGTTCTTTTCACATTCCACCTATGGATCCACTAGTGTCATTGCATGTGTGTTCTTTTACTAACAACAACCAGAGTCATTGAAATGTGTGTTCTTTTCACATACCACCTATGGATCCACTAGTGTCATTGCATGTGTGTTCTTTTCACAATCCACCTATGGATCCACCAGTGTCATTGCATGTGTGTTCTTTTTACTAACAACAACCGAGTCATTGAAATGTGTGTTCTTTTCACATACCACCTATGGATCCACAGTGTCATTGCATGTGTGTTCTTTCACAATCCACCTATGGATCCACCAGTGGCATTGCATGTGTGTTCTTTTCACAATCCACCTATGGATCCACTAGTTTCATTACATGTGTGTTCTTTTTACTAACAACAACCAGAGTCATTGAAATGTGTGTTCTTTCACATACCACCTATGGATCCACCAGTGTCATTGGATGTGTTCTTTTCACAATCCACCTATGGATCCAATAGTGTCATTGCATGTGTGTTCTTTTTACTAACAACAACCAGAGTAATTGCATGTGTTTTTTTTCACAATCCACCTATGGATCCACCAGTGTCATTGCATGTGTGTTCTTTTTACTATTAACCAGAGTCATTGCATGTGTGTTCTTTTGACATACAACATATGTATCCACCAGTGTCATTGAAATGTGTGTTCTCTTGAGACCACACATGGATCCACGATTTCATTACATGTGTGTTCTTTTTATAACAACAAGAGTCATTGCATGTGTTCTTTTCACATACCACATATGGATCCACTAGTGTCATTGCATGTGTGTTCTTTCACAATCCACCTATGGATCCACTAGTGTCATTACATGTGTGTTCTTTTACTAACAACAACCGTAGTCATTGAAATGTGTGTTCTTTCACATACCACCTATGGATCCACCAGTGTCATTGCATGTGTGTTCTTTTCACAATCCACCTATGGATCCACTAGTGTCATTGCATGTGTGTTCTTTTTACTAACAACAACCAGAGTCATTGCATGTGTGTTCTTTTCACATACCACATATGGATCCACCAGTGTCATTGCATGTGTGTTCTTTTCACAATCCACCTATGGATCTACTAGTGTCATTGCATGTGTCCTCTTGTCACAATCCACCTATGGATCCACCAGTGTCATTACATGTGTGTTCTTTTTACTAACAACAACCAGAGTCATTGAAATGTCTGTTCTTTTCACATACCACCTATGGATCCACCAGTGTCATTGCATGTGTGTTCTTTTCACAATCCACCTATGGATCCACTAGTGTCATTGCATGTGTGTTCTTTTTACTAACAACAACCAGAGTCATTGAAATGTGTGTTCTTTTCACATACCACCTATGGATCCACTAGTGTCATTGCATGTGTGTTCTTTTCACAGTCCACCTATGGATCCACCAGTGTCATTGCATGTGTGTTCTTTTTACTAACAACAACCAGAGTCATTGAAATGTGTGTTCTTTTCACATACCACCTATGGATCCACGAGTGTCATTGCATGTGTGTTCTTTTCACAATCCACCTATGGATCCACCAGTGTCATTGCATGTGTGTTCTTTCACAATCCACCTATGGATCCACTAGTGTCATTACATGTGTGTTCTTTTACTAACAATAACCGAGTCATTGAAATGTGTTCTTTTCACATACCACCTATGGATCCACCAGTGTCATTGCATGTGTGTTCTTTTCACAATCCTCCTATGGATCCACTAGTGTCATTGCATGTGTGTTCTTTTTACTAACAACAACCAGAGTCATTGCATGTGTGTTATTTTCACATACCACCTATGGATCCACCAGTGTCATTGCATGTGTGTTCTTTTCACAATCCACCTTTGGATCTACTAGTGTCATTGCATGTGTGCTCTTTTCACAATCCACCTATGTATCCACCAGTGTCATTACATGTGTGTTCTTTTTACTAACAACAAGAGTCATTGAAATGTGTGTTCTTTTCACATACCACCTATGGATCTACCAGTGTCATTGCATGTGTGTTCTTTTCACAATCCACCTATGGATCCACTAGTGTCATTGCATGTGTGTTCTTTTTACTAACAACAACCAGAGTCATTGCATGTGTGTTCTTTTCACAATCCACCTATGGATCCACCAGTGTCATTGCATGTGTGTTGTTTTTAGTAACAACAACCAGAGTCATTGCATGTGTGTTCTTTTCACATACAACATATGGATCCACCAGTGTCATTGAAATGTGTGTTCTCTTCAGAGACCACACATGGATCCACCAGTTTCATTACATGTGTGTTCTGTTTTATAACAACAACTGAGTCATTGCATGTGTGTTCTTTTCACATACCACATATGGATCCACTAGTGTCATTGCATGTGTGCTCTTTTCAGAATCCACCTATGGATCCACCAGTGTCATTGCGTGTGTGTTCTTTTTACTAACAACAACCAGAGTCATTGAAATGTGTGTTCTTTTCACATACCACCTATGGATCCACCAGTGTTATTGCATGTGTGTTCTTTTCACAATCCACCTATGGATCCACCAGTGTCATTGCATGTGTGTTCTTTTTACTAACAACAACCAGAGTCATTGCATGTGTGTTCTTTTCACATACCACATATGGATCCACCAGTGTCATTGCATGTGTGTTCTTTTCACAATCCACCTATGGATCTACTAGTGTCATTGCATGTGTGCTCTTGTCACAATCCACCTATGGATCCACCAGTGTCATTACATGTGTGTTCTTTTTACTAACAACAACCAGAGTCATTGAAATGTGTGTTCTTTTCACATACCACCTATGGATCCACCAGTGTCATTGCATGTGTGTTCTTTTCACAATCCACCTATGGATCCACTAGTGTCATTGCATGTGTGTTCTTTTTACTAACAACAACCAGAGTCATTGCATGTGTGTTCTTTTCACAATCCACCTATGGATCCACCAGTGTCATTGCATGTGTGTTCTTTTCACAATCCACCTATGGATCTACTAGTGTCATTGCATGTGTGCTCTTTTCACAATCCACCTATGGATCCACCAGTGTCATTACATGTGTGTTCTTTTTACTAACAACAACCAGAGTCATTGAAATGTGTGTTCTTTTCACATACCACCTATGGATCCACCAGTGTCATTGCATGTGTGTTCTTTTCACAATCCACCTATGGATCCACTAGTGTCATTGCATGTGTGTTCTATTTACTAACAACAACTAGAGTCATTGCATGTGTGTTCTTTTCACAATCCACCTATGGATCCACCAGTGTCATTGCATGTGTGTTGTTTTTAGTAACAACAACCAGAGTCATTGCATGTGTGTTCTTTTCACATACAACATATGGATCCACCAGTGTCATTGAAATGTGTGTTCTCTTTAGAGACCACACATGGATCCACCAGTTTCATTACATGTGTGTTCTTTTTTATAACAACAACTGGAGTCATTGCATGTGTGTTCTTTTCACATACCACATATGGATCCACTAGTGTCATTGCATGTGTGCTCTTTTCAGAATCCACCTATGGATCCACCAGTGTCATTACATGTGTGTTCTTTTTACTAACAACAACCAGAGTCATTGAAATGTGTGTTCTTTTCACATACCACCTATGGATCCACCAGTGTCATTGCATCTGTGTTCTTTTCACAATCCACCTATGGATCCACCAGTGTCATTGCATGTGTGTTCTTTTTACTAACAACAACCAGAGTCATTGCATGTGTGTTCTTTTCACAATCCACCTATGGACCCACCAGTGTTATTGCATGTGTGTTGTTTTTAGTAACAACAACCAGAGTCATTGTATGTGTGTTCTTTTCACAATCCACCTATGGATCCACCAGTGTCATTGCATGTGTGTTGTTTTTAGTAACAACAACCAGAGTCATTGCATGTGTGTTCTTTTCACATACAACATATGGATCCACCAGTGTCATTGAAATGTTGGTGGTTTGAACATACAACACATGGATCCACCAGTTTCATTACATGTGTGTTCTTTTTTATAACAACAACTGGAGTCATTGCATGTGTGTTCTTTTCACATACCACATATGGATCCACTAGTGTCATTGCATGTGTGCTCTTTTCAGAATCCACCTATGGATCCACCAGTGTCATTGCATGTGTGTTCTTTTTACTAACAACAACCAGAGTCATTGAAATGTGTGTTCTTTTCACATACCACCTATGGATCCACCAGCGTCATTGCATGTGTGTTCTTTTCACAATCCACCTATGGATCCACCAGTGTCATTGCATGTGTGTTCTTTTTACTAACAACCAGAGTCATTTCATGTGTGTTCTTTTCACATACCACATATGGATCCACCAGTGTCATTGCATGTGTGTTCTTTTCACAATCCACCTATGGATCTACTAGTGTCATTGCATGTGTGCTCTTGTCACAATCCACCTATGGATCCACCAGTGTCATTACATGTGTGTTCTTTTTACTAACAACAACCAGAGTCATTGAAATGTGTGTTCTTTTCACATACCACCTATGGATCCACCAGTGTCATTGCATGTGTGTTCTTTTCACAATCCACCTATGGATCCACTAGTGTCATTGCATGTGTGTTCTTTTTACTAACAACAACCAGAGTCATTGAAATGTGTGTTCTTTTCACATACCACCTATGGATCCACTAGTGTCATTGCATGTGTGTTCTTTTCACAATCCACCTATGGATCCACCAGTGTCATTGCATGTGTGTTCTTTTTACTAACAACAACCAGAGTCATTGAAATGTGTGTTGTTTTCACATACCACCTATGGATCCACGAGTGTCATTGCATGTGTGTTCTTTTCACAATCCACCTATGGATCCACCAGTGGCATTGCATGTGTGTTCTTTTCACAATCCACCTATGGATCCACTAGTGTCATTACATGTGTGATCTTTTTACTTACAACAACCAGAGTCATTGAAATGTGTGTTCTTTTCACATACCACCTATGGATCCACCAGTGTCATTGCATGTGTGTTCTTTTCACAATACACCTATGGATCCACTAGTGTCATTGCATGTGTGTTCTTTTTACTAACAACAACCAGTCATTGCATGTGTGTTCTTTTCACAGTCCACCTATGGATCCAGCAGTGTCATTGCATGTGTGTTCTTTTCACAATCCACCTATGGATCTACTAGTGTCATTGCATGTGTGCTCTTTTCACAATCCACCTATGGATCCACCAGTGTCATTACATGTGTGTTCTTTTTACTAACAACAACCAGAGTCATTGAAATGTGTGTTCTTTTCACATACCACCTATGGATCCACCAGTGTCATTGCATGTGTGTTCTTTTCACAATCCACCTATGGATCCACTAGTGTCATTGCATGTGTGTTCTTTTTACTAACAACAAACAGAGTCATTGCATGTGTGTTGTTTTCACAATCCACCTATGGATCCACCAGTGTCATTGCATGTGTGTTGTTTTTAGTAACAACAACCAGAGTCATTGCATGTGTGTTCTTTTCACATACAACATATGGATCCACCAGTGTCATTGAAATGTGTGTTCTCTTCAGAGACCACACATGGATCCACCAGTTTCATTATATTTGTGTTCTTTTTTATAACAACAACTGGAGTCATTGCATGTGTGTTCTTTTCAGATACCACATATGGATCCACTAGTGTCATTGCATGTGTGCTCTTTTCAGAATCCACCTATGGATCCACCAGTGTCATTGCGTGTGTGTTCTTTTTACTAACAATAACCAGAGTCATTGAAATGTGTGTTCTTTTCACATACCACCTATGGATCCACCAGTGTCATTGCATGTGTGTTCTTTTCACAATCCACCTATGGATCCACCAGTGTCATTGCATGTGTGTTCTTTTTACTAACAACAACCAGAGTCATTGCATGTGTGTTCTTTTCACATACCACATATGGATCCACCAGTGTCATTGCATGTGTGTTCTTTTCACAATCCACCTATGGATCTACTAGTGTCATTGCATGTGTGCTCTTTTCACAATCCACCTATGGATCCACCAGTGTCATTACATGTGTATTCTTTTTACTAACAACAACCAGAGTCATTGAAATGTGTGTTCTTTTCACATACCACCTATGGATCCACCAGTGTCATTGCATGTGTGTTCTTTTCACAATCCACCCATGGATCCACTAGTGTCATTGCATGTGTGTTCTTTTTACTAACAACAACCAGAGTCATTGCATGTGTGTTCTTTTCACAATCCACCTATGGATCCACCAGTGTCATTGCATGTGTGTTGTTTTTAGTAACAACAACAAGAGTCATTGCATGTGTGTTCTATTCACATACAGCATATGGATCCACCGGTGTCATTGAAATGTGTGTTCTTCAGAGACCACACATGGATACACCAGTTTCATTACATGTGTGTTCTTTTTTATAACAACAACTGGAGTCATTGCATGTGTGTTCTTTTCACATACCACATATGGATCCACTAGTGTCATTGCATGTGTGCTCTTTTCAGAATCCACCTATGGATCCACCAGTGTCATTGCATGTGTGTTCTTTTTACTAACAACAACCAGAGTCATTGAAATGTGTGTTCTTTTCACATACCACCTATGGATCCACCAGCGTCATTGCATGTGTGTTCTTTTCACAATCCACCTATGGATCCACCAGTGTCATTGCATGTGTGTTCTTTTTACTAACAACCAGAGTCATTTCATGTGTGTTCTTTTCACATTCCACATATGGATCCACCAGTGTCATTGCATGTGTGTTCTTTTCACAATCCACCTATGGATCTACTAGTGTCATTGCATGTGTGCTCTTGTCACAATCCACCTATGGATCCACCAGTGTCATTACATGTGTGTTCTTTTTACTAACAACAACCAGAGTCATTGAAATGTGTGTTCTTTTCACATACCACCTATGGATCCACCACTGTCATTGCATGTGTGTTCTTTTCACAATCTACCTATGGATCCACTAGTGTCATTGCATGTGTGTTCTTTTTACTAACAACAACCAGAGTCATTGAAATGTGTGTTCTTTTCACATACCACCTATGGATCCACTAGTGTCATTGCATGTGTGTTCTTTTCACAGTCCACCTATGGATCCACCAGTGTCATTGCATGTGTGTTCTTTTTACTAACAACAACCAGAGTCATTGAAATGTGTGTTCTTTTCACATACCACCTATGGATCCACGAGTGTCATTGCATGTGTGTTCTTTTCACAATCCACCTATGGATCCACCAGTGGCATTGCATGTGTGTTCTTTTCACAATCCACCTATGGATCCACTAGTGTCATTACATGTGTGATCTTTTTACTTACAACAACCAGAGTCATTGAAATGTGTGTTCTTTTCACATACCACCTATGGATCCACCAGTGTCATTGCATGTGTGTTCTTTTCACAATACACCTATGGATCCACTAGTGTCATTGCATGTGTGTTCTTTTTACTAACAACAACCAGAGTCATTGCATGTGTGTTCTTTTCACAATCCACCTATGGATCCAGCAGTGTCATTGCATGTGTGTTCTTTTCACAATCCACCTATGGATCTACTAGTGTCATTGCATGTGTGCTCTTTTCACAATCCACCTATGGATCCACCAGTGTCATTACATGTGTGTTCTTTTTACTAACAACAACCAGAGTCATTGAAATGTGTGTTCTTTTCACATACCACCTATGGATCCACCAGTGTCATTGCATGTGTGTTCTTTTCACAATCCACCTATGGATCCACTAGTGTCATTGCATGTGTGTTCTTTTTACTAACAACAACCAGAGTCATTGCATGTGTGTTCTTTTCACAATCCACCTATGGATCCACCAGTGTCATTGCATGTGTGTTGTTTTTAGTAACAACAACCAGAGTCATTGCATGTGTGTTCTTTTCACATACAACATATGGATCCACTAGTGTCATTGAAATGTGTGTTCTCTTCAGAGACCACACATGGATCCACCAGTTTCATTATATTTGTGTTCTTTTTTATAACAACAACTGGAGTCATTGCATGTGTGTTCTTTTCAGATACCACATATGGATCCACTAGTGTCATTGCATGTGTGCTCTTTTCAGAATCCACCTATGGATCCACTAGTGTCATTGCGTGTGTGTTCTTTTTACTAACAATAACCAGAGTCATTGAAATGTGTGTTCTTTTCACATACCACCTATGGATCCACCAGTGTCATTGCATGTGTGTTCTTTTCACAATCCACCCATGGATCCACCAGTGTGATTGCATGTGTGTTCTTTTTACTAACAACAACCAGAGTCATTGCATGTGTGTTCTTTTCACATACCACATATGGATCCACCAGTGTCATTGCATGTGTGTTCTTTTCACAATCCACCTATGGATCTACTAGTGTCATTGCATGTGTGCTCTTTTCACAATCCACCTATGGATCCACCAGTGTCATTACATGTGTATTCTTTTTACTAACAACAACCAGAGTCATTGAAATGTGTGTTCTTTTCACATACCACCTATGGATCCACCAGTGTCATTGCATGTGTGTTCTTTTAACAATCCACCCATGGATCCACTAGTGTCATTGCATGTGTATTCTTTTTACTAACAACAACCAGAGTCATTGCATGTGTGTTCTTTTCACAATCCACCTATGGATCCACCAGTGTCATTGCGTGTGTGTTCTTTTTACTAACAACAACCAGAGTCATTGAAATGTGTGTTCTTTCCACATACCACCTGTGGATCCACCAGTGTCATTGCATGTGTGTTCTTTTCACAATCCACCTATGGATCCACCAGTGTCATTGCATGTGTGTTCTTTTTACTAACAACAACCAGAGTCATTGCATGTGTGTTCTTTTCACATACCACATATGGATCCACCAGTGTCATTGCATGTGTGTTCTTTTCACAATCCACCTATGGATCTACTAGTGTCATTGCATGTGTGCTCTTGTCACAATCCACCTATGGATCCACCAGTGTCATTACATGTGTGTTCTTTTTACTAACAACAACCAGAGTCATTGAAATGTGTGTTCTTTTCACATACCACCTATGGATCCACCAGTGTCATTGCATGTGTGTTCTTTTCACAATCCACCTATGGATCCACTAGTGTCATTGCATGTGTGTTCTTTTTACTAACAACAACCAGAGTCATTGAAATGTGTGTTCTATTCACATACCACCTATGGATCCACCAGTGTCATTGCATGTGTGTTCTTTTCACAATCCACCCATGGATCCACTAGTGTCATTGCATGTGTGTTCTTTTTACTAACAACAACCAGAGTCATTGCATGTGTGTTCTTTTCACAATCCACCTATGGATCCACCAGTGTCATTGCATGTGTGTTGTTTTTAGTAACAACAACCAGAGTCATTGCATGTGTGTTCTTTTCACATACAACATATGGATCCACCAGTGTCATTGAAATGTGTGTTCTCTTCATAGACCACACATGGATCCACCAGTTTCATTACATGTGTGTTCTTTTTTATAACAACTACTGGAGTCATTGCATGTGTGTTCTTTTCACATACCACATATGGATCCACTAGTGTCATTGCATGTGTGCTCTTTTCAGAATCCACCTATGGATCCACAAGTGTCATTGCGTGTGTGTTCTTTTTACTAACAACAACCAGAGTCATTGAAATGTGTGTTCTTTTCACATACCACCTATGGATCCACCAGTGTCATTGCATGTGTGTTCTTTTCACAATCCACCTATGGATCCACCAGTGTCATTGCATGTGTGTTCTTTTTACTAACAACAACCGAGGTCATTGCATGTGTGTTCTTTTCACATACCACATATGGATCCACTAGTGTCATTGCATGTGTTCTTTCACAATCCACCTATGGATCTACTAGTGTCATTGCATGTGTGCTCTTGTCACAATCCACCTATGGATCCACCAGTGTCATTACATGTGTGTTCTTTTTACTAACAACAACCAGAGTCATTGAAATGTGTGTTGTTTTCACATACCACCTATGGATCCACCAGTGTCATTGCATGTGTGTTCTTTTCACAATCCACCTATGGATCCACTAGTGTCATTGCATGTGTGTTCTTTTTACTAACAACAACCAGAGTCATTGAAATGTGTGTTCTTTTCACATACCACCTATGGATCCACCAGTGTCATTGCATGTGTGTTCTTTTCACAATCCACCCATGGATCCACTAGTGTCATTGCATGTGTGTTCTTTTTACTAACAACAACCAGAGTCATTGCATGTGTGTTCTTTTCACAATCCACCTATGGATCCACCAGTGTCATTGCATGTGTGTTGTTTTTAGTAAGAATAACCAGAGTCATTGAATGTATGTTCTTTCCACATACAACATATGGATCCACCAGTGTCATTGAAATGTGTGTTCACTTCAGAGACCACACATGGATCCACCAGTTTCATTACATGTGTGTTCTTTTTTATAACAACAACTGGAGTCATTGCATGTGTGTTCTTTTCACATACCACATATGGATCCACTAGTGTCATTGCATGTGTGCTCTTTTCAGAATCCACCTATGGATCCACAAGTGTCATTGCGTGTGTGTTCTTTTTACTAACAACAACCAGAGTCATTGAAATGTGTGTTCTTTTCACCTACCACCTATGGATCCACCAGTGTCATTGCATGTGTGTTCTTTTCACAATCCACCTATGGATCCACCAGTGTCATTGCATGTGTGTTCTTTTTACTAACAACAACCAGAGTCATTGCATGTGTGTTCTTTTCACATACCACATATGGATCCACTAGTGTCATTGCATGTGCGTTCTTTTCACAATCCACCTATGGATCTACTAGTGTCATTGCATGTGTGCTCTTGTCACAATCCACCTATGGATCCACCAGTCTCATTACATGTGTGTTCTTTTTACAAACAACAACCAGAGTCATTGAAATGTGTGTTGTTTTCACATACCACCTATGGATCCACCAGTGTCATTGCATGTGTGTTCTTTTCACAATCCACCTATGGATCCACTAGTGTCATTGCATGTGTGTTCTTTTTACTAACAACAACCGAGTCATTGAAATGTGTGTTCTTTTCACATACCACCTATGGATCCACCAGTGTCATTGCATGTGTGTTCTTTTCACAATCCACCCATGGATCCACTAGTGTCATTGCATGTGTGTTCTTT
This sequence comes from Avena insularis, assembly GCA_023614405.1. Lineage (NCBI taxonomy): Eukaryota > Viridiplantae > Streptophyta > Magnoliopsida > Poales > Poaceae > Avena > Avena insularis. The sequence continues at coordinate 527,906,259 of CM042694.1, forward strand.
TCACAATCCACCTATGGATCCACCAGTGTCATTGCATGTGTGTTGTTTTTAGTAACAACAACCAGAGTCATTGCATGTATGTTCTTTCCACATACAACATATGGATCACACAGTGTCATTGAAATGTGTGTTCTCTTGAGAGACCACACATGGATCCACCAGTTTCATTACATGTGTGTTCTTTTTTATAACAACAACTGGAGTCATTGCATGTGTGTTCTTTTCACATACCACATATGGACCCACTAGTGTCATTGCATGTGTGCTCTTTCAGAATCCACCTATGGATCCACCAGTGTCATTATGTGTGTTCTTTTTACTAACAACAACCGAGTCATTGAAATGTGTGTTCTTTTCACATACCACCTATGGATCCACCAGTGTCATTGCATGTGTGTTCTTTTCACAATCCACCTATGGATCCACCAGTGTCATTGCATGTGTGTTCTTTTTACTAACAATACAAGAGTCATTGCATGTGTGTTCTTTTCACATACCACATATGGATCCACCAGTGTCATTGCATGTGTGTTCTTTTCACAATCCACCTATGGATCTACTAGTGTCATTGCATGTGTGCTCTTGTCACAATCCACCTATGGATCCACCAGTGTCATTACATGTGTGTTCTTTTTACTAACAACAACAGAGTCATTGAAATGTGTGTTCTTTTCACATACCACCTATGGATCCACCAGAGTCATTGCATCTGTGTTCTTTTCACATACAACATATGGATCCACCAGTGTCATTGAAATGTGTGTTCTCTTCATAGACCACACATGGATCCACCAGTTTCATTACATGTGTGTTCTTTTTTATAACAACAACTGGAGTCATTGCATGTGTGTTCTTTTCACATACCACATATGGATCCACTAGTGTCATTGCATGTGTGCTCTTTTCAGAATCCACCTATGGATCCACCAGTGTCATTGCGTGTGTTCTTTTACTAACAACAACCGAGTCATTGAAATGTGTGTTCTTTTCACATACCACCTATGGATCCACCAGTGTCATTGCATGTGTGTTCTTTTCACAATCCACCTATGGATCCACCAGTGTCATTGCATGTGTGTTCTTTTTACTAACAACAACCAGAGTCATTGCATGTGTGTTCTTTTCACATACCACATATGGATCCACCAGTGTCATTGCATGTGTGTTCTTTTCACAATCCACCTATGGATCTACTAGTGTCATTGCATGTGTTCTCTTGTCACAATCCACCTATGGATCCACCAGTGTCATTACATGTGTGTTCTTTTTACTAACAACAACCAGAGTAATTGAAACGTGTGTTCTTTTCACATACCACCTGTGGATCCACCAGTGTCATTGCATGTGTGTTCTTTTCACAATCCACCCATGGATCCACTAGTGTCATTGCATGTGTGTTCTTTTTACTAACAACAACCAGAGTCATTGCATGTGTGTTCTTTTCACAATCCACCTGTGGATCCACCAGTGTCATTGCATGTGTGTTGTTTTTAGTAACAACAACCAGAGTCATTGCATGTGTGTTATTTTCACATACAACATATGGATCCACCAGTGTCATTGAAATGTGTGTTCTCTTCATAGACCACACATGGATCCACCAGTTTCATTACATGTGTGTACTTTATAATAACAACAACTGGAGTCATTGCATGTGTGTTCTTTTCACATACCACATATGGATCCACTAGTGTCATTGCATGTGTGCTCTTTTCAGAATCCACCTATGGATCCACCAGTGTCATTGCGTGTGTGTTCTTTTTACTAACAACAACCAGAGTCATTGAAATGTGTGTTCTTTTCACATACCACCTATGGATCCACCAGTGTCATTGCATGTGTGTTCTTTTCACAATCCACCTATGGATCCACCAGTGTCATTGCATGTGTGTTCTTTTTACTAACAACAACCAGAGTCATTGCATGTGTGTTCTTTTCACATACCACATATGGATCCACCAGTGTCATTGCATGTGTGTTCTTTTCACAATCCACCTATGGATCTACTAGTGTCATTGCATGTGTTCTCTTGTCACAATCCACCTATGGATCCACCAGTGCCATTACATGTGTGTTCTTTTTACTAACAACAACCAGAGTAATTGAAATGTGTGTTCTTTTCACATACCACCATGGATCCACCTGTGTCATTGCATGTGTGTTCGTTTCACAATCCACCTATGGATCCACTAGTGTCATTGCATGTGTGTTCTTTTTACTAACAACAACCAGAGTCATTGCATGTGTGTTCTTTTCACAATCCACCTGTGGATCCACCAGTGTCATTGCATGTGTGTTGTTTTTAGTAACAACAACCAGAGTCATTGCATGTGTGTTATTTTCACATACAACATATGGATCCACCAGTGTCATTGAAATGTTTGTTCTCTTCATAGACCACACATGGATCCACCAGTTTCATTACATGTGTGTTCTTTTTTATAACAACAACTGGAGTCATTGCATGTGTGTTCTTTTCACATACCACATATGGATCCACTAGTGTCATTGCATGTGTGCTCTTTTCAGAATCCACCTATGGATCCACCAGTGTCATTGCGTGTGTGTTCTTTTTACTAACAACAACCAGAGTCATTGAAATGTGTGTTCTTTTCACATACCACCTATGGATCCACCAGTGTCATTGCATGTGTGTTCTTTTCACAATCCACCTATGGATCCACCAGTGTCATTGCATGTGTGTTCTTTTTACTAACAACAACAGTCATTGCATGTGTTCTTTTCACATACCACATATGGATCCACTAGTGTCATTGCATGTGCGTTCTTTTCACAATCCACCTATGGATCTACTAGTGTCATTGCATGTGTGCTCTTGTCACAATCCACCTATGGATCCACCAGTGTCATTACATGTGTGTTCTTTTTACTAACAACAACCAGAGTCATTGAAATGTGTGTTGTTTTCACATACCACCTATGGATCCACCAGTGTCATTGCATGTGTGTTCTTTTCACAATCCACCTATGGATCCACTAGTGTCATTGCATGTGTGTTCTTTTTACTAACAACAACCAGAGTCATTGAAATGTGTGTTCTTTTCACATACCACCTATGGATCCACCAGTGTCATTGCATGTGTGTTCTTTTCACAATCCACCCATGGATCCACTAGTGTCATTGCATGTGTGTTCTTTTAACTAACAACAACCAGAGTCATTGCATGTGTGTTCTTTTCACAATCCACCTATGGATCCACCAGTGTCATTGCATGTGTGTTGTTTTTAGTAAGAATAACCAGAGTCATTGCATGTATGTTCTTTCCACATACAACATATGGATCCACCAGTGTCATTGAAATGTGTGTTCTCTTCAGAGACCACACGTGGATCCTGATTTCATTACATGTGTGTTCTTTTTTATAAAAACAACTGGAGTCATTGCATGTGTGTTCTTTTCACATACCACATATGGATCCACTAGTGTCATTGCATGTGTGCTCTTTTCAGAATCCACCTATGGATCCACAAGTGTCATTGCGTGTGTGTTCTTTTTACTAACAACAACCAGAGTCATTGAAATGTGTGTTCTTTTCACCTACCACCTATGGATCCACCAGTGTCATTGCATGTGTGTTCTTTTCACAATCCACCTATGGATCCACCAGTGTCATTGCATGTGTGTTCTTTTTACTAACAACAACCAGAGTCATTGCATGTGTGTTCTTTTCACATACCACATATGGATCCACTAGTGTCATTGCATGTGCGTTCTTTTTACAATCCACCTATGGATCTACTAGTGTCATTGCATGTGTGCTCTTGTCACAATCCACCTATGGATCCACCAGTCTCATTACATGTGTGTTCTTTTTACTAACAACAACCAGAGTCATTGAAATGTGTGTTGTTTTCACATACCACCTATGGATCCACCAGTGTCATTGCATGTGTGTTCTTTTCACAATCCACCTATGGATCCACTAGTGTCATTGCATGTGTGTTCTTTTTACTAACAACAACCAGAGTCATTGAAATGTGTGTTCTTTTCACATACCACCTATGGATCCACCAGTGTCATTGCATGTGTGTTCTTTTCACAATCCACCCATGGATCCACTAGTGTCATTGCATGTGTGTTCTTTTCACAATCCACCTATGGATCCACCAGTGTCATTGCATGTGTGTTGTTTTTAGTAACAACAACCAGAGTCATTGCATGTATGTTCTTTCCACATACAACATATGGATCACACCAGTGTCATTGAAATGTGTGTTCTCTTCAGAGACCACACATGGATCCACCAGTTTCATTACATGTGTGTTCTTTTTTATAACAACAACTGGAGTCATTGCATGTGTGTTCTTTTCACATACCACATATGGATCCACTAGTGTCATTGCATGTGTGCTCTTTTCAGAATCCACCTATGGATCCACCAGTGTCATTGCGTGTGTGTTCTTTTTACTAACAACAACCAGAGTCATTGAAATGTGTGTTCTTTTCACATACCACCTATGGATCCACCAGTGTCATTGCATGTGTGTTCTTTTCACAATCCACCTATGGATCCACCAGTGTCATTGCATGTGTGTTCTTTTTACTAACAACAACTAGAGTCATTGCATGTGTGTTCTTTTCACATACCACATATGGATCCACCAGTGTCATTGCATGTGTGTTCTTTTCACAATCCACCTATGGATCTACTAGTGTCATTGCATGTGTGCTCTTGTCACAATCCACCTATGGATCCACCAGTGTCATTACATGTGTGTTCTTTTTACTAACAACAACCAGAGTCATTGAAATGTGTGTTCTTTTCACATACCACCTATGGATCCACCAGAGTCATTGCATGTGTGTTCTTTTCACATACAACATATGGATCCACCAGTGTCATTGAAATGTGTGTTCTCTTCATAGACCACACATGGATCCACCAGTTTCATTACATGTGTGTTCTTTTTTATAACAACAACTGGAGTCATTGCATGTGTGTTCTTTTCACATACCACATATGGATCCACTAGTGTCATTGCATGTGTGCTCTTTTCAGAATCCACCTATGGATCCACCAGTGTCATTGCGTGTGTGTTCTTTTTACTAACAACAACCAGAGTCATTGAAATGTGTGTTCTTTTCACATACCACCTATGGATCCACCAGTGTCATTGCATGTGTGTTCTTTTCACAATCCACCTATGGATCCACCAGTGTCATTGCATGTGTGTTCTTTTTACTAACAACAACCAGAGTCATTGCATGTGTGTTCTTTTCACATACCACATATGGATCCACTAGTGTCATTGCATGTGCGTTCTTTTCACAATCCACCTATGGATCTACTAGTGTCATTGCATGTGTGCTCTTGTCACAATCCACCTATGGATCCACCAGTGTCATTACATGTGTGTTCTTTTTACTAACAACAACCAGAGTCATTGAAATGTGTGTTGTTTTCACATACCACCTATGGATCCACCAGTGTCATTGCATGTGTGTTCTTTTCACAATCCACCTATGGATCCACTAGTGTCATTGCATGTGTGTTCTTTTCACTAACAACAACCAGAGTCATTGAAATGTGTGTTCTTTTCACATACCACCTATGGATCCACCAGTGTCATTGCATGTGTGTTCTTTTCACAATCCACCCATGGATCCACTAGTGTCATTGCATGTGTGTTCTTTTTACTAACAACAACCAGAGTCATTGCATGTGTGTTCTTTTCACAATCCACCTATGGATCCACCAGTGTCATTGCATGTGTGTTGTTTTTAGTAAGAATAACCAGAGTCATTGCATGTATGTTCTTTCCACATACAACATATGGATCCACCAGTGTCATTGAAATGTGTGTTCTCTTCAGAGACCACACATGGATCCACCAGTTTCATTACATGTGTGTTCTTTTTTATAACAACAACTGGAGTCATTGCATGTGTGTTCTTTTCACATACCACATATGGATCCACTAGTGTCATTGCATGTGTGCTCTTTTCAGAATCCACCTATGGATCCACAAGTGTCATTGCGTGTGTGTTCTTTTTACTAACAACAACCAGAGTCATTGAAATGTGTGTTCTTTTCACCTACCACCTATGGATCCACCAGTGTCATTGCATGTGTGTTCTTTTCACAATCCACCTATGGATCCACCAGTGTCATTGCATGTGTGTTCTTTTTACTAACAACAACCAGAGTCATTGCATGTGTGTTCTTTTCACATACCACATATGGATCCACTAGTGTCATTGCATGTGCGTTCTTTTTACAATCCACCTATGGATCTACTAGTGTCATTGCATGTGTGCTCTTGTCACAATCCACCTATGGATCCACCAGTCTCATTACATGTGTGTTCTTTTTACTAACAACAACCAGAGTCATTGAAATGTGTGTTGTTTTCACATACCACCTATGGATCCACCAGTGTCATTGCATGTGTGTTCTTTTCACAATCCACCTATGGATCCACTAGTGTCATTGCATGTGTGTTCTTTTTACTAACAACAACTGTAGTCATTTAATGTGTGTTCTTTTCACATACCACCTATGGATCCACCAGTGTCATTGCATGTGTGTTCTTTCACAATCCACCAATTGATCCACTAGTGTCATTGCATGTGTGTTCTTTTCACATTCCACCTATGGATCCACCAGTGTCATTGCATGTGTGTTGTTTTTAGAAACAACAGAGTCATTGCATGTATGTTCTTTCCACATACAACATATGGATCACACAGTGTCATTGAAATGTGTGTTCTCTTGAGACCACACATGGCTCCACCACATTCATTACATGTGTTTTCTTATCAATACCAACAACAGGAGTAATTTCATGTGTGTTCTTTTCACATACCACCTATGGATCCACTAGTGTCATTGCATGTGTGCTCTTTTCAGAATCCACCTATTTATCCACCGGTGTCATTGAATGTTTGTTCTTTTTACTAACAACAACCAGAGTCATTGAAATGTGTGTTCTTTTCACATACCACCTATGGATCCACCAGTGTCATTGCATGTGTGTTCTTTTCACAATCCACCTATGGATCCACCAGTGTCATTGCATGTGTGTTCTTTTTACTAACAACAACTAGAGTCATTGCATGTGTGTTCTTTTCACATACCACATATGGATCCACCAGTGTCATTGCATGTGTGTTCTTTTCACAATCCACCTATGGATCTACTAGTGTCATTGCATGTGTGCTCTTGTCACAATCCACCTATGGATCCACCAGTGTCATTACATGTGTGTTCTTTTTACTAACAACAACCAGAGTCATTGAAATGTGTGTTCTTTTCACATACCACCTATGGATCCACCAGAGTCATTGCATGTGTGTTCTTTTCACATACAACATATGGATCCACCAGTGTCATTGAAATGTGTGTTCTCTTCATAGACCACACATGGATCCACCAGTTTCATTACATGTGTGTTCTTTTTTATAACAACAACTGGAGTCATTGCATGTGTGTTCTTTTCACATACCACATATGGATCCACTAGTGTCATTGCATGTGTGCTCTTTTAAGAATCCACCTATGGATCCACCAGTGTCATTGCGTGTGTGTTCTTTTTACTAACAACAACCAGAGTCATTGAAATGTGTGTTCTTTTCACATACCACCTATGGATCCACCAGTGTCATTGCATGTGTGTTCTTTTCACAATCCACCTATGGATCCACCAGTGTCATTGCATGTGTGTTCTTTTTACTAACAACAACCAGAGTCATTGCATGTGTGTTCTTTTCACATACCACATATGGATCCACCAGTGTCATTGCATGTGTGTTCTTTTCACAATCCACCTATGGATCTACTAGTGTCATTGCATGTGTGCTCTTGTCACAATCCACCTATGGATCCACCAGTGTCATTACATGTGTGTTCTTTTTACTAACAACAACCAGAGTCATTGAAATGTGTGTTCTTTTCACATACCACCTATGGATCCACCAGAGTCATTGCATGTGTGTTCTTTTCACATACAACATATGGATCCACCAGTGTCATTGAAATGTGTGTTCTCTTCAGAGACCACACATGGATCCACCAGTTTCATTACATGTGTGTTCTTTTTTATAACAACAACTGGAGTCATTGCATGTGTGTTCTTTTCACATACCACATATGGATCCACTAGTGTCATTGCATGTGTGCTCTTTTCAGAATCCACCTATGGATCCACCAGTGTCATTGCGTGTGTGTTCTTTTTACTAACAACAACCAGAGTCATTGAAATGTGTGTTCTTTTCACATACCACCTATGGATCCACCAGTGTCATTGCATGTGTGTTCTTTTCACAATCCACCTATGGATCCACCAGTGTCATTGCATGTGTGTTCTTTTTACTAACAACAACCAGAGTCATTGCATGTGTGTTCTTTTCACATACCACATATGGATCCACCAGTGTCATTGCATGTGTGTTCTTTTCACAATCCACCTATGGATCTACTAGTGTCATTGCATGTGTGCTCTTGTCACAATCCACCTATGGATCCACCAGTGTCATTACATGTGTGTTCTTTTTACTAACAACAACCAGAGTAATTGAAACGTGTGTTCTTTTCACATACCACCTGTGGATCCACCAGTGTCATTGCATGTGTGTTCTTTTCACAATCCACCCATGGATCCACTAGTGTCATTGCATGTGTGTTCTTTTTACTAACAACAACCAGAGTCATTGCATGTGTGTTCTTTTCACAATCCACCTGTGGATCCACCAGTGTCATTGCATGTGTGTTGTTTTTAGTAACAACAACCAGAGTCATTGCATGTGTGTTATTTTCACATACAACATATGGATCCACCAGTGTCATTGAAATGTGTGTTCTCTTCAGAGACCACACATGGATCCACCAGTTTCATTACATGTGTGTTCTTTTTTATAACAACAACTGGAGTCATTGCATGTGTGTTCTTTTCACATACCACATATGGATCCACTAGTGTCATTGCATGTGTGCTCTTTCAAGAAACAACCTAAGGAACCACCAGTGTAATTGCATGTGTGTTCTTTTTAATAATAACAACCAGAGTCATTGAAATGTCTGTTCTTTTCACATACCACCTATGGATCCACCAGTGTCATTTCATGTGTGTTCTTTTCACAATCCACCTATGGATCCACCAGTGTCATTGCATGTGGGTTCTTTTTACAAACAACAACCCGAGTCAGTGCATGGGGGGTCGTTGCACATACCACATATGGATCCACCAGTGTCATTGCATGTGTGCTCTTTTCACAATCCACCTATGGATCTACTAGTGTCATTGCATGTGTGCTCTTGTCACAATCCACTTATGGATCCACCAGTGTCATTACATGTGTGTTCTTTTTACTAACAACAACCAGAGTCATTGAAATGTGTGTTCTTTTCACATACCACCTATGGATCCACTAGTGTCATTGCATGTGTCTTCTTTTCACAGTCCACCTATGGATCCACCAGTGTCATTGCATGTGTGTTCTTTTTACTAACAACAACCAGAGTCATTGCATGTGTGTTCTTTTCACATACCACATATGGATCCACCAGTGTCATTGCATGTGTGTTCTTTTCACAATCCACCTATGGATCTACTAGTGTCATTGCATGTGTGCTCTTGTCACAATCCACCTATGGATCCACCAGTGTCATTACATGTGTGTTCTTTTTACTAACAACAACCAGAGTCATTGAAATGTGTGTTCTTTTCACATACCACCTATGGATCCACCAGTGTCATTGCATGTGTGTTCTTTTCACAATCCACCTATGGATCCACTAGTGTCATTGCATGTGTGTTCTTTTTACTAACAACAACCAGAGTCATTGAAATGTGTGTTCTATTCACATACCACCTATGGATCCACCAGTGTCATTGCATGTGTGTTCTTTTCACAATCCACCCATGGATCCACTAGTGTCATTGCATGTGTGTTCTTTTTAATAACAACAACCAGAGTCATTGCATGTGTGTTCTTTTCACAATCCACCTATGGATCCACCAGTGTCATTGCATGTGTGTTGTTTTTAGTAACAACAACCAGAGTCATTGCATGTGTGTTCTTTTCACATACAACATATGGATCCACCAGTGTCATTGAAATGTGTGTTCTCTTCATAGACCACACATGGATCCACCAGTTTCATTACATGTGTGTTCTTTTTTATAACAACTACTGGAGTCATTGCATGTGTGTTCTTTTCACATACCACATATGGATCCACTAGTGTCATTGCATGTGTGCTCTTTTCAGAATCCACCTATGGATCCACCAGTGTCATTGCGTGTGTGTTCTTTTTACTAACAACAACCAGAGTCATTGAAATGTGTGTTCTTTTCACATACCACCTATGGATCCACCAGTGTCATTGCATGTGTGTTCTTTTCACAATCCACCTATGGATCCACCAGTGTCATTGCATGTGTGTTCTTTTTACTAACAACAACCAGAGTCATTGCATGTGTGTTCTTTTCACATACCACATATGGATCCACTAGTGTCATTGCATGTGCGTTCTTTTCACAATCCACCTATGGATCTACTAGTGTCATTGCATGTGTGCTCTTGTCACAATCCACCTATGGATCCACCAGTGTCATTACATGTGTGTTCTTTTTACTAACAACAACCAGAGTCATTGAAATGTGTGTTGTTTTCACATACCACCTATGGATCCACCAGTGTCATTGCATGTGTGTTCTTTTCACAATCCACCTATGGATCCACTAGTGTCATTGCATGTGTGTTCTTTTTACTAACAACAACCAGAGTCATTGAAATGTGTGTTCTTTTCACATACCACCTATGGATCCACCAGTGTCATTGCATGTGTGTTCTTTTCACAATCCACCCATGGATCCACTAGTGTCATTGCATGTGTGTTCTTTTTACTAACAACAACCAGAGTCATTGCATGTGTGTTCTTTTCACAATCCACCTATGGATCCACCAGTGTCATTGCATGTGTGTTGTTTTTAGTAAGAATAACCAGAGTCATTGAATGTATGTTCTTTCCACATACAACATATGGATCCACCAGTGTCATTGAAATGTGTGTTCACTTCAGAGACCACACATGGATCCACCAGTTTCATTACATGTGTGTTCTTTTTTATAACAACAACTGGAGTCATTGCATGTGTGTTCTTTTCACATACCACATATGGATCCACTAGTGTCATTGCATGTGTGCTCTTTTCAGAATCCACCTATGGATCCACAAGTGTCATTGCAGTGTGTTCTTTTTACTAACAACAACCAGTCATTGAAATGTGTGTTCTTTTCACCTACCACCTATGGATCCACCAGTGTCATTGCATGTGTGTTCTTTTCACAATCCACCTATGGATCCACCAGTGTCATTGCATGTGTGTTCTTTTTACTAACAACAACCAGAGTCATTGCATGTGTGTTCTTTTCACATACCACATATGGATCCACTAGTGTCATTGCATGTGCGTTCTTTTCACAATCCACCTATGGATCTACTAGTGTCATTGCATGTGTGCTCTTGTCACAATCCACCTATGGATCCACCAGTCTCATTACATGTGTGTTCTTTTTACAAACAACAACCAGAGTCATTGAAATGTGTGTTGTTTTCACATACCACCTATGGATCCACCAGTGTCATTGCATGTGTGTTCTTTTCACAATCCACCTATGGATCCACTAGTGTCATTGCATGTGTGTTCTTTTTACTAACAACAACCAGAGTCATTGAAATGTGTGTTCTTTTCACATACCACCTATGGATCCACCAGTGTCATTGCATGTGTGTTCTTTTCACAATCCACCCATGGATCCACTAGTGTCATTGCATGTGTGTTCTTTTCACAATCCACCTATGGATCCACCAGTGTCATTGCATGTGTGTTGTTTTTAGTAACAACAACCAGAGTCATTGCATGTATGTTCTTTCCACATACAACATATGGATCACACCAGTGTCATTGAAATGTGTGTTCTCTTCAGAGACCACACATGGATCCACCAGTTTCATTACATGTGTGTTCTTTTTTATAACAACAACTGGAGTCATTGCATGTGTGTTCTTTTCACATACCACATATGGATCCACTAGTGTCATTGCATGTGTGCTCCTTTCAGAATCCACCTATGGATCCACCAGTGTCATTGCGTGTGTGTTCTTTTTACTAACAACAACCAGAGTCATTGAAATGTGTGTTCTTTTCACATACCACCTATGGATCCACCAGTGTCATTGCATGTGTGTTCTTTTCACAATCCACCTATGGATCCAGCAGTGTCATTGCATGTGTGTTCTTTTTACTAACAACAACCAGAGTCATTGCATGTGTGTTCTTTTCACATACCACATATGGATCCACCAGTGTCATTGCATGTGTGTTCTTTTCACAATCCACCTATGGATCTACTAGTGTCATTGCATGTGTGCTCTTGTCACAATCCACCTATGGATCCACCAGTGTCATTACATGTGTGTTCTTTTACTAACAACAACCTGAGTCATTGAAATGTGTGTTCTTTTCACATACCACCTATGGATCCACCAGAGTCATTGCATGTGTGTTCTTTTCACATACAACATATGGATCCACCAGTGTCATTGAAATGTGTGTTCTCTTCATAGACCACACATGGATCCACCAGTTTCATTACATGTGTGTTCTTTTTTATAACAACAACCTGAGTCATTGCATGTGTGTTCTTTTCACATACCACATATGGATCCACTAGTGTCATTGCATGTGTGCTCTTTTCAGAATCCACCTATGGATCCACCAGTGTCATTATGTGTGTTCTTTTTACTAACAACAACCAGAGTCATTGAAATGTGTGTTCTTTTCACATACCACCTATGGATCCACCAGTGTCATTGCATGTGTGTTCTTTTCACAATCCACCTATGGATCCACCAGTGTCATTGCATGTGTGTTCTTTTTACTAACAACAACCAGAGTCATTGCATGTGTGTTCTTTTCACATACCACATATGGATCCACCAGTGTCATTGCATGTGTGTTCTTTTCACAATCCACCTATGGATCTACTAGTGTCATTGCATGTGTTCTCTTGTCACAATCCACCTATGGATCCACCAGTGTCATTACATGTGTGTTCTTTTTACTAACAACAACCAGAGTAATTGAAACGTGTGTTCTTTTCACATACCACCTGTGGATCCACCAGTGTCATTGCATGTGTGTTCTTTTCACAATCCACCCATGGATCCACTAGTGTCATTGCATGTGTGTTCTTTTTACTAACAACAACCAGAGTCATTGCATGTGTGTTCTTTTCACAATCCACCTGTGGATCCACCAGTGTCATTGCATGTGTGTTGTTTTTAGTAACAACAACCAGAGTCATTGCATGTGTGTTATTTTCACATACAACATATGGATCCACCAGTGTCATTGAAATGTGTGTTCTCTTCATAGACCACACATGGATCCACCAGTTTCATTACATGTGTGTTCTTTTTTATAACAACAACTGGAGTCATTGCATGTGTGTTCTTTTCACATACCACATATGGATCCACTAGTGTCATTGCATGTGTGCTCTTTTCAGAATCCACCTATGGATCCACCAGTGTCATTGCGTGTGTGTTCTTTTTACTAACAACAACCAGAGTCATTGAAATGTGTGTTCTTTTCACATACCACCTATGGATCCACTAGTGTCATTGCATGTGTGTTCTTTTCACAATCCACCTATGGATCCACAAGTGTCATTGCATGTGTGTTCTTTTACTAATAACAACCGAGTCATTGCATGTGTGTTCTTTTCACATACCACATATGGATCCACCAGTGTCATTGCATGTGTGTTCTTTTCACAATCCACCTATGGATCTACTAGTGTCATTGCATGTGTTCTCTTGTCACAATCCACCTATGGATCCACCAGTGCCATTACATGTGTGTTCTTTTTACTAACAACAACCAGAGTAATTGAAACGTGTGTTCTTTTCACATACCACCTGTGGATCCACCAGTGTCATTGCATGTGTGTTCTTTTCACAATCCACCCATGGATCCACTAGTGTCATTGCATGTGTGTTCTTTTTACTAACAACAACCAGAGTCATTGCATGTGTGTTCTTTTCACAATCCACCTGTGGATCCACCAGTGTCATTGCATGTGTGTTGTTTTTAGTAACAACAACCAGAGTCATTGCATGTGTGTTATTTTCACATACAACATATGGATCCACCAGTGTCATTGAAATGTTTGTTCTCTTCATAGACCACACATGGATCCACCAGTTTCATTACATGTGTGTTCTTTTTTATAACAACAACTGGAGTCATTGCATGTGTGTTCTTTTCACATACCACATATGGATCCACTAGTGTCATTGCATGTGTGCTCTTTTCAGAATCCACCTATGGATCCACCAGTGTCATTGCGTGTGTGTTCTTTTTACTAACAACAACCAGAGTCATTGAAATGTGTGTTCTTTTCACATACCACCTATGGATCCACCAGTGTCATTGCATGTGTGTTCTTTTCACAATCCACCTATGGATCCACCAGTGTCATTGCATGTGTGTTCTTTTTACTAACAACAACCAGAGTCATTGCATGTGTGTTCTTTTCACATACCACATATGGATCCACTAGTGTCATTGCATGTGCGTTCTTTTCACAATCCACCTATGGATCTACTAGTGTCATTGCATGTGTGCTCTTGTCACAATCCACCTATGGATCCACCAGTGTCATTACATGTGTGTTCTTTTTACTAACAACAACCAGAGTCATTGAAATGTGTGTTGTTTTCACATACCACATATCGATCCACCAGTGTCATTGCATGTGTGTTCTTTTCACAATCCACCTATGGATCCACTAGTGTCATTGCATGTGTGTTCTTTTAAATAACAACAACCAAAGTCATTGAAATGTGTGTTCTTTTCACATACCACCTATGGATCCACCGGTGTCATTGCATGTGTGTTCTTTTCACAATCCACCCATGGTTCCACTAGTGGCCTGGCATGTGAGGTCTTTTCCTTACCAACAACCAGTGTCATTGCATGTGTGTTCTTTTCACAATCCACCTATGGATCCACCAGTGTCATTGCATGTGTGTTATTTTTAGTAAGAATAACCAGAGTCATTGCATGTATGTTCTTTCCACATACAACATATGGATCCACCAGTGTCATTGAAATTTGTTTTCTCTTCAGAGACCACACATGGATCCAGGATTTTCTTTACATTTGTGTTCTTTTTCATAACAACAACTGGAGTCATTGCATGTGTGTTCTTTTCAGATACCACATATGGATCCACTAGTGTCATTGCATGTGTGCTCTTTCAGAATCCACCTATGGATCCACAAGTGTCATTGCATGTGTTCTTTTTTACTAACAACAACCGTAGTCATTGAAATGTGTGTTCTTTTCACATACCACCTATGGATCCACCAGTGTCATTGCATGTGTGTTCTTTTCACAATCCACCTATGGATCCACCAGTGTCATTGCATGTGTGTTCTTTTTACTAACAACAACACGAGTCATTGCATGTGTGGTCTTTTCACATACCACATATGGATCCACTAGTGTCATTGCCTGTGTGTTTTTTCACAATCCACCTATGGATCTACTAGTGTCATTGCATGTGTGCTCTTGTCACAATCCACCTATGGATCCACCAGTCTCATTACATGTGTGTTCTTTTTACTAACAACAACCAGAGTCATTGAAATGTGTGTTGTTTTCACATACCACCTATGGATCCACCAGTGTCATTGCATGTGTGTTCTTTTCACAATCCACCTATGGATCCACTAGTGTCATTGCATGTGTGTTCTTTTTACTAACAACAACCAGAGTCATTGAAATGTGTGTTCTTTTCACATACCACCTATGGATCCACCAGTGTCATTGCATGTGTGTTCTTTTCACAATCCACCCATGGATCCACTAGTGTCATTGCATGTGTGTTCTTTTCACAATCCACCTATGGATCCACCAGTGTCATTGCATGTGTGTTGTTTTTAGTAACAACAACCAGAGTCATTGCATGTATGTTCTTTCCACATACAACATATGGATCACACCAGTGTCATTGAAATGTGTGTTCTCTTGGAGACCACACATGGATCCACCAGTTTCATTACATGTGTGTTCTTTTTTATAACAACAACTGGAGTCATTGCATGTGTGTTCTTTTCACATACCACATATGGATCCACTAGTGTCATTGCATGTGTGCTCTTTTCAGAATCCACCTATGGATCCACCAGTGTCATTGCGTGTGTGTTCTTTTTACTAACAACAACCAGAGTCATTGAAATGTGTGTTCTTTTCACATACCACCTATGGATCCACCAGTGTCATTGCATGTGTGTTCTTTTTCACAATCCACCTATGGATCCACCAGTGTCATTGCATGTGTGTTCTTTTTACTAACAACAACTAGAGTCATTGCATGTGTGTTCTTTTCACATACCACATATGGATCCACCAGTGTCATTGCATGTGTGTTCTTTTCACAATCCACCTATGGATCTACTAGTGTCATTGCATGTGTGCTCTTGTCACAATCCACCTATGGATCCACCAGTGTCATTACATGTGTGTTCTTTTACTAACAACAACCGAGTCATTGAAATGTGTGTTCTTTTCACATACCACCTATGGATCCACCAGTCATTGCATGTGTGTTCTTTTCACATACAACATATGGATCCACCAGTGTCATTGAAATGTGTGTTCTCTTCATAGACCACACATGGATCCACCAGTTTCATTGCATGTGTGTTCTTTTTATAACAACAACTGAGTCATTGCATGTGTGTTCTTTTCACATACCACATATGGATCCACTAGTGTCATTGCATGTGTGCTCTTTTAAAAAACCACCTATGGATCCACCAGTGTCATTGCAATTGTGTTCTTTTTACTAACAACAACCAGAGTCATTGAAATGTGTGTTCTTTTCACATACCACCTATGGATCCACCAGTGTCATTGCATGTGTGTTCTTTTCACAATCCACCTATGGATCCACCAGTGTCATTGCATGTGTGTTCTTTTACTAACAACAACCAGAGTCATTGCATGTGTGTTCTTTTCACATACCACATATGGATCCACCAGTGTCATTGCATGTGTGTTCTTTTCACAATCCACCTATGGATCTACTAGTGTCATTGCATGTGTGCTCTTGTCACAATCCACCTATGGATCCACCAGTGTCATTACATGTGTGTTCTTTTTACTAACAACAACCAGAGTCATTGAAATGTGTGTTCTTTTCACATACCACCTATGGATCCACCAGTTTCATTGCATGTGTGTTCTTTTCACATACAACATATGGATGCAGCGGTGTGATTGAAATGTGTGTTATCTTCAGAGACCACACATGGATCCACCAGTGTTATTACATGTGTGTTGTTTTTAGTAACAACAACCAGAGTCATTGCATGTGTGTTCTTTTCACATACCACATATGGATCCACTAGTGTCATTGCATGTGTGCTCTTTTCAGAATCCACCTATGGATCCACCAGTGTCATTGCGTGTGTGTTCTTTTTACTAACAACAACCAGAGTCATTGAAATGTGTGTTCTTTTCACATACCACCTATGGATCCACCAGTGTCATTGCATGTGTGTTCTTTTCACAATCCACCTATGGATCCACCAGTGTCATTGCATGTGTGTTCTTTTTACTAACAACAACCAGAGTCATTGCATGTGTGTTCTTTTCACATACCACATATGGATCCACCAGTGTCATTGCATGTGTGTTCTTTTCACAATCCACCTATGGATCTACTAGTGTCATTGCATGTGTTCTCTTGTCACAATCCACCTATGGATCCACCAGTGTCATTACATGTGTGTTCTTTTTACTAACAACAACCAGAGTAATTGAAACGTGTGTTCTTTTCACATACCACCTGTGGATCCACCAGTGTCATTGCATGTGTGTTCTTTTCACAATCCACCCATGGATCCACTAGTGTCATTGCATGTGTGTTCTTTTTACTAACAACAACCAGAGTCATTGCATGTGTGTTCTTTTCACAATCCACCTGTGGATCCACCAGTGTCATTGCATGTGTGTTGTTTTTAGTAACAACAACCAGAGTCATTGCATGTGTGTTATTTTCACATACAACATATGGATCCACCAGTGTCATTGAAATGTGTGTTCTCTTCAGAGACCACACATGGATCCACCAGTTTCATTACATGTGTGTTCTTTTTTATAACAACAACTGGAGTCATTGCATGTGTGTTCTTTTCACATACCACATATGGATCCACTAGTGTCATTGCATGTGTGCTCTTTTCAGAATCCACCTATGGATCCACCAGTGTCATTGCGTGTGTGTTCTTTTTACTAATAACAACCAGAGTCATTGAAATGTCTGTTCTTTTCACATACCACCTATGGATCCACCAGTGTCATTTCATGTGTGTTCTTTTCACAATCCACCTATGGATCCACCAGTGTCATTGCATGTGTGTTCTTTTTACTAACAACAACCAGAGTCATTGCATGTGTGTTCTTTTCACATACCACATATGGATCCACCAGTGTCATTGCATGTGTGCTCTTTTCACAATCCACCTATGGATCTACTAGTGTCATTGCATGTGTGCTCTTGTCACAATCCACATATGGATCCACCAGTGTCATTACATGTGTGTTCTTTTTACTAACAACAACCAGAGTCATTGAAATGTGTGTTCTTTTCACATACCACCTATGGATCCACTAGTGTCATTGCATGTGTCTTCTTTTCACAGTCCACCTATGGATCCACCAGTGTCATTGCATGTGTGTTCTTTTTACTACCAACAACCAGAGTCATTGAAATGTGTGTTCTTTTCACATACCACCTATGGATCCACGAGCGTCATTGCATGTGTGTTCTTTTCACAATCCACCTATGGATCCACCAGTGGCATTGCATGTGTGTTCTTTTCACAATCCACCTATGGATCCACTAGTGTCATTACATGTGTGTTCTTTTTACTTACAACAACCAGAGTCATTGAAATGTGTGTTCTTTTCACATACCACCTATGGATCCACCAGTGTCATTGCATGTGTGTTCTTTTCACAATACACTTATGGATCCACTAGTGTCATTGCATGTGTGTTCTTTTTACTAACAACAACCAGAGTCATTGCATGTGTGTTCTTTTCACAATCCACCTATGGATCCACTAGTGTCATTGCATGTGTGTTCTTTTCACAATCCACCTATGGATCTACTAGTGTCATTGCATGTGTGCTCTTTTCACAATCCACCTATGGATCCACCAGTGTCATTACATGTGTGTTCTTTTTACTAACAACAACCAGAGTCATTGAAATGTGTGTTCTTTTCACAAACCACCTATGGATCCACCAGTGTCATTGCATGTGTGTTCTTTTCACAATCCACCTATGGATCCACTAGTGTCATTGCATGTGTGTTCTTTTTACTAACAACAACCAGAGTCATTGCATGTGTGTTCTTTTCACAATCCACCTATGGATCCACCAGTGTCATTGCATGTGTGTTGTTTTTAGAAACAACAACCAGTAATAATGCATGTGTGTTCTTTTCACATACAACATATGGATCCACCAGTGTCATTGAAATGTGTGTTCTCTTCCGAGACCACACATGGATCCACCAGTTTCATTACATGTGTGTTCTTTTTTATAACAACAACTGGAGTCATTGCATGTGTGTTGTTTTCACATACCACATATGGACCCACTAGTGTTATTGCATGTGTGCTCTTTTCAGAATCCACCTATGGATCCACCAGTGTCATTGCGTGTGTGTTCTTTTTACTAACAACAACCAGAGTCATTGAAATGTGTGTTCTCTTCACATACCACCTATGGATCCACCAGTGTCATTGCATGTGTGTTTTTTTCACAATCCACCTATGGATCCACCAGTGTCATTGCATGTGTGTTCTTTTTACTAACAACAACCAGAGTCATTGCATGTGTGTTCTTTTCACATACCACATATGGATCCACCAGTGTCATTGCATGTGTGTTCTTTTCACAATCCACCTATGGATCTACTAGTGTCATTTCATGTTTGCTGTTTTCACAATCCACCTATGGATCCACCAGTGTCATTACATGTGTGTTCTTTTTACTAACAACAACCAGAGTCATTGAAATGTGTGTTCTTTTCACATACCACCTATGGATCCACCAGTGTCATTGCATGTGTGTTCTTTTCACAATCCACCTATGGATCCACTAGTGTCATTGCATGTGTGTTCTTTTTACTAACAACAAACAGAGTCATTGAAATGTGTGTTCTTTTCACATACCTCCTATGGATCCACTAGTGTCATTGCATGTGTGTTCTTTTCACAGTCCACCTATGGATCCACCAGTGTCATTGCATGTGTGTTCTTTTTACTAACAACAACCAGAGTCATTGAAATGTGTGTTCTTTTCAAATACCACCTATGGATCCACGAGTGTCATTGCATGTGTGTTCTTTTCACAATCCACCTATGGATCCACCAGTGGCATTGCATGTGTGTTCTTTTCACAATCCACCTATGGATCCACTAGTGTCATTACATGTGTGTTCTTTTTACTAACAACAACCAGAGTCATTGAAATGTGTGTTCTTTTCACATACCACCTATGGATCCACCAGTGTCATTGCATCTGTGTTCTTTTCACAATCCACCTATGGATCCACTAGTGTCATTGCATGTGTGTTCTTTTTACTAACAACAACCAGAGTCATTGCATGTGTGTTGTTTTTAGTAACAACAACCAGAGTCATTGCATGTGTGTTCTTTTGACATACAACATATGGATCCACCAGTGTCATTGAAATGTGTGTTCTCTTCAGAGACCACACATGGATCCACCAGTTTCATTACATGTGTGTTCTTTTTTATAACAACAACTGGAGTCATTGCATGCGTGTTCTTTTCACATACCACATATGGATCCGCTAGTGTCATTGCATGTGTGCTCTTTTCAGAATCCACCTATGGATCCACCAGTGTCATTGCGTGTGTGTTCTTTTTACTAACAACAACCAGAGTCATTGAAATGTGTGTTCTTTTCACATACCACCTATGGATCCACCAGTGTCATTGCATGTGTGTTCTTTTCACAATCCACCTATGGATCCACCAGTGTCATTGCATGTTTGTTCTTTTTACTAACAACAACCAGAGTCATTGCATGTGTGTTCTTTTCACATACCACATATGGACCCACCAGTGTCATTGCATGTGTGTTCTTTTCACAATCCACCTATGGATCTACTAGTGTCATTGCATGTGTGCTCTTTTCACAATCCACCTATGGATTCACCAGTGTCATTACATGTGTGTTCTGTTTACTAACAACAACCAGAGTCATTGAAATGTGTGTTCTTTTCACATACCACCTATGGATCCACCAGTGTCATTGCATGTGTGTTCTTTTCACAATCCACCTATGGATCCACTAGTGTCATTGCATGTGTGTTCTTTTTACTAACAACAACCAGAGTCATTGAAATGTGTGTTCTTTTCACATACCACCTATGGATCCACTATTGTTATTGCATGTGTGTTCTTTTCACAATCCACCTATGGATCCACCAGTGCCATTGCATGTGTGTTCTTTTTACTAACAACAACCAGAGTCATTGCATGTGTGTTCTTTTCACATACCACATATGGATCCACCAGTGTCATTGCATGTGTGTTCTTTTCACAATCCACCTATGGATCCACTAGTGTCATTGCATGTGTGCTCTTTTCACAATCCACCTATGGATCCACCAGTGTCATTACATGTGTGTTCTGTTTACTACCAACAACCAGAGTCATTGAAATGTGTGTTCTTTTCACATACCACCTATGGATCCACCAGTGTCATTGCATGTGTGTTCTTTTCACAATCCACCTATGGATCCACTAGTGTCATTGCATGTGTGTTCTTTTTACTAACAACAACCAGAGTCATTGAAATGTGTGTTCTTTTCACATACCACCTATGGATCCACTATTGTCATTGCATGTGTGTTCTTTTCACAATCCACCTATGGATCCACCAGTGCCATTGCATGTGTGTTCTTTTTACTAACAACAACCAGAGTCATTGCATGTGTGTTCTTTTCACATACCACATATGGATCCACCAGTGTCATTGCATGTGTGTTCTTTTCACAATCCACCTATGGATCCACTAGTGTCATTGCATGTGTGCTCTTTTCACAATCCACCTATGGATCCACCAGTGTCATTACATGTGTGTTCTTTTTACTAACAACAACCAGAGTCATTGAAATGTGTGTTCTTTTCACATACCACCTATGGATCCACCAGTGTCATTGCATCTGTGTTCTTTTCACAATCCACCTATGGATCCACCAGTGTCATTGCATGTGTGTTCTTTTTACTAACAACAACCAGAGTCATTGCATGTGTGTTCTTTTCACAATCCTCCTATGGATCCACTAGTGTCATTGCATGTGTGTTCTTTTTACTAACAACAACCAGAGTCATTGCATGTGTGTTCTTTTCACATACAACATATGGATCCACCAGTGTCATTGAAATGTGTGTTCTCTTTAGAGACCACACATGGATCCTCCAGTTTCATTACATGTGTGTTCTTTTTTATAACAACAACTGGAGTCATTGCATGTGTGTTCTTTTCACATACCACATATGGACCCACTAGTGTCACTGCATGTGTGCTCTTTTCAGAATCCACCTATGGATCCACCAGTGTCATTGCGTGTGTGTTGTTTTTCCTAACAACAACCAGAGTCATTGAAATGTGTGTTCTTTTCACATACCACCTATGGATCCACCAGTGTCATTGCATGTGTGTTCTTTTCACAATCCACCTATGGATCCACTAGTGTCATTGCATGTGTGTTCTTTTTACTAACAACAACCAGAGTCATTGCATGTGTGTTCTTTTCACCATCCACCTATGGATCCACCAGAGTCAATGCATGTGTGTTCTTTTTACTAACAACAACCAGAGTCATTGCATGTGTGTTCTTTTCACATACAACATATGGATCCACCAGTGTCATTGCATGTGTGTTCTTTTCACAATCCACCTACGGATCCACTAGTGTCATTGCATGTGTGTTCCTTTTACTAACAACAACTAGAGTCATTTCATGACTGTTCTTTTCACATACCACATATGGATCCACAAGTGTCATTGAAATGTGTGTTCTCTTCAGAGACCACACATGGATCCACCAGTGTCATTGCATGTGTGTTCTTTTTACTAACAACAATTGGAGTAATTGCATGTGTGTTCTTTTCACATACCACATATGGAACCACCAGTGTCATTACATGTGTGCTTTTTTCACAATCCACCTATCGATCCGCTGGTGTCATTGCATGTGTGTTCTTTTTACTAACAACAACCAGAGTCATTGAAATGTGTGTTCTTTTCACATACCACCTATGGATCCACGAGTGTCATTGCATGTGTGTTCTTTTCACAATCCACCTATGGATCCACCAGTGGCATTGCATGTGTGTAGAGTCCCCAATGCTAGTCCCTGGATCATTAGCTAGCATCCACAGTTAAGATGTAATATCAAGAAACAAAGGTCATAATACAACTTTATAACCAGGAATAACATAATTTTATTACATCAAACATAGCTCATTTGGCTATTACATTACATTGCAGTGGAATAACTATAGTCATGGGGTCCTTCATCTTCACAGTGCCACAGGCAGATGTTGGTTGTAGACTTTGTAATCCTAATCAATCAATCTTCACTAAAATCAATCAAACCTGCAACATTACAAATTACAGCCACAAGGGTCAATACATTTGAATTGTATTGGCAAGTGATACTTTGGTAGTATGGTGGAGTCTATCATCTATATGCATTTGGCTAAGTGGAGTTGAGGCTTGCATTGCTCAAAATAGATTTTTCCTTAACATTTGAAAACACTAAGTTTTTGTTTGGCACAAACCACCCAAGGCATCTACCAATCAAAGACGGAAGATCCACTCAGGGCATCTACCAATCAAAGACTGAAGATCCTTTTAACCCTTGTTCACCCACAAGTTTTATTTAGAAATTGGAGTGATGAGATTCTTGAAGCTTCCATGTCTTGATGCTCAAACTGTCCTTTACCAGGGACCTGGCTAAGTACTTATATTTTACACTCTGCAGAGGTGGTGCACTTTCCCCACAAGACTTGGTTTCCCAAGACAAGATCCTTCAGAAGCCTTTCCTTAGTCAAATGGACGCGCTCCAACCTATCATTCCCTCTACCACCAACTGTCCAAGAGACTAAGTTCTAGCAACCTAAGATCATGGCAGAGCCCATATTGCCAAGTGGTTGCACTTGAAGCTTCTCAACATTTGACATATCAAATCACTTTATTCCTGGGTGGCCATCCACAAGTGAGATACACTAAGGTAAACCATAAAAATGGGCCTTGTGAACCACTCAACCAAAAACCACCAAGCAAGTCCCATTCCACCCAGGTGATTCATTAACTTAGTTGTTTTATTAAACAAAACATATGTCCTTAGACTTAGAAATTTTCCATAGCATGAATATATATTCCACCCTTGTTTTCTATTAGCTAAGCTAAGCATGAAAGTAGTAGGAATCTTAACTTAGGAAATTTCTTCTAAGGCTTCATCTACTAGGTTTTCCCATAGCAAGGTTTATACTTAGCAAAATTCCATGCAAGTCTTACTTAGAAATATCACTAATGCATAGTGAAAATAATGGGACAAAGTATGAAGCATCACTTGCCTTTTTGGTAGAGGGTATAAGTTCACTCCTTGTCCTTGCAACAAACACACTCTTCAAGTTACTACAATCCAATCAAACAAGGCACAAACTCAATCTACCAATCAAGCAAAACAACACACAAAAATGACAAAGTCAAAGAAATGCATGCAAGCATGCCAAGCTTTGTTTTGTTTGAAAAAGTGGTTCCTAGTGGGTCATAGACATTTGGGTACATCTAATGGTCATTTTGTCAAGTGGCAAAATCATTTGCAAAAGGTTTCGCTACAAAACCATTTTCAAAACAAGTATCAATTTATGTGGTGTAGAAATATTTTTACTAAGGCATTAGCCTAAAGGGTTCACCAAATGAGTTTCTATTGCAAAACTTGGTGTTTTGGGTCAGTGGTTCCAAACCATTTTCCCAAAGTTTTCCATTCAAAACCATTTTCATAAACAAAACAATAGTTTTATTTGGCTAGAAATGGACTAAACTAATTAATCCATTCTAAACTTTTCCAAAACATGGGTTGGTTCCTAGGGTCAGTAAGGTCACAACAAACCATTTTGCAAAGGTTTTAACCTTAAAATCATTTTTAAACAAATTTTCTAATCTAAACAAGCACACAAAAGAATCTGCAAAAACAAGCAAACTAACAGATACTATTTGCTAAACTAAAGGTAGGGCTGGCTAGGTCTTGTTCTCCTGAATCCAACGACATAAAATTTGTAATTTTTGGACGTGTGGATCCAGAGTTATAAGGGTTTGAAAATGGCACTTAAATCTGTTTTTCAAATCTGTTTTAAAACCGACCTGGCCACGCGTCGCTGTCTCATTGGCTGATACCGGTTCGGGGTGGATCACGCTGCAGACTGTTGGATCTAAGTAAATCGTATGGTCCAGAGAGCGTACCCATTCGCGTTAAGTGAAACTATCGTAGCCAATGGATCTGCATCTAACGGTCGCCTATGCTTGACCAAAAGGAGCGGCACACGGTGTACCGGCGGCGGAGCTGTCGGTTGACGACGGTGTCGATGCTACAGGAGGTGAGGGAGAAAGGGGAGATGCTCACCAGGCTCAGGGGGTCACGGCGATGCTCGGGGAGGTGTTGGTCGGGCGAGGGGCGCTCTGGTACGACTGCGATTGCTCGCCGGAGTGGAGGACGGCGTCGGGTGCGTCAGGTGGTCGTCGTGGATGGTGTTGTGGTTCACCCCAAGGCAAGGCGAAGACACGGTTAGAAGCGCAGGACTCAGGCAAGGTCGTGTGCGTGAATGAGAGGGTAAGGGGCTGTCGGGTTCACCTGGAATCGTTGTCGTAGTTGCAGACAGACGGCGGCGCTCGGAGCTTGTCGAAGGCGAGGATAGGGGCGCCCTAGGACAAACGGAAGGTGTTGTTAGGTTCGTATGAGCTTGGAGATCATCATCGTGTCCACGGGGAGGAGAGGGGAGGTCAGGTTTACCGGGGAGACGTCGCCGCAGTTGGAGCAGACGGCGGCGCTGGTTCGGGAAGACGTTGCCGACGCTCAGGGACGCGCGCGAGCGAGCTGCGGCTGCAGATAGGTCCGCTGGGGGATGCTGATCACATCTGCGTGCTCGAGGTGGCAGGAGGGGGTGTGTGTTGGCCGGAATCGGCGAGGAGGGTCGTCGGAGCAGAGGATGCTCGGGGAGGAAATTGGGGCGGCCTGGTGGCATGATTGAGGGAGGAGACAAAGGGGAAGTGAAGAGGAGAGGGAGGTGATTTATCCTGCGTGGTCGTGGGGCTGATTCAACGCGTGTTTAAGGCGTATTACGCCGGAGTTATTCCGTCTGTAACGGCCGGCGAGGGGTGGGCGTGGTCTGCGGGTGGGGAAGAAGAACAGGAGGTGGGGTGTCTCGTCGGTGAAGAGGGAAGGAGAAGTGGGTCCAGGCTGTCATCGACTGTGTTGGTTCTGTCCGCAGTAAAGAAAAACGGTTCGCTCGTGAGAGAGAGAGGTGGGGTCCACCGGTCAGTGGGAAAGGAAATGAGGGAGAGGGTCCACTGTCATTGTCTCTGTGAGTCAAATAATTGGTGCAGACCGTTTTCTTCGGGGTGAGGAAACTGGGCTGGTTCCTGGGCCTTATTGGGCTGGGTCCTTTGCACTATTTTTTTCTGCCTGAACATTTTTCTTTTTCCAAATCTTTTTCTGTTTTGAAATTCAATCAATTATTCAAGCATTCAAACAAATTCAAACAATTCAAACAATCACTCAACTTTGTACTTTGAATTTGGTTCTGTTTATCAACATAATCCAAATCTCAAAATAAAATAATATTTTTATTTATTTTAGGATCCATTTAATAATTAAATAAAATGGATCTTTAGTTATTTAATAAAATAGGGTTTGATTTAGTTAATAAAAATTTTCCAAAATATTTTATTTTCCTTTATTAAATGTTTTATCTTTTTAAATCCCTTTAGGATTATTTGTTCACCAATTGGTATGGGTTTTTGGTAAGGGCTTTATTAGCTTTGGAAATTCAATTTCCTTATCTTATTATATTCATAAGATTTTATTTATGGTTCCAATTTGAGTGAAACCAACTTCTATGGTCTTTCTTGATCCTTTGTGAATATTTGTTGATCAATTTTGGTATGGATCAAATCCATGGATTTGGAGATAACTTGGAAATGGTTTTTATTCCATTAGGGCTTAGGGTTTTGGATTTATTTTCCAAGTGTTCAAATTTCCAGATACATTCATTGAGGAATGCATTTCTCTTGATTTGGATTTGTTGAATTCAAACTTTATCCAAAGTTTGTTCAGGATGGGATTTTAAGTTTCCTTTTAGAAACAAAAGTTTCTTTTCACCCTGATTTTCAACAAATATTTATTTTGTTTATTTATTTTTCACATTACAAGATTTGGAAAATCTTGGGATGTGACAGGCTACCACCCTTAAAATATATCTCGTCCTCGAGATTTGGGAAGGTTAGGGTTACAAGCAGGTTCAAAACAACTAGGGTACTACCACCCTTAAATTTTTTCCAAACAAACATTACACATTGCCCTTCTTGGGATCCTGGGAAAACTTCTCTGGGCAAACATCTGCATAGTGTCCTTTATTTCGATACTTGACTCATGGGCCAAGGTTGAGTTTCTCCATAGGCCTGATCAACTTGTTCTTCGTCTTTTCTGGACAGTTGCTTGCATAGTGTCTTGGGTTCTTGCAATTGTAACATATCAATTGGCTGATATCTTTCTTTTCCTTTGGTGTCATTGCCTCTTGTTTGTTTCTTTGGTCCATCTTCTTTTCTGGGCATTCATTGGCATAATGTCCCATCTCTTTGCAATTGAAACATTGCACTTGTGTAATATCCTTCTTGCTAGTGTTGGGGCATTTCTTCTTCTTCTTTTTGGGTCTCTCCAAAGCTAGGAGTTCTTCTAGTTCATGTTCTTCATAGGTGGGAGATCTTTCTCTCTTCTTGGGGCATTGATCTTCCTTGGGTGCATGATCCTTGGCTTCACAAGTATTGCTAGTTTGGGTTCCTTCTAGAATAACATCTTTGTCATCCTTGTTGTCATTAGCTTTTTGGGAAAAGTTTTCTCTCATGCTGATCATTTGAGTAACCAATCCTTGCAACAATTGGGATTGAAGTTTCAAAATCCTTTGTATGGCTGGGTCTAATCCATTGTTGTTGGCTAAAAGCTGAGTTGTCTCTTGGCTCAACTGGTTTTGGGTTGCTATGAGCTCTTTCATGCTGTCAACTTGGTTGTTGTTGTTGTCACCATCCTTGATGTTGGAGTCTCTTGGAGAAGTCATCTGTTTGGGTTGGGTTGGGATTAGAATGGGCAAAAGATTTCTAAGGAAATAATTCTAATCACACACATCACAATTCACACAAGCAATGTGCAAGCAATCGAAAACCAAACACTCCACTCAATCAACAAGTTTCAAGCATATTTTTAGGCAACCAAAAATAATTTTGTTACACCACATAAGTTGGTGTGTTTGACTTTAACTAAACATGGTGGTCAATCTACATGGTTTACTTGTGATCCTTCCATCCTTCTTGATTCTTCTTGAATGAGATCTTTGTATCCTTGGAGAATTCTTGTGTCTTGTTCACAAATCTTCAATGGTGATGATGGCTTCTTCTATGTTGTGTTTCCTTAGTCTTCAAATCTTGAGCAAGATTTCTTGTCTCACTTGTCCTTAGTGATATCCAAGTTGGAAGTCCTTGGTGAATATGCTGAAGATGTTGAAGTCATTAGAGTTGAAGAAGTTGAAGTCATTAGAGTTGAAGAAGTTGAAGTCATTAGAGTTGAAGAAGTTGAAGTCATTAGAGTTGAAGAAGTTGAAGTCATTAGAGTTGATGAAGTCCTTTGCACATGGTGTAGTCTTTGGTCAAAGGGTAGGTTTTTCCATCAGTTTGAAATAGATGAGAAGTAGAGTTGAAATCAAAAAATGGTTGAGGAAAGAGTTTACAAGATTGTTTGTAAATAAGTTTTGGAACAAATACAACTCCTATTTTTCTAAGGGGTTTTGTCCAATCCTAGGGTTTACAAATCCTACAGGCAACACAATGCTCTGATACCATCTGTAGAGTCCCCAACCTTTAATAAGGTAGGGCCCCCTGTGTTTACAATGCTAGTCCCTGGATCATTAGCTAGCATCCACAGTTAAGATGTAATATCAAGAAACAAAGGTCATAATACAACTTTATAACCAGGAATAACATAATTTTATTACATCAAACATAGCTCATTTGGCTATTACATTACATTGCAGCGGAATAACTATAGTCATGGGGTCCTTCATCTTCAAAGTGCCATAGGCAGATGTTGGTTGTAGACTTTGTAATCCTAATAAATCAATCTTCACTAAAATCAATCAAACCTGCAACACTACAAATTACAGCCACAAGGGTCAATACATTTGAATTGTATTGGCAAGTGATACTTTGGTAGTATGGTGGAGTCTATCATCTATATGCATTTGGCTAAGTGGAGTTGAGGCTTGCATTGCTCAAAATAGATTTTTCCTTAACATTTGAAAACACTAAGTTTTTGTTTGGCACAAACCACCCAAGGCATCTACCAATCAAAGACTGAAGATCCACTCAGGGCATCTACCAATCAAAGACTGAAGATCCTTTTAACCCTTGTTCACCCACAAGTTTTATTTAGAAATTGGAGTGATGAGATTCTTGAAGCTTCCATGTCTTGATGCTCAAATTGTCCTTTACCAGGGCCCTGGCTAAGTACTTAGATTTTACACTCTGCAGAGGTGGTGCACTTTCCCCACAAGACTTGGTTTCCCAAGACAAGATCCTTCAGAAGCCTTTCTTTAGTCAAATGGACGCGCTCCAACCTATCATTCCCTCTACCACCAACTGTCCAAGAGACTAAGTTCTAGCAACCTAAGATCATGGCAGAGCCCATATTGCCAAGTGGTTGCACTTGAAGCTTCTCAACATTTGACATCTCAAATCTCTTTATTCCTGGGTGGCCATCCACAAGTGAGATACACTAAGGTAAACCATAAAAATGGGCCTTGTGAACCACTCAACCAAAAACCACCAAGCAAGTCCCATTCCACCCAGGTGATTCATTAACTTAGTTGTTTTATTAAACAAAACATATGTCCTTAGACTTAGAAATTTTCCATAGCATGAATATATATTCCACCTTTGTTTTCTATTAGCTAAGCTAAGCATGAAAGTAGTAGGAATCTTAACTTAGGAAATTTCTTCTAAGGCTTCATCTACTAGGTTTTCCCATAGCAAGGTTTATACTTAGCAAAATTCCATGCAAGTCTTACTTAGAAATATCACTAATGCATAGTGAAAATAATGGGACAAAGTATGAAGCATCACTTGCCTTTTTGGTAGAGGGTATAAGTTCACTCCTTGTCCTTGCAACAAACACACTCTTCAAGTTACTACAATCCAATCAAACAAGGCACAAACTCAATCTACCAATCAAGCAAAACAACACACAAAAATGACAAAGTCAAAGAAATGCATGCAAGCATGCCAAGCTTTGTTTTGTTTGAAAAAGTGGTTCCTAGTGGGTCATAGACATTTGGGTACATCTAATGGTCATTTTGTCAAGTGGCAAAATCATTTGCAAAAGGTTTCGCTACAAAACCATTTTCAAAACAAGTATCAATTTATGTGGTGTAGAAATATTTTTACTAAGGCATTAGCCTAAAGGGTTCACCAAATGAGTTTCTATTGCAAAACTTGGTGTTTTGGGTCAGTAGGTTTGGTCCAAACCATTTTCCCAAAGTTTTCCATTCAAAACCATTTTCATAAACAAAACAATAGTTTTATTTGGCTAGAAATGGACTAAACTAATTAATCCATTCTAAACTTTTCCAAAACATGGGTTGGTTCCTAGGGTCAGTAAGGTCACAACAAACCATTTTGCAAAGGTTTTAACCTTAAAATCATTTTTAAACAAATTTTCTAATCTAAACAAGCACACAAAAGAATCTGCAAAAACAAGCAAACTAACAGATACTATTTGCTAAACTAAAGGCAGGGCTGGCTAGGTCTTGTTCTCCTGAATCCAACGACATAAAATTTGTAATTTTTGGACGTGTGGATCGAGAGTTATAAGGGTTTGAAAATGGCACTTAAATCTGTTTTTCAAATCTGTTTTAAAACCGACCTGGCCACGCGTCGCTGTCTCATTGGCTGATACCGGTTCGGGGTGGATCACGCTGCAGACCGTTGGATCTAAGTAAATCGTATGGTCCAGAGAGCGTACCCATTCGCGTTAAGTGAAACTATCGTAGCCAATGGATCTGCATCTAACGGTCATTGTCGTTTGGACCGAAAGGAGCGGCGCGGTATACCGGCGGAGTTGTCGGTTGACGACGGTGTCGATGCTACAGGAGGTGAGGGAGAAAGGGGAGACGCTCACCGGGCTCAGGGGGTCACGACGATGCTCGGGGAGGTGTTGGTCGGGCGAGGGGCGCTCTGGTACGACTGCGATTGCTCGCCGAAGTGGAGGACGGCGTCGGGTGCGTCAGGTGGTCGTCGTGGACGGTGCTGTGGTTCACCCCAAGGCAAGTCGAAGACACGGTTAGAAGCGCAGGACTCAGGCAAGGTCGTGTGCGTGAATGAGAGGGAAAGGGGCGGTCGGGTTCACCTGGAATCGTCGTCGTAGGCGAATGAGCAGCGGCGCTCGGAGCTTGTCGAAGGCGAGGATAGGGGGCGCCCTAGGACAAACGGAAGGTGTTGTTAGGTTCGTATGAGCTTGGAGATCATCATCGTGTCCACGGGGAGGAGAGGGGAGGTCAGGTTTACCGGGGAGACGTCGCCGCAGTTGGAGCAGACGGCGGCGCTGGTTCGGGAAGACGTTGCCGACGCGAGGACAGCAGCCAAGGCAGCTGCATAGGTCCGCTGGGGGATGCTGATCACATCTGCGTGCTCGAGGTGGCAGGAGGGGGTGTGTGTTGGCCGGAATCGGCGAGGAGGGTCGTCGGAGCAGAGGATGCTCGGGGAGGAAATTGGGGCGGCCTGGTGGCGTGATTGAGGGAGGAGACAGAGGGGAAGTGAAGAGGAGAGGGAGGTGATTTATCCTGCGTGGTCGTGGGGCTAATTCAACGCGTGTTTAAGGCGTATTACGCTGGAGTTATTCCATCTGTAACAGCCGGCGAGGGGTGGGCATGGTCTACGGGTGGGGAAGAAGAACAGGAGGAGTGGGGTCGTCTCGTCAGCGAAAGAGGGGAATGAGAAGTGGGTCCAGGCTGTCATCGACTGTGTGGGTTCTGTCCGCAGTAAGGAAAAACGGTTCGCTCGTGAGAGAGAGAGGTGGGGTCCACCGGTCAGTGGGAAAGGAAATGAGGGAGAGGGTCCACTGTCATTGTCTCTGTGAGTCAAATAATTGGTGCAGACCGTTTCCTTCGGGGTGAGGAAACTGGGCTTGTTCCTGGGCCTTATTGGGCTGGGTCCTTTGCACTATTTTTTCTGCCTGAACATTTTTCTTTTTCCAAATCTTTTTCTGTTTTGAAATTCAATCAATTATTCAAGCATTCAAACAAATTCAAACAATCACTCAACTTTGTACTTTGAATTTGGTTCTGTTTATCAACATAATCCAAATCTCAAAATAAAATAATATTTTTATTTATTTTAGGATCCATTTAATAATTAAATAAAATGGATCTTTAGTTATTTAATAAAATAGGGTTTGATTTAGTTAACAAAAAATTTCCAAAATATTTTATTTTCCTTTATTAAATGTTTTATCTTTTTAAATCCCTTTAGGATTATTTGTTCACCAATTGGTATGGGTTTTTGTTAAGGGCTTTATTAGCTTTGGAAATTCAATTTCCTTATCTTATTATATTCATAAGATTTTATTTATGGTTCCAATTTGAGTGAAACCAACTTCTATGGTCTTTCTTGATCCTTTGTGAATATTTGTTGATCAATTTTGGTAAGGATCAAATCCATGGATTTGGAGATAACTTGGAAATGGTTTTTATTCCATTAGGGCTTAGGGTTTTGGATTTATTTTCCAAGTGTTCAAATTTCTAGATACATTCATTGAGGAATGCATTTCTCTTGATTTGGATTTGTTGAATTCAAACTTTATCCAAAGTTTGTTCAGGATGGGATTTTAAGTTTCCTTTTTGAAACAAAAGTTTCTTTTCACCCTGATTTTCAACAAATATTTATTTTGTTTATTTATTTTTCACATTACAAGATTTGGAAAATCTTGGGATGTGACAACTAGTGTCATTACATGTGTGTTCTTTTTACTAACAACAACCAGAGTCATTGAAATGTGTGTTCTTTTCACATACCACCTATGGAT
Source organism: Avena insularis (assembly GCA_023614405.1). Lineage (NCBI taxonomy): Eukaryota > Viridiplantae > Streptophyta > Magnoliopsida > Poales > Poaceae > Avena > Avena insularis. The sequence continues at coordinate 527,939,761 of CM042694.1, forward strand.
CCACCAGTGTCATTGCATGTGTGTTCTTTTCACAATCCACCTATGGATCCACCAGTGTCATTGCATGTGTGTTGTTTTTAGTAACAACAACCAGAGTCATTGCATGTGTGTTCTTTTCACATACAACATATGGATCCACCAGTGTCATTGAAATGTGTGTTCTCTTCAAAGACCACACATGGATCCACCAGTTTCATTACATGTGTGTTCTTTTTTATAACAACAACTGGAGTCATTGCATGTGTGTTCTTTTCACATACCACATATGGATCCACTAGTGTCATTGCATGTGTGCTCTTTTCAGAATCCACCTATGGATCCACCAGTGTCATTGCATGTGTGTTCTTTTTACTAACAACAACCAGAGTCATTGAAATGTGTGTTCTTTTCACATACCACCGATGGATCCACCAGTGTCATTGCATGTGTGTTCTTTTCACAATCCACCTATGGATCCACCAGTGTCATTGCATGTGTGTTCTTTTTACTAACAACAACCAGAGTCATTGCATGTGTGTTCTTTTCACATACCACATATGGATCCACCAGTGTCATTGCATGTGTGTTCTTTTCACAATCCACCTATGGATCTACTAGTGTCATTGCATGTGTGCTCTTGTCACAATCCACCTATGGATCCACCAGTGTCATTACATGTGTGTTCTTTTTACTAACAACAAATGTGTGTTCTTTTCACATACCACCTATGGATCCACCAGTGTCATTGCATGTGTGTTCTTTTCACAATCCACCTATGAATCCACTAGTGTCATTGCATGTGTGCTCTTTTTACTAACAACAACCAAAGTCATTGAAATGTGTGTTCTTTTCACATACCACCTATGGATCCACTAGTGTCATTGCATGTGTGTTCTTTTCACAATCCACCTACGGATCCACCAGTGTCATTACATGTGTGTTCTTTTTACTAACAACAACCAGAGTCATTGAAATGTGTGTTCTTTTCACATACCACCTATGGATCCACGAGTGTCATTGCATGTGTGTTCTTTTCACAATCCACCTATGGATCCACTAGTGTCATTACATGTGTGTTCTTTTTACTAACAACAACCAGAGTCATTGAAATGTGTGTTCTTTTCACATACCACCTATGGATCCACCAGTGTCATTGCATGTGTGTTCTTTTCACAATCCACCTATGGATCCACTAGTGTCATTGCATGTGTGTTCTTTTACTAACAACAACCGAGTCATTGCATGTGTGTACTTTTCACAATACCCCTATGTATCCACCATTGCATTTGCATGTGTGTTCTTTTCACAATCCACCTATGGATCTACTAGTGTCATTGCATGTGTGCTCTTTTCACAATCCACCTATGGATCCACCAGTGTCATTACATGTGTGTTCTTTTTACTAACAACAACCAGAGTCATTGAAATGTGTGTTCTTTTCACATACCACCTATGGATCCACCAGTGTCATTGCATGTGTGTTCTTTTCACAATCCACCTATGGATCCACTAGTGTCATTGCATGTGTGTTCTTTTTACTAACAACAACCAGAGTCATTGCATGTGTGTTCTTTTCACAATCCACCTATGGATCCACCAGTGTCATTGCATGTGTGTTGTTTTTAGAAACAACAACCAGTCATTGCACGTGTCTTCTTTTCACATACAACATATGGATCCACCAGTGTCATTGAAATGTGTGTTCTTCAGAGACCACACATGGATCCACCTGATTTCATTACATGTGTGTTCTTTTTTATAACAACAACTGGAGTCATTGCATGTGTGTTCTTTTCACATACCACATATGGATCCACTAGTGTCATTGCATGTGTGTTCTTTTCACAATCCACATATGGATCTACCCGTGTCATTGCATGTGTGTTCCTTTACTAACAGCAACTAGAGTCATTGAAATGTGTGTTCTTTTCACATACCAGCTATGGATCCACCAGTGTCATTGCATGTGTGTTCTTTTCACAATCAACCTATGGATCCACCAGTGTCATTGCTTATGTGTTTTTTTACTAACAACAACGAGAGTCATTTCATGTGTGTTCTTTTCACATACCACATATGGATCCACCAGTGTCATTGCATGTGTGTTCTTTTCACAATCCACCTATGGATCTACTAGTGTCATTGCATGTGTGCTCTTTTCACAATCCACCTATGGATCCACCAGTGTCATTACATGTGTGTTCTTATTACTAACAACAACCAGAGTCATTGAAATGTGTGTTCTTTTCACATACCACCTATGGATCCACCAGTGTCATTGCATGTGTGTTCTTTTCACAATCCACCTATGGACCCACTAGTGTCATTGCATGTGTGTTGTTTTTACTAACAACAACCAAAGTCATTGAAATGTGTGTTCTTTTCACAATCCACCTCTGGATCCACTAGTGTTATTGCATGTGTGTTCTTTTCACAATCCACCTATGGATCCACCAGTGTCATTGCATGTGTGTTCTTTTTACTAACAACAACCAGAGTCATTGCATGTGTGTTCTTTTCACATACCACATATGGATCCACCAGTGTCATTGCATGTGTGTTCTTTTCACAATCCACCTATGGATCTACTAGTGTCATTGCATGTGTGCTCTTGTCACAATCCACCTATGGATCCACCAGTGTCATTACATGTGTGTTCTTTTTACTAACAACAAATGTGTGTTCTTTTCACATACCACCTATGGATCCACCAGTGTCATTGCATGTGTGTTCTTTTCACAATCCACCTATGAATCCACTAGTGTCATTGCATGTGTGCTCTTTTTACTAACAACAACCAAAGTCATTGAAATGTGTGTTCTTTTCACATACCACCTATGGATCCACTAGTGTCATTGCATGTGTGTTCTTTTCACAATCCACCTATGGATCCACCAGTGTCATTACATGTGTGTTCTTTTTACTAACAACAACCAGAGTCATTGAAATGTGTGTTCTTTTCACATACCACCTATGGATCCACGAGTGTCATTGCATGTGTGTTCTTTTCACAATCCACCTATGGATCCACTAGTGTCATTACATGTGTGTTCTTTTTACTAACAACAACCAGAGTCATTGAAATGTGTGTTCTTTTCACATACCACCTATGGATCCACCAGTGTCATTGCATGTGTGTTCTTTTCACAATCCACCTATGGATCCACTAGTGTCATTGCATGTGTGTTCTTTTTACTAACAACAACCAGAGTCATTGCATGTGTGTTCTTTTCACAATCCACCTATGGATCCACCAGTGTCATTGCATGTGTGTTCTTTTCACAATCCACCTATGGATCTACTAGTGTCATTGCATGTGTGATCTTTTCACAATCCACCTATGGATCCACCAGTGTCATTACATGTGTGTTCTTTTTACTAACAACAACCAGAGTCATTGAAATGTGTGTTCTTTTCACATACCACCTATGTATCCACCAGTGTCATTGCATGTGTGTTCTTTTCACAATCCACCTATGGATCCACTAGTGTCATTGCATGTGTGTTCTTTTTACTAACAACAACCAGAGTCATTGCATGTGTGTTCTTTTCACAATCCACCTATGGATCCACCAGTGTCATTGCATGTGTGTTGTTTTTAGTAACAACAACCAGAGTCATTGCATGTGTGTTCTTTTCACATACAACATATGGATCCACCAGTGTCATTGAAATGTGTGTTCTCTTCAGAGACCACACATGGATCCACCAGTTTCATTACATGTGTGTTCTTTTTTATAACAACAACTGGAGTCATTGCATGTGTGTTCTTTTCACATACCACATATGGATCCACTAGTGTCATTGCATGTGTGCTCTTTTCAGAATCCACCTATGGATCCACCAGTGTCATTGCGTGTGTGTTCTTTTTACTAACAACAACCAGAGTCATTGAAATGTGTGTTCTTTTCACATACCACCTATGGATCCACCAGTGTCATTGCATGTGTGTTCTTTTCACAATCAACCTATGGATCCACCAGTGTCATTGCATGTGTGTTCTTTTTACTAACAACAACCAGAGTCATTGCATGTGTGTTCTTTTCACATACCACATATGGATCCACCAGTGTCATTGCATGTGTGTTCTTTTCACAATCCACCTATGGATCTACTAGTGTCATTGCATGTGTGCTCTTTTCACAATCCACCTATGGATCCCCCAGTGTCATTACATGTGTGTTCTTTTTACTAACAACAACCAGAGTCATTGAAATGTGTGTTCTTTTCACATACCACCTATGGATCCACCAGTGTCATTGCATGTGTGTTCTTTTCACAATCCACCTATGGATCCACTAGTGTCATTGCATGTGTGTTGTTTTTACTAACAACAACCAAAGTCATTGAAATGTGTGTTCTTTTCACACACCACCTATGGATCCACTAGTGTTATTGCATGTGTGTTCTTTTCACAATCCACCTCTGGATCCACCAGTGTCATTGCATGTGTGTTCTTTTTACAATCCACCTATGGATCTACTAGTGTCATTGCATGTGTGCTCTTTTCACAATCCACCTATGGATCCACCAGTGTCATTACATGTGTGTTCTTTTTACTAACAACAACCAGAGTCATTGAAATGTGTGTTCTTTTCACATACCACCTATGTATCCACCAGTGTCATTGCATGTGTGTTCTTTTCACAATCCACCTATGGATCCACTAGTGTCATTGCATGTGTGTTCTTTTTACTAACAACAACCAGAGTCATTGCATGTGTGTTCTTTTCACAATCCACCTATGGATCCACCAGTGTCATTGCATGTGTGTTGTTTTTAGTAACAACAACCAGAGTCATTGCATGTGTGTTCTTTTCACATACAACATATGGATCCACCAGTGTCATTGAAAAGTGTGTTCTCTTGAGACCACACATGGATCCACCCAGTTTCATTACATGTGTGTTCTTTTTTATAACAACAACTGGAGTCATTGCATGTGTGTTCTTTTCACATACCACATATGGATCCACTAGTGTCATTGCATGTGTGCTCTTTTCAGAATCCACCTATGGATCCACCAGTGTCATTGTGTGTGTGTTCTTTTTACTAACAACAACCAGAGTCATTGAAATGTGTGTTCTTTTCACATACCACCTATGGATCCACCAGTGTCATTGCATGTGTGTTCTTTTCACAATCAACCTATGGATCCACCAGTGTCATTGCATGTGTGTTCTTTTTACTAACAACAACCAGAGTCATTGCATGTGTGTTCTTTTCACATACCACATATGGATCCACCAGTGTCATTGCATGTGTGTTCTTTTCACAATCCACCTATGGATCTACTAGTGTCATTGCATGTGTGCTCTTTTCACAATCCACCTATGGATCCACCAGTGTCATTACATGTGTGTTGTTTTTACTAACAACAACCAGAGTCATTGAAATGTGTGTTCTTTTCACATACCACCTATGGATCCACCAGTGTCATTGCATGTGTGTTCTTTTCACAATCCACCTATGGATCCACTAGTGTCATTGCATGTGTGTTGTTTTTACTAACAACAACCAAAGTCATTGAAATGTGTGTTCTTTTCACACACCACCTATGGATCCACTAGTGTTATTGCATGTGTGTTCTTTTCACAATCCACCTCTGGATCCACCAGTGTCATTGCATGTGTGTTCTTTTTACTAACAACAACCAGAGTCATTGCATGTGTGTTCTTTTCACATACCACATATGGATCCACCAGTGTCATTGCATGTGTGTTCTTTTCACAATCCACCTATGGATCTACTAGTGTCATTGCATGTGTGCTCTTGTCACAATCCACCTATGGATCCACCAGTGTCATTACATGTGTGTTCTTTTTACTAACAACAAATGTGTGTTCTTTTCACATACCACCTATGGATCCACCAGTGTCATTGCATGTGTGTTCTTTTCACAATCCACCTATGAATCCACTAGTGTCATTGCATGTGTGCTCTTTTTACTAACAACAACCAAAGTCATTGAAATGTGTGTTCTTTTCACATACCACCTATGGATCCACTAGTGTCATTGCATGTGTGTTCTTTTCACAATCCACCTATGGTTCCACCAGTGTCATTACATGTGTGTTCTTTTTACTAACAACAACCAGAGTCATTGAAATGTGTGTTCTTTTCACATACCACCTATGGATCCACGAGTGTCATTGCATATGTGTTCTTTTCACAATCCACCTATGGATCCACTAGTGTCATTACATGTGTGTTCTTTTTACTAACAACAACCAGAGTCATTGAAATGTGTGTTCTTTTCACATACCACCTATGGATCCACCAGTGTCATTGCATGTGTGTTCTTTTCACAATCCACCTATGGATCCACTAGTGTCATTGCATGTGTGTTCTTTTTACTAACAACAACCAGAGTCATTGCATGTGTGTTCTTTTCACAATCCACTTATGGATCCACCAGTGTCATTGCATGTGTGTTCTTTTCACAATCCACCTATGGATCTACTAGTGTCATTGCATGTGTGCTCTTTTCACAATCCACCTATGGATCCACCAGTGTCATTGCATGTGTGTTCCTTTTAGTAACAACAACCAGAGTCATTGAAATGTGTGTTGTTTTCACATACCACCTATCGATCCACCAGTGTCATTGCATGTGTGTTCTTTTCACAATCCACCTATGGATCCACTAGTGTCATTGCATGTGTGTTCTTTTTAATAACAACAACCAGAGTCATTGTATGTGTGTTCTTTTCACAATCCACCTATGGATCCACCAGTGTCATTGCATGTGTGTTGTTTAAAGTAAAAACCAGAGTCATGGCATGTGTGTTCTTTTCACATACAACATATGGATCCACCAGTGTCATTGAAATGTGTGTTCTCTTCAGAGACCACACATGGGTCCACCAGTTTCATTACATGTGTGTTCTTTTTTATAAAAACAACTGGAGTCATTGCATGTGTGTTCTTTTCACATAGCACATATGGATCCACTAGTGTCATTGCATGTGTGCTCTTTTCAGAATCCACCTATGGATCCACCAGTGTCATTGCGTGTGTGTTCTTTTTACTAACAACAACCAGAGTCATTGAAATGTGTGTTCTTTTCACATACCACCTATGGATCCACCAGTGTCATTGCATGTGTGTTCTTTTCACAATCAACCTATGGATCCACCAGTGTCATTGCATGTGTGTTCTTTTTACTAACAACAACCAGAGTCATTGCATGTGTGTTCTTTTCACATACCACATATGGATCCACCAGTGTCATTGCATGTGTGTTCTTTTCACAATCCACCTATGGATCTACTAGTGTCATTGCATGTGTGCTCTTTTCACAATCCACCTATGGATCCCCCAGTGTCATTACATGTGTGTTCTTTTTACTAACAACAACCAGAGTCATTGAAATGTGTGTTCTTTTCACATACCACCTATGGATCCACCAGTGTCATTGCATGTGTGTTCTTTTCACAATCCACCAATGGATCCACTAGTGTCATTGCATGTGTGTTGTTTTTACTAACAACAACCAAAGTCATTGAAATGTGTGTTCTTTTCACACACCACCTCTGGATCCACTAGTGTTATTGCATGTGTGTTCTTTTCACAATCCACCTCTGGATCCACCAGTGTCATTGCATGTGTGTTCTTTTTACTAACAACAACCAGAGTCATTGCATGTGTGTTCTTTTCACATACCACATATGGATCCACCAGTGTCATTGCATGTGTGTTCTTTTCACAATCCACCTATGGATCCACTAGTGTCATTGCATGTGTGCTCTTTTCACAATCCACCTATGGATCCACCAGTGTCATTACATGTGTGTTCTTTTTACTAACAACAACCAGAGTCAATGAAATGTGTGTTCTTTTCACATACCACCTATGGATCCACCAGTGTCATTACATCTGTGTTCTTTTCACAATCCACCTATGGATCCACTAGTGTCATTGCATGTGTTTTCTTTTTACTAACAACAACCAGAGTCATTGCATGTGTGTTCTTTTCACAATCCACCTATGGATCCACTAGTGTCATTGCATGTGTGTTCTTTTTACTAGCAACAACCAGAGTCATTGCATGTGTGTTCTTTTCACATACAACATATGGATCCACCAGTGTCATTGAAATGTTTGTTCTCTTCAGAGACCACACATGGATCCACCAGTTTCATTACATGTGTGTTCTTTTTTATAACAACAACTGGAGTCACTGCATGTGTGCTCTTTTCAGAATCCACCTATGGATCCACCAGTGTCATTGCATGTGTGTTGTTTTTAGTAACAACAACCAGAGTCATTGAAATGTGTGTTCTTTTCACATACCATCTATGGATCCACTACTGTCATTGCATGTGTGTTCTTTTCAAAATCCACCTATGGATCCACCAGTGTCATTGCATGTGTGTTCTTTTTACTAACAACAACCAGAATCATTGCATGTGTGCTCTTTTCACATAACACATATGGATCCACCAGTGTCATTTCATGTGTGTTCTTTTTAGAATCCACCTATGGATCCACTAGTGTCATTGCATGTGTGCTCTTTTCACAATCCACCTATGGATCCACCAGTGTCATTACATGTGTGTTCTTCTTCCTAATAACAACCAGAGTCATTGAAATGTGTGTTCTTTTCACATACCACCTATGGATCCACCAGTGTCATTGCATGTGTGTTCTTTTCACAATCCACCTATGGATCCACTAGTGTCATTGCATGTGTGTTCTTTTTACTAACAACAACCAGAGTCATTGCATGTGTGTTCTTTTCACCATCCACCTATGGATCCACCAGAGTCATTGCATGTGTGTTCTTTTTACTAACAACAACCAGAGTCATTGCATGTGTGTTCTTTTCACATACAACATATGGATCCACCAGTGTCATTGCATGTGTGTTCTTTTCACAATCCACCTACGGATCCACCAGTGTCATTGCATGTGTGTTCCTTTTACTAACAACAACTAGAGTCATTTCATGACTGTTCTTTTCACATACCACATATGGATCCACCAGTGTCATTGAAATGTGTGTTCTCTTCAGAGACCACACATGGATCCACCAGTGTCATTGCATGTGTGTTCTTTTTACTAACAACAACTGGAGTAATTGCATGTGTGTTCTTTTCACATACCATCTATGGATCCACTACTGTCATTGCATGTGTGTTCTTTTCACAATCCACCTATGGATCCACCAATGTCATTGCATGTGTGTTCTTTTTACTAACAACAACCAGAATCATTGCATGTGTGCTCTTTTGACATACCACATATGGATCCACCAGTGTCGTTTCATGTGTGTTCTTTTCACAATCCACCTATGGATCCACTAGTGTCATTGCATGTGTGCTCTTTTCACAATCCACCTATGGATCCACCAGTGTCATTACATGTGTGTTCTTTTTCCTAACAACAACCAGAGTCATTGAAATGTGTGTTCTATTCACATACCACCTATGGATCCACCAGTTTCATTGCATGTGTGTTCTTTTCACAATCCACCTATGGATCCACTAGTGTCATTGCATGTGTGTTCTTTTTACTAACAACAACCAGAGTCATTGCATGTGTGTTCTTTTCACCATCCACCTATGGATCCACCAGAGTCATTGCATGTGTGTTCTTTTTACTAACAACAACCAGAGTCATTGCATGTGTGTTCTTTTCACATACAACATATGGATCCACCAGAGTCATTGCATGTGTGTTCTTTTTACTAACAACATCCAGAATCATTGCATGTGTGTTCTTTTCACATACCACATATGGATCCACTAGTGTCGTTTCATGTGTGTTCTTTTCACAATCCACCTACGGATCCACTAGTGTCATTGCATGTGTGCTCTTTTCACAATCCACCTATGGATCCACCAGTGTCATTACATGTGTGTTCTTTTCCCTAACAACAACCAGAGTCATTGAAATGTGTGTTCTTTTCACATACCACCTATGGATCCAGCAGTGTCATTGCATGTGTGTTCTTTTCACAATCCACCTATGGATCCACTAGTGTCATTGCATGTGTGTTCTTTTTACTAACAACAACCAGAGTCATTGCATGTGTGTTCTTTTCACCATCCACCTATGGATCCACCAGAGTCATTGCATGTGTGTTCTTTTTACTAACAACAACCAGAGTCATTGCATGTGTGTTCTTTTCACATACAACATATGGATCCACCAGTGTCATTGCATGTGTGTTCTTTTCACAATCCACCTACGGATCCACCAGTGTCATTGCATGTGTGTTCCTTTTAGTAACAACAACTGGAGTCATTTCATGACTGTTCTTTTCACATACCACATATGGATCCACCAGTGTCATTGAAATGTGTTTCTTCAGAGACCACACATGGATCCACCATGTCATTGCATGTGTGTTCTTTTACTAACAACAACTGGAGTAATTGCATGTGTGTTCTTTTCACATACCATCTATGGATCCACTACTGTCATTGCATGTGTGTTCTTTTCACAATCCACCTATGGATCCACCAATGTCATTGCATGTGTGTTCTTTTTACTAACAACAACCAGAATCATTGCATGTGTGCTCCTTTCACATACCACATATGGATCCACCAGTGTCATTTCATGTGTGTTCTTTTCACAATCCACCTATGGATCCACTAGTGTCATTGCATGTGTGCTCTTTTCACAATCCACCTATGGATCCACCAGTGTCATTACATGTGTGTTCTTTTTCCTAACAACAACCAGAGTCATTGAAATGTGTGTTCTTTTCACATACCACCTATGGATCCACCAGTTTCATTGCATGTGTGTTCTTTTCACAATCCACCTATGGATCCACTAGTGTCATTGCATGTGTGTTCTTTTTACTAACAACAACCAGAGTCATTGCATGTGTGTTCTTTTCACCATCCACCTATGGATCCACCAGAGTCATTGCATGTGTGTTCTTTTTACTAACAACAACCAGAGTCATTGCATGTGTGTTCTTTTCACATACAACATATGGATCCACCAGTGTCATTGCATGTGTGTTCTTTTCACAATCCACCTACGGATCCACCAGTGTCATTGCATGTGTGTTCCTTTTACTAACAACAACTAGAGTCATTTCATGACTGTTCTTTTCACATACCACATATGGATCCACCAGTGTCATTGAAATGTGTGTTCTCTTCAGAGACCACACATGGATCCACCAGTGTCATTGCATGTGTGTTCTTTTTACTAACAACAACTGGAGTAATTGCATGTGTGTTCTTTTCACATACCACATATGGATCCACCAGTGTCATTACATGTGTGCTTTTTTCACAATCCACCTATCGATCCACCAGTGTCATTGCATGTGTGTTCTTTTTACTAACAACAACCAGAGTCATTGAAATGTGTGTTCTTTTCACATACCACCTATGGATCCACCAGTGGCATTGCATGTGTGTTCTTTTCACAATCCACCTATGGATCCACTAGTGTCATTACATGTGTGGTCTTTTTACTAACAACAACTAGAGTCATTGAAATGTGTGTTCTTTTCACATACCACCTATGGATCCACCAGTGTCATTGCATGTGTGTTCTTTTCACAATCCACCTATGGATCCACCAGTGGCATTGCATGTGTGTTCTTTTCACAATCCACCTATGGATCCACTAGTGTCATTACATGTGTGTTCTTTTTACTTACAACAACCAGAGTCATTGAAATGTGTGTTCTTTTCACATACCACCTATGGATCCACCAGTGTTATTGCATCTGTGTTCTTTTCACAATCCACCTATGGATCCACTAGTGTCATCGCATGTGTTTTCTTTTTACTAACAACAACCAGAGTCATTGCATGTGTGTTCTTTTCACAATCCAACTATGGATCCACTAGTGTCATTGCATGTGTGTTCTTTTTACTAACAACAACCAGAGTCATTGCATGTGTGTTCTTTTCACATACAACATATGGATCCACCAGTGTCATTGAAATGTGTGTTCTCTTCAGAGACCACACATGGATCCACCAGTTTCATTACATGTGTGTTCTTTTTTATAACAACAACTGGAGTCACTGCATGTGTGCTCTTTTCAGAATCCACCTATGGATCCACCAGTGTCATTGCATGTGTGTTGTTTTTAGTAACAACAACCAGAGTCATTGAAATGTGTGTTCTTTTCACATACCATCTATGGATCCACTACTGTCATTGCATGTGTGTTCTTTTCACAATCCACCTATGGATCCACCAATGTCATTGCATGTGTGTTCTTTTTACTAACAACAACCAGAATCATTGCATGTGTGCTCTTTTCACATACCACATATGGATCCACCAGTGTCATTTCATGTGTGTTCTTTTCACAATCCACCTATGGATCCACTAGTGTCATTGCACGTGTGCTCTTTTCACAATCCACCTATGGATCCACCAGTGTCATTACATGTGTGTTCTTTTTCCTAACAACAACCAGAGTCATTGAAATGTGTGTTCTTTTCACATACCACCTATGGATCCACCAGTGTCATTGCATGTGTGTTCTTTTCACAATCCACCTATGGATCCACTAGTGTCATTGCATGTGTGTTCTTTTTACTAACAACAACCAGAGTCATTGCATGTGTTTTCTTTTCACCATCCACCTATGGATCCACCAGAGTCATTGCATGTGTGTTCTTTTTACTAACAACAACCAGAGTCATTGCATGTGTGTTCTTTTCACATACAACATATGGATCCACCAGTGTCATTGCATGTGTGTTCTTTTCACAATCCACCTACGGATCCACCAGTGTCATTGCATGTGTGTTCCTTTTACTAACAACAACTAGAGTCATTTCATGACTATTCTTTTCGCATACCACATATGGATCCACCAGTTTCATTGAAATGTGTGTTCTCTTCAGAGACCACACATGGATCCACCAGTGTCATTGCATGTGTGTTCTTTTTACTAACAACAACTGGAGTAATTGCATGTGTGTTCTTTTCACATACCACATATGGATCCACCAGTGTCATTACATGTGTGCTTTTTTCACAATCCACCTATCGATCCACCAGTGTCATTGCATGTGTGTTCTTTTTACTAACAACAACCAGAGTCATTGAAATGTGTGTTCTTTTCACAATCCACCTATGGATCCACCAGTGGCATTGCATGTGTGTTCTTTTCACAATCCACCTATGGATCCACTAGTGTCATTACATGTGTGTTCTTTTTACTTACAACAACCAGAGTCATTTCATGTGTGTTCTTTTCACAATCCACCTATGGATCCACCAGTGTTATTGCATCTGTGTTCTTTTCACAATCCACCTATGGATCCACTAGTGTCATCGCATGTGTTTTCTTTTTACTAACAACAACCAGAGTCATTGCATGCGTGTTCTTTTCACAATCCACCTATGGATCCACTAGTGTCATTGCATGTGTGTTCTTTTTACTAACAACAACCAGAGTCATTGCATGTGTGTTCTTTTCACATACAACATATGGATCCACCAGTGTCATTGAAATGTGTGTTCTCTTCAGAGACCACACATGGATCCACCAGTTTCATTACATGTGTGTTCTTTTTTATAACAACAACTGGAGTCACTGCATGTGTGCTCTTTTCAGAATCCACCTATGGATCCACCAGTGTCATTGCATGTGTGTTGTTTTTAGTAACAACAACCAGAGTCATTGAAATGTGTGTTCTTTTCACATACCATCTATGGATCCACTACTGTCATTGCATGTGTGTTCTTTTCACAATCCACCTATGGATCCACCAGTGTCATTGCATGTGTGTTCTTTTTACTAACAACAACCAGAATCATTGCATGTGTGCTCTTTTCACATACCACATATGGATCCACCAGTGTCATTTCATGTGTGTTCTTTTCAGAATCCACCTATGGATCCACTAGTGTCATTGCATGTGTGCTCTTTTCACAATCCACCTATGGATCCACCAGTGTCATTACATGTGTGTTCTTCTTCCTAACAACAACCAGAGTCATTGAAATGTGTGTTCTTTTCACATACCACCTATGGATCCACCAGTGTCATTGCATGTGTGTTCTTTTCACAATCCACCTATGGATCCACTAGTGTCATTGCATGTGTGTTCTTTTTACTAACAACAACCAGAGTCATTGCATGTGTGTTCTTTTCACCATCCACCTATGGATCCACCAGAGTCATTGCATGTGTGTTCTTTTTACTAACAACAACCAGAGTCATTGCATGTGTGTTCTTTTCACATACAACATATGGATCCACCAGTGTCATTGCATGTGTGTTCTTTTCACAATCCACCTACGGATCCACCAGTGTCATTGCATGTGTGTTCCTTTTACTAACAACAACTAGAGTCATTTCATGACTGTTCTTTTCACATACCACATATGGATCCACCAGTGTCATTGAAATGTGTGTTCTCTTCAGAGACCACACATGGATCCACCAGTGTTATTGCATGTGTGTTCTTTTTACTAACAACAACTGGAGTAATTGCATGTGTGTTCTTTTCACATACCATCTATGGATCCACTACTGTCATTGCATGTGTGTTCTTTTCACAATCCACCTATGGATCCACCAGTGTTATTGCATCTGTGTTCTTTTCACAATCCACCTATGGATCCACTAGTGTCATCGCATGTGTTTTCTTTTTACTAACAACAACCAGAGTCATTGCATGCGTGTTCTTTTCACAATCCACCTATGGATCCACTAGTGTCATTGCATGTGTGTTCTTTTTACTAACAACAACCAGAGTCATTGCATGTGTGTTCTTTTCACATACAACATATGGATCCACCAGTGTCATTGAAATGTGTGTTCTCTTCAGAGACCACACATGGATCCACCAGTTTCATTACATGTGTGTTCTTTTTTATAACAACAACTGGAGTCACTGCATGTGTGCTCTTTTCAGAATCCACCTATGGATCCACCAGTGTCATTGCATGTGTGTTGTTTTTAGTAACAACAACCAGAGTCATTGAAATGTGTGTTCTTTTCACATACCATCTATGGATCCACTACTGTCATTGCATGTGTGTTCTTTTCACAATCCACCTATGGATCCACCAGTGTCATTGCATGTGTGTTCTTTTTACTAACAACAACCAGAATCATTGCATGTGTGCTCTTTTCACATACCACATATGGATCCACCAGTGTCATTTCATGTGTGTTCTTTTCAGAATCCACCTATGGATCCACTAGTGTCATTGCATGTGTGCTCTTTTCACAATCCACCTATGGATCCACCAGTGTCATTACATGTGTGTTCTTCTTCCTAACAACAACCAGAGTCATTGAAATGTGTGTTCTTTTCACATACCACCTATGGATCCACCAGTGTCATTGCATGTGTGTTCTTTTCACAATCCACCTATGGATCCACTAGTGTCATTGCATGTGTGTTCTTTTTACTAACAACAACCAGAGTCATTGCATGTGTGTTCTTTTCACCATCCACCTATGGATCCACCAGAGTCATTGCATGTGTGTTCTTTTTACTAACAACAACCAGAGTCATTGCATGTGTTCTTTTCACATACAACATATGGATCCACCAGTGTCATTGCATGTGTGTTCTTTTCACAATCCACCTACGGATCCACCAGTGTCATTGCATGTGTGTTCTTTTGACTAACAACAACTAGATTCATTACATTAGTTTTCTGTTCACATAACACATATGGATCCACCAGTGTCATTGAACTGTCTGTTCTCTTCAGATACCACACATGGATCCACCAGTGTTATTGCATGTGTGTTCTTTTTACTAACAACAACTGGAGTAATTGCATGTGTGTTCTTTTCACATACCATCTATGGATCCACTACTGTCATTGCATGTGTGTTCTTTTCACAATCCACCTATGGATCCACCAGTGTCATTGCATGTGTGTTCTTTTTAATAACAACCAGAATCATTGCATGTGTGCTCTTTTCACATACCACATATGGATCCACCAGTGTCATTTCATGTGTGTTCTTTTCACAATCCACCTATGGATCCACTAGTGTCATTGCATGTGTGCTCTTTTCACAGTCCACCTATGGATCCACCAGTGTCATTACATGTGTGTTCTTTTTCCTAACAACAACCAGAGTCATTGAAATGTGTGTTCTTTTCACATACCACCTATGGATCCACCAGTGTCATTGCATGTGTGTTCTTTTTAATAACAACAACCAGAGTCATTGCATGTGTGTTCTTTTCACATACAACATATGGATCCACCAGTGTCATTGAAATGTGTGTTCTCTTCAGAGACCACACATGGATCCACCAGTTTCATTACATGTGTGTTCTTTTTTATAACAACAACTGGAGTCACTGCATGTGTGCTCTTTTCAGAATCCACCTATGGATCCACCAGTGTCATTGCATGTGTGTTGTTTTTAGTAACAACAACCAGAGTCATTGAAATGTGTGTTCTTTTCACATACCATCTATGGATCCACTACTGTCATTGCATGTCTGTTCTTTTCACAATCCACCTATGGATCCACCAGTGTCATTGCATGTGTGTTCTTGTTACTAACAACAACCAGAATCATTGCATGTGTGCTCTTTTCACATACCACATATGGATCCACCAGTGTCATTTCATGTGTGTTCTTTTCAGTATCCACCTATGGATCCACTAGTGTCATTGCATGTGTGCTCTTTTCACAATCCACCTATGGATCCACCAGTGTCATTACATGTGTGTTCTTCTTCCTAACAACAACCAGAGTCATTGAAATGTGTGTTCTTTTCACATACCACCTATGGATCCACCAGTGTCATTGCATGTGTGTTCTTTTCACAATCCACCTATGGATCCACTAGTGTCATTGCATGTGTGTTCTTTTTACTAACAACAACCAGAGTCATTGCATGTGTGTTCTTTTCACCATCCACCTATGGATCCACCAGAGTCATTGCATGTGTGTTCTTTTTACTAACAACAACCAGAGTCATTGCATGTGTGTTCTTTTCACATACAACATATGGATCCACCAGTGTCATTGCATGTGTGTTCTTTTCACAATCCACCTACGGATCCACCAGTGTCATTGCATGTGTGTTCCTTTTACTAACAACAACTAGAGTCATTTCATGACTGTTCTTTTCACATACCACATATGGATCCACCAGTGTCATTGAAATGTGTGTTCTCTTCAGAGACCACACATGGATCCACCAGTGTCATTGCATGTGTGTTCTTTTTACTAACAACAACTGGAGTAATTGCATGTGTGTTCTTTTCACATACCATCTATGGATCCACTACTGTCATTGCATGTGTGTTCTTTTCACAATCCACCTATGGATCCACCAGTGTCATTGCATGTGTGTTCTTTTTACTAACAACAACCAGAATCATTGCATGTGTGCTCTTTTCACATACCACATATGGATCCACCAGTGTCATTTCATGTGTGTTCTTTTCACAATCCACCTATGGATCCACTAGTGTCATTGCATGTGTGCTCTTTTCACAGTCCACCTATGGATCCACCAGTGTCATTACATGTGTGTTCTTTTTCCTAACAACAACCAGAGTCATTGAAATGTGTGTTCTTTTCACATACCACCTATGGATCCACCAGTGTCATTGCATGTGTGTTCTTTTTAATAACAACAACCAGAGTCATTGCATGTGTGTTCTTTTCACATACAACATATGGATCCACCAGTGTCATTGAAATGTGTGTTCTCTTCAGAGACCACACATGGATCCACCAGTTTCATTACATGTGTGTTCTTTTTTATAACAACAACTGGAGTCACTGCATGTGTGCTCTTTTCAGAATCCACCTATGGATCCACCAGTGTCATTGCATGTGTGTTGTTTTAGTAACAACAACCGTAGTCATTGAAATGTGTGTTCTTTTCACATACCATCTATGGATCCACCATCATTTCATGTCTGTTCTTTTCACAATCCACCTATGGATCCACCAGTGTCATTGCATGTGTGTTCTTGTTACTAACAACAACCAGAATCATTGCATGTGTGCTCTTTTCACATACCACATATGGATCCACCAGTGTCATTTCATGTGTGTTCTTTTCAGTATCCACCTATGGATCCACTAGTGTCATTGCATGTGTGCTCTTTTCACAATCCACCTATGGATCCACCAGTGTCATTACATGTGTGTTCTTCTTCCTAACAACAACCAGTCATTGAAATGTGTGTTCTTTTCACATACCACCTATGGATCCACCAAAGTGTCATTGCATGTGTGTTCTTTTCACAATCCACCTATGGATCCACTAGTGTCATTGCATGTGTGTTCTTTTACTAACAACAACCGTAGTCATTGCATGTGTGTTCTTTCACCATCCACCTATGGATCCACCAGTCATTGCATGTGTGTTCTTTTTACTAACAACAACCAGAGTCATTGCATGTGTGTTCTTTTCACATACAACATATGGATCCACCAGTGTCATTGCATGTGTGTTCTTTTCACAATCCACCTACGGATCCACCAAAGGTCATTGCATGTGTGTTCCTTTTACTAACAACAACTAGAGTCATTTCATGTGTGTTCTTTCACATACCACATATGGATCCACCAGTGTCATTGTAATGTGTGTTCTCTTCAAAGACCACACATGGATCCACCAATGTCATTGCATGTGTGTTGTTTTTACTAACAACAACTGGAGTAATTGCATGTGTGTTCTTTTCACATACCATCTATGGATCCACCACTGTCATTGCATGTGTGTTCTTTTCACAATCCACCTATGGATCCACCACTGTCATTGCATGTGTGTTCTTTTTACTAACAACAACCATAATCATTGCATGTGTTCTCTTTTCACATACCACAAATGGATCCACCAGTGTCATTTAATGTTTTTTCTTTTCACAATCCACCTATGGATACACTAGTGTCATTGCATGTGTGCTCTTTTCACAGTCCACCTATGGATCCACCGTCATTACATGTGTGTTCTTTTTCCTAACAACAACCGTAGTCATTGAAATGTGTGTTCTTTTCACATACCACCTATGGATCCACCAGTGTCATTGCATGTGTTCTTTTCACAATCCACCTATGGATCCACTAGTGTCATTGCATGTGTGTTTTTACTAACAACAACCGAGTCATTTCATGTGTGTTCTTTTCACCATCCACCCATGGATCCACCAGTGTCATTGCATGTGTGTTCTTTTCACTAACAACAACCAGAGTCATTGCATGTGTGTTCTTTTCACATACAACCTATGGATCCACCAGTGTCATTGCATGTGTGTTCTCTTCACAATCCACCTATGGATCCACCAGTGTCATTGCATGTGTGTTCTTTTACTAACAACAACTAGAGTCATTTCATGTGTTCTTTCACATACCACATATGGATCCACGTCATTGAAATGTGTGTTCTTCAGAGACCACATGGATCCACCAGTGTCATTGCATGTGTGTTCTTTTACTAACAACAACTAGAGTAATTGCATGTGTGTTCTTTTCACATACCACATATGGATCCACCAAAGTGTCATTGTGTGCTTTTTCACAATCCACCTATGGATCCACCAGTGTCATTGCATGTGTGTTCTTTTTACTAACAACAACCAGAGTCATTGAAATGTGTGTTCTTTTCACATACCACATATGGATCCACCAGTGTCATTGCATGTGTGTTCTTTTCACAATCCACCTATGGATCCACCAGTGTCATTACATGTGTGTTCTTTTCACAATCCACCTATGGATCCACTAGTGTCATTACATGTGTGTTCTTTTTACTAACAACAACTAGAGTCATTGAAATGTGTGTTCTTTTCACATACCACCTATGGATCCACCAGTGTCATTGCATGTGTGTTCTTTTCACAATCCACCTATGGATCCACTAGTGTCATTGCATGTGTGTTCTTTTTACTAACAACAACCAGAGTCATTTCATGTGTGTTCTTTTCACAATCCACCTATGGATCCACCAGTGTCATTGCATGTGTGTTCTTTTTACTAACAACAACCAGAGTCATTGAAATGTGTGTTCTTTTCACATACCACATATGGATCCACCAGTGTCATTGCATGTGTGTTCTTTTCACAATCCACCTATGGATCCACCAGTGTCATTACATGTGTGTTCTTTTTACTAACAACATCCAGAATCATTGCATGTGTGTTCTTTTCACATACCACATATGGATCCACCAGTGTCATTACATGTGTGTTCTTTTCCCTAACAACAACCAGAGTCATTGAAATGTGTGTTCTTTTCACATACCACCTATGGATCCAAGGTCATTGCATGTGTGTTCTTTTCACAATCCACCTATGGATCCACTAGTGTCATTGCATGTGTTCTTTTACTAACAACAACCAGAGTCATTGCATGTGTGTTCTTTTCACAATCCACCTATGGATCCACCAGAGTCATTGCATGTGTGTTCTTTTTACTAACAACAACCAGAGTCATTGCATGTGTGTTCTTTTCACATACCACATATGGATCCACCAGTGTCATTGCATGTGTGTTCTTTTCACAATCCACCTATGGATCCACCAGTGTCATTGCATGTGTGTTCTTTTAATAACAACAACTAGAGTCATTTCATGTGTGTTCTTTTCACATACCACACATGGATCCACCAGTGTCATTGAAATGTGTGTTTTCTTCACAGACCACACATGGATCCACCAGTGTCATTGCATGTGTGTTCTTTTTACTAACAACAACCAGAGTAATTGCATGTGTGTTCTTTTCACATACCACCTATGGATCCACGTCATTGCATGTGTGTTCTTTTCACAATCCACCTATGGATCCACCGGTGTCATTGCATGTGTGTTCTTTTACTAACAACAACCGTAGTCATTGAAATGTGTGTTCTTTTCATACCACCTATGGATCCACCGTCATTGCATGTGTGTTCTTTTCACAATCCACCTATGGATCCACTAGTGTCGGCATGTGTGTTCTTTTTACTAACAACAATTAGAGTCATTGCATGTGTGTTCTTTTCACAATCCACCTATGGATCCACCAGTGTCACTGCATGTGTGTTCTTTTAACTAACAACAACTAGAGTCATTGCATGTGTGTTCTTTTCACGTACCACATATGGATCCACCAGTGTCATTGAATGTGTGTTCTTCAGAGACCACACATGGATCCACCAGGTCATTGCATGTGTGTTCTTTTACTAACAACAACTGAGTAATTGCATGTGTGTTCTTTTCACATACCACATATGGATCCACCAAAGGTCATTGAAATGTGTGCTTTTTCACAATCCACCTATGGATCCACCAGTGTCATTGCATGTGTGGTCTTTTTACTAACAACAACCAGAGTCATTGAAATGTGTGTTCTTTTCACATACCACCTATGGATCCACGAGTGTCATTGCATGTGTGTTCTTTTCACAATCCACCTATGGATCCACCAGTGGCATTACATGTGTGTTCTTTTCACAATCCACCTATGGATCCACTAGTGTCATTACATGTGTGTTCTTTTTACTAACAACAACTAGAGTCATTGAAATGTGTGTTCTTTTCACATACCACCTATGGATCCACCAGTGTCATTGCATGTGTGTTCTTTTCACAATCCACCTATGGATCCACTAGTGTCATTGCATGTGTGTTCTTTTTACTAACAACAACCAGAGTCATTTCATGTGTGTTCTTTTCACAATCCACCTATGGATCCACCAGTGTCATTGCATGTGTGTTGTTTTTAGTAACAACAACCAGAGTCATTGAAATGTGTGTTCTTTTCACATACCATCTATAGATCTACCAGTGTCATTGCATGTGTGTTCTTTTCACAATCCACCTATGGATCCACCAGTGTCATTACATGTGTGTTCTTTTTACTAACAACATCCAGAATCATTGCATGTGTGTTCTTTCACATACCACATATGGATCCACCAGTGTCATTACATGTGTGTTCTTTTCCCTAACAACAACCAGAGTCATTGAAATGTGTGTTCTTTTCACATACCACCTATGGATCCACCAGTGTCATTGCATGTGTGTTCTTTTCACAATCCACCTATGGATCCACTAGTGTCATTGCATGTGTGTTCTTTTTACTAACAACAACCAGAGTCATTGCATGTGTGTTCTTTTCACCATCCACCTATGGATCCACCAGTGTCATTGCATGTGTGTTCTTTTTACTAACAACAACCAGAGTCATTGCATGTGTGTTCTTTTCACATACAACATATGGATCCACCAGTGTCATTGCATGTGTGTTCTTTTGACAATCCACCTATGGATCCACCAATGTCATTGAATTTGTTT
The DNA here is from genome assembly GCA_023614405.1 of Avena insularis. Taxonomy (NCBI): domain Eukaryota; kingdom Viridiplantae; phylum Streptophyta; class Magnoliopsida; order Poales; family Poaceae; genus Avena; species Avena insularis. Next base: position 527,961,965 of record CM042694.1, read on the forward strand.
TCTTTTTAGTAACAACAACTGGATTCCTTTCATGACTGTTCTTTTCACATACCACATATGGATCCGCCAGTGTCATTGAAATGTGTGTTCTCTTAAGAGACCACACATGGATCCACCAGTGTCATTGCATGTGTGTTCTTTTTACTAACAACAACTGGAGTAATTGCATGTGTGTTCTTTTCACATACCATCTATGGATCCACTACTGTCATTGCATGTGTGTTCTTTTCACAATCCACCTATGGATCCACCAGTGTCATTGCATGTGTGTTCTTTTTACTAACAACAACCAGAGTCATTGAAATGTGTGTTCTTTTCACATACCACCTATGGATCCACCAGTGTCATTGCATGTGTGTTCTTTTCACAATCCACCTATGGATCCACTAGTGTCAGTGCATGTGTGTTCTTTTTACTAACAACAACCAGAGTCATTGCATGTGTGTTCTTTTCATAATCCACCTATGGATCCACCAGTGTCATTGCATGTGTGTTCTTTTTACTAACAACAACCAGAGTCATTGCATGTGTGTTCTTTTCACATACAACATATGGATCCACCAGTGTCATTGCAATGTGTGTTCTCTTCAGAGACCACACATGGATCCACCAGTTTCATTACATGTGTGTTCTTTTTTATAACAACAACTGTACTCATTGCATGTGTGTTCTTTTCACATACCACATATGGATCCACCAGTGTCATTGAAATGTGTGTTCTCTTCAGAATCCACCTATGGATCCACCAGTGTCATTGCATGTGTGTTCTTTTTACTAACAACAACTGGAGTCATTGAAATGTGTGTTATTTTCACATACCACCTATGGATCCACCAGTGTCATTGCATGTGTGTTCTTTTCACAATCCACCTATGGATCCACCAGTGTCATTGCATGTGTGTTCTTTTTACTAACAACAACCAGAATCATTGCATGTGTGCTCTTTTCACATACCACATATGGATCCACCAGTGTCATTTCATGTGTGTTCTTTTCACAATCCACCTATGGATCCACTAGTGTCATTGCATGTGTGCTCTTTTCACAATCCACCTCTGGATCCACCAGTGTCATTACATGTGTGTTCTTTTTCCTAACAACAACCAGAGTCATTGAAATGTGTGTTCTTTTCACATACCACCTATGGATCCACCAGTGTCATTGCATGTGTGTTCTTTTCACAATCCACCTATGGATCCACTAGTGTCATTGCATGTGTGTTCTTTTTACTAACAACCAGAGTCATTGCATGTGTGTTCTTTTCACCATCCACCTATGGATCCACCAGAGTCATTGCATGTGTGTTCTTTTTACTAACAACAACCAGAGTCATTGCATGTGTGTTCTTTTCACATACAACATATGGATCCACCAGTGTCATTGCATGTGTGTTCTTTTCACAATCCACCTACGGATCCACCAGTGTCATTGCATGTGTGTTCCTTTTACTAACAACAAGAGTCATTTCATGACTGTTCTTTTCACATACCACATATGGATCCACCAGTGTCATTGAAATGTGTGTTCTCTTCAGAGACCACACATGGATCCACCAGTGTCATTGCATGTGTGTTCTTTTTACTAAAAACAACTAGAGTAATTGCATGTGTGTTCTTTTCACATACCACATATGGACCCACCAGTGTCATTACATGTGTGCTTTTTTCACAATCCACCTATCGATCCACCAGTGTCATTGCATGTGTGTTCTTTTTACTAACAACAACCAGAGTCATTGAAATGTGTGTTCTTTTCACATACCACCTATGGATCCACGAGTGTCATTGCATGTGTGTTCTTTTCACAATCCACCTACGGATCCACCAGTGGCATTGCATGTGTGTTATTTTCACAATCCACCTATGGATCCACTAGTGTTATTACATGTGTGTTCTTTTTACTAACAACAACTAGAGTCATTGAAATGTGTGTTCTTTTAACATACCACCTATGGATCCACCAGTGTCATTGCATGTGTGTTCTTTTCATAATCCACCTATGGATCCACTAGTGTCATTGCATGTGTGTTCTTTTTACTAACAACAACCAGAGTCATTGCATGTGTGTTCTTTTCACAATCCACCTATGGATCCACCAGTGTCATTGCATGTGTGTTGTTTTTAGTAACAACATCAGAGTCATTGAAATGTGTGTTCTTTTCACATACCATCTATGGATCCACTAGTGTCATTGCATGTGTGTTCTTTTCACAGTCCACCTATGGATCCACCAGTGTCATTACCAGTGTCATTACATGTGTGTTCTTTTCACAATCCACCTATGGATCCACTAGTGTCATTGCATGTGTGCTCTTTTCACAGTCCACCTATGGATCCACCAGTGTCATTACATGTGTGTTCTTTTTCCTAACAACAACCAGAGTCATTGAAATGTGTGTTCTTTTCACATACCACCTATGGATCCACCAGTGTCATTGCATGTGTGTTCTTTTCACAATCCACCTATGGATCCACTAGTGTCATTGCATGTGTGTTCGTTTTACTAACAACAACCAGAGTCATTGCATGTGTGTTCTTTTCACCATCCACCTATGGATCCACCAGAGTCATTGCATGTGTGTTCTTTTTACTAACAACAACCAGAGTCATTGCATGTGTGTTCTTTTCACATACAACATATGGATCCACCAGTGTCATTGCATGTGTGTTCTTTTCACAATCCACCTACGGATCCACCAGTGTCATTGCATGTGTGTTCCTTTTACTAACAACAACTAGAGTCATTTCATGACTGTTCTTTTCACATACCACATATGGATCCACCAGTGTCATTGAAATGTGTGTTCTCTTCAGAGACCACACATGGATCCACCAGTGTCATTGCATGTGTGTTCTTTTTACTAACAACAACTGGAGTAATTGCATGTGTGTTCTTTTCACATACCACATATGGATCCACCAGTGTCATTACATGTGTGCTTTTTTCACAATCCACCTATCGATCCACCAGTGTCATTGCATGTGTGTTCTTTTTACTAACAACAACCAGAGTCATTGAAATGTGTGTTCTTTTCACATACCACCTATGGATCCACGAGTGTCATTGCATGTGTGTTCTTTTCACAATCCACCTATGGATCCACCAGTGGCATTGCATGTGTGTTCTTTTCACAATCCACCTATGGATCCACTAGTGTCATTACATGTGTGTTCTTTTTACTAACAACAACTAGAGTCATTGAAATGTGTGTTCTTTTCACATACCACCTATGGATCCACCAGTGTCATTGCATGTGTGTTCTTTTCACAATCCACCTATGGATCCACTAGTGTCATTGCATGTGTGTTCTTTTTACTAACAACAACCAGAGTCATTTCATGTGTGTTCTTTTCACAATCCACCTATGGATCCACCAGTGTCATTGCATGTGTGTTGTTTTTAGTAACAACAACCAGAGTCATTGAAATGTGTGTTCTTTTCACAATCCACCTATGGATCCACCAGTGTCATTGCATGTGTGTTCTTTTCACAATCCACCTATGGATCCACCAGTGTCATTACATGTGTGTTCTTTTTACTAACAACATCCAGAATCATTGCATGTGTGTTCTTTTCACATACCACATATGGATCCACCAGTGTCATTACATGTGTGTTCTTTTCCCTAACAACAACCAGAGTCATTGAAATGTGTGTTCTTTTCACATACCACCTATGGATCCAGCAGTGTCATTGCATGTGTGTTCTTTTCACAATCCACCTATGGATCCACTAGTGTCATTGCATGTGTGTTCTTTTTACTAACAACAACCAGAGTCATTGCATGTGTGTTCTTTTCACCATCCACCTATGGATCCACCAGAGTCATTGCATGTGCGTTCTTTTTACTAACAACAACCAGAGTCATTGCATGTGTGTTCTTTTCACATACAACATATGGATCCACCAGTGTCATTGCATGTGTGTTCTTTTCACAATCCACCTACGGATCCACCAGTGTCATTGCATGTGTGTTCCTTTTAGTAACAACAACTGGAGTCATTTCATGACTGTTCTTTTCACATACCACATATGGATCCACCAGTGTCATTGAAATGTGTGTTCTCTTCAGAGACCACACATGGATCCACCAGTGTCATTGCATGTGTGTTCTTTTTACTAACAACAACTGGAGTAATTGCATGTGTGTTCTTTTCACATACCATCTATGGATCCACTACTGTCATTGCATGTGTGTTCTTTTCACAATCCACCTATGGATCCACCAGTGTCATTGCATGTGTGTTCTTTTCACTAACAACAACCAGAGTCATTGAAATGTGTGTTCTTTTCACATACCACCTATGGATCCACCAGTGTCATTGCATGTGTGTTCTTTTCACAATCCACCTATGGATCCACTAGTGTCAGTGCATGTGTGTTCTTTTTACTAACAACAACCAGAGTCATTGCATGTGTGTTCTTTTCATAATCCACCTATGGATCCACCAGTGTCATTGCATGTGTGTTCTTTTTACTAACAACAACCAGAGTCATTGCATGTGTGTTCTTTTCACATACAACATATGGATCCACCAGTGTCATTGCAATGTGTGTTCTCTTCAGAGACCACACATGGATCCACCAGTTTCATTACATGTGTGTTCTTTTTTATAACAACAACTGTACTCATTGCATGTGTGTTCTTTTCACATACCACATATGGATCCACCAGTGTCATTGAAATGTGTGTTCTCTTCAGAATCCACCTATGGATCCACCAAAGGTCATTGCATGTGTGTTCTTTTACTAACAACAACTGAGTCATTGAAATGTGTGTTATTTTCACATACCACCTATGGATCCACCAGTGTCATTGCATGTGTGTTCTTTTCACAATCCACCTATGGATCCACCAGTGTCATTGCATGTGTGTTCTTTTTACTAACAACAACCAGAATCATTGCATGTGTGCTCTTTTCACATACCACATATGGATCCACCAAAGGTCATTTCATGTGTGTTCTTTTCACAATCCACCTATGGATCTACTAGTGTCATTGCATGTGTGCTCTTTCACAATCCACCTGGATCCACCAAAGGTCATTACATGTGTGTTCTTTTTCCTAACAACAACCGTAGTCATTGAAATGTGTGTTCTTTTCACATACCACCTATGGATCCACCAGTTGTCATTGCATGTGTGTTCTTTTCACAATCCACCTATGGATCCACTAGTGTCATTGCATGTGTGTTCTTTTTACTAACAACCAGAGTCATTGCATGTGTGTTCTTTTCACCATCCACCTATGGATCCACCAGAGTCATTGCATGTGTGTTCTTTTTACTAACAACAAACCAGAGTCATTGCATGTGTGTTCTTTTCACATACAACATATGGATCCACCAGTGTCATTGCATGTGTGTTCTTTTCACAATCCACCTACGGATCCACCAGTGTCATTGCATGTGTGTTCCTTTTACTAACAACAACAAGAGTCATTTCATGACTGTTATTTTCACATACCACATATGGATCCACCAGTGTCATTGAAAAGTGAGTAATCTTCAGAGACCACACATGGATCCACCAAAGGTCATTGCATGTGTGTTCTTTTACTAACAACAACTAGAGTAATTGCATGTGTGTTCTTTTCACATACCACATATGGATCCACCAAAGGTCATTACATGTGTGCTTTTTCACAATCCACCTATCGATCCACCAAAGGTCATTGCATGTGTGTTTTTTTACTAACAACAACTAGAGTCATTGAAATGTGTGTTCTTTTCACATACCACCTATGGATCCACGAGTGTCATTGCATGTGTGTTCTTTTCACAATCCACCTATGGATCCACCAGTGGCATTGCATGTGTGTTCTTTTCACAATCCACCTATGGATCCACTAGTGTCATTACATGTGTGTTCTTTTTACTAACAACAACTAGAGTCATTGAAATGTGTGTTCTTTTCACATACCACCTATGGATCCACCAAGTCATTGCATGTGTCTTCTTTTCACAATCCACCTATGGATCCACTAGTGTCATTGCATGTGTGTTCTTTTTACTAACAACAACCAGAGTCATTTCATGTGTGTTGTTTTCACAATCCACCTATGGATCCACCAGTGTCATTGCATGTGTGTTGTTTTTAGTAACAACAACCAGAGTCATTGAAATGTGTGTTCTTTTCACAATCCACCTATGGATCCACCAGTGTCATTGCATGTGTGTTCTTTTCACAATCCACCTATGGATCCACCAGTGTCATTACATGTGTGTTCTTTTTACTAACAACAACAGGAATCATTTCATGTGTGTTCTTTTCACATACCACATATGGATCCACCAGTGTCATTACATGTGTGTTCTTTTCCCTAACAACAACCAGAGTCATTGAAATGTGTGTTCTTTTCACATACCACCTATGGATCCAGCAGTGTCATTGCATGTGTGTTCTTTTCACAATCCACCTATGGATCCACTAGTGTCATTGCATGTGTGTTCTTTTTACTAACAACAACCAGAGTCATTGCATGTGTGTTCTTTTCACCATCCACCTATGGATCCACCAGAGTCATTGCATGTGTGTTCTTTTTACTAACAACAACCAGAGTCATTGCATGTGTGTTCTTTTCACATACAACATATGGATCCACCAGTGTCATTGCATGTGTGTTCTTTTCACAATCCACCTACGGATCCACCAGTGTCATTGCATGTGTGTTCCTTTTAGTAACAACAACTGGAGTCATTTCATGACTGTTCTTTTCACATACCACATATGGATCCACCAGTGTCATTGAAATGTGTGTTCTCTTCAGAGACCACACATGGATCCACCAGTGTCATTGCATGTGTGTTCTTTTAACTAACAACAACTGGAGTAATTGCATGTGTGTTCTTTTCACATACCATCTATGGATCCACTACTGTCATTGCATGTGTGTTCTTTTCACAATCCACCTATGGATCCACCAGTGTCATTGCATGTGTGTTCTTTTTACTAACAACAACCAGAGTCATTGAAATGTGTGTTCTTTTCACATACCACCTATGGATCCACCAGTGTCATTGCATGTGTGTTCTTTGCACAATCCACCTATGGATCCACTAGTGTCAGTGCATGTGTGTTCTTTTTACTAACAACAACCAGAGTCATTGCATGTGTGTTCTTTTCATAATCCACCTATGGATCCACTAGTGTCATTGCATGTGTGTTCTTTTTACTAACAACAACCAGAGTCATTGCATGTGTGTTCTTTTCACATACAACATATGGATCCACCAGTGTCATTGCAATGTGTGTTCTCTTCAGAGACCACACATGGATCCACCAGTTTCATTACATGTGTGTTCTTTTTTATAACAACAACTGTACTCATTGCATGTGTGTTCTTTTCACATACCACATATGGATCCACCAGTGTCATTGAAATGTGTGTTCTCTTCAGAATCCACCTATGGATCCACCAGTGTCATTGCATGTGTGTTCTTTTACTAACAACAACTGAGTCATTGAAATGTGTGTTATTTTCACATACCACCTATGGATCCACCAGTGTCATTGCATGTGTGTTCTTTTCACAATCCACCTATGGATCCACCAGTGTCATTGCATGTGTGTTCTTTTTACTAACAACAACCAGAATCATTGCATGTGTGCTCTTTTCACATACCACATATGGATCCACCAGTGTCATTTCATGTGTGTTCTTTTCACAATCCACCTATGGATCTACTAGTGTCATTGCATGTGTGCTCTTTTCACAATCCACCTGGATCCACCAAAGGTCATTACATGTGTGTTCTTTTTCCTAACAACAACCCACGTCAATGAAATGTGTGTTCTTTTCACATACCACCTATGGATCCACCAGTGTCATTGCATGTGTGTTCTTTTCACAATCCACCTATGGATCCACTAGTGTCATTGCATGTGTGTTCTTTTTACTAACAACCAGAGTCATTGCATGTGTGTTCTTTTCACCATCCACCTATGGATCCACCAGAGTCATTGCATGTGTGTTCTTTTTACTAACAACAACCAGAGTCATTGCATGTGTGTTCTTTTCACATACAACATATGGATCCACCAGTGTCATTGCATGTGTGTTCTTTTCACAATCCACCTACGGATCCACCAGTGTCATTGCATGTGTGTTCCTTTTACTAACAACAACAAGAGTCATTTCATGACTGTTCTTTTCACATACCACATATGGATCCACCAAGTGTCATTGAAATGTGTTCTTCTTCAGAGACCACACATGGATCCACCAGTGTCATTGCATGTGTGTTCTTTTTACTAACAACAACTAGAGTAATTGCATGTGTGTTCTTTTCACATACCACATATGGATCCACCAGTGTCATTACATGTGTGCTTTTTTCACAATCCACCTATCGATCCACCAGTGTCATTGCATGTGTGTTTTTTTTCCAACAACAACTAGAGTCATTGAAATGTGTGTTCTTTTCACATACCACCTATGGATCCACGAGTGTCATTGCATGTGTGTTCTTTTCACAATCCACCTATGGATCCACCAGTGGCATTGCATGTGTGTTCTTTTCACAATCCACCTATGGATCCACTAGTGTCATTTCATGTGTGTTCTTTTTACTAACAACAACTAGAGTCATTGAAATGTGTGTTCTTTCCACATACCACCTATGGATCCACCAGTGTCATTGCACGTGTGTTCTTTTCACAATCCACCTATGGATCCACCAGTGTCATTGCATGTGTGTTCTTTTTACTAACAACAACCAGAGTCATTTCATGTGTGTTCTTTTCACAATCCACCTATGGATCCACCAGTGTCATTGCATGTGTGTTGTTTTTAGTAACAACAACCAGAGTCATTGAAATGTGTGTTCTTTTCACAATCCACCTATGGATCCACCAGTGTCATTGCATGTGTGTTCTTTTCACAATCCACCTATGGATCCAAAAGAGTCATTACATGTTGGTTCTTTTTACTAACAACATCCAGAATCATTGCATGTGTGTTCTTTTCACATACCACATATGGATCCACCAGTGTCATTACATGTGTGTTCTTTTCCCTAACAACAACCAGAGTCATTGAAATGTGTGTTCTTTTCACATACCACCTATGGATCCAGCAGTGTCATTGCATGTGTGTTCTTTTCACAATCCACCTATGGATCCACTAGTGTCATTGCATGTGTGTTCTTTTTACTAACAACAACCAGAGTCATTGCATGTGTGTTCTTTTCACCATCCACCTATGGATCCACCAGAGTCATTGCATGTGTGTTCTTTTTACTAACAACAACCAGAGTCATTGCATGTGTGTTCTTTTCACATACAACATATGGATCCACCAGTGTCATTGCATGTGTGTTCTTTTCACAATCCACCTACGGATCCACCAGTGTCATTGCATGTGTGTTCCTTTTAGTAACAACAACTGGAGTCATTTCATGACTGTTTTTTCACATACCACATATGGATCCACCAGTGTCATTGAAATGTGTGTTCTCTTCAGAGACCACACATGGATCCACCAGTGTCATTGCATGTGTGTTCTTTTTACTAACAACAACTGGAGTAATTGCATGTGTGTTCTTTTCACATACCATCTATGGATCCACTACTGTCATTGCATGTGTGTTCTTTTCACAATCCACCTATGGATCCACCAGTGTCATTGCATGTGTGTTCTTTTTACTAACAACAACCAGAGTCATTGAAATGTGTGTTCTTTTCACATACCACCTATGGATCCACCAGTGTCATTGCATGTGTGTTCTTTTCACAATCCACCTATGGATCCACTAGTGTCATTGCATGTGTGTTCTTTTTACTAACAACAACCAGAGTCATTGCATGTGTGTTCTTTTCATAATCCACCTATGGATCCACCAGTGTCATTGCATGTGTGTTCTTTTTACTAACAACAACCAGAGTCATTGCATGTGTGTTCTTTTCACATACAACATATGGATCCACCAGGGTCATTGCAATGTGTGTTCTCTTCAGAGACCACACATGGATCCACCAGCCATTACATGTGTGTTCTTTTTTATAACAACAACTGTACTCATTGCATGTGTGTTCTTTTCACATACCACATATGGATCCACCAAAGGTCATTGAAATGTGTTCTCTTCTAATCCACCTATGGATCCACCAGTGTCATTGCATGTGTGTTCTTTTTACTAACAACAACTGGAGTCATTGAAATGTGTGTTATTTTCACATACCACCTATGGATCCACCAGTGTCATTGCATGTGTGTTCTTTTCATAATCCACCTATGGATCCACCAGTGTCATTGCATGTGTGTTCTTGTTACTAACAACAACCAGAATCATTGCATGTGTGCTCTTTTCACATACCACATATGGATCCACCAGTGTCATTTCATGTGTGTTCTTTTCACAATCCACCTATGGATCTACTAGTGTCATTGCATGTGTGCTCTTTTCACAATCCACCTCTGGATCCACCAGTGTCATTACATGTGTGTTCTTTTTCCTAACAACAACCAGAGTCATTGAAATGTGTGTTCTTTTCACATACCACCTATGGATCCACCAGTGTCATTGCATGTGTGTTCTTTTCACAATCCACCTATGGATCCACTAGTGTCATTGCATGTGTGTTCTTTTTACTAACAACCAGAGTCATTGCATGTGTGTTCTTTTCACCATCCACCTATGGATCCACCAGAGTCATTGCATGTGTGTTCTTTTTACTAACAACAACCAGAGTCATTGCATGTGTGTTCTTTTCACATACAACATATGGATCCACCAGTGTCATTGCATGTGTGTTCTTTTCACAATCCACCTACGGATCCACCAGTGTCATTGCATGTGTGTTCCTTTTACTAACAACAACAAGAGTCATTTCATGACTGTTCTTTTCACATACCACATATGGATCCACCAGTGTCATTGAAATGTGTGTTCTCTTCAGAGACCACACATGGATCCACCAGTGTCATTGCATGTGTGTTCTTTTTACTAACAACAACTAGAGTAATTGCATGTGTGTTCTTTTCACATACCACATATGGATCCACCAGTGTCATTACATGTGTGCTTTTTTCACAATCCACCTATCGATCCACCAGTGTCATTGCATGTGTGTTCTTTTTACTAACAACAACTAGAGTCATTGAAATGTGTGTTCTTTTCACATACCACCTATGGATCCACGAGTGTCATTGCATGTGTGTTCTTTTCACAATCCACCTACGGATCCACCAGTGGCATTGCATGTGTGTTCTTTTCACAATCCACCTATGGATCCACTAGTGTCATTACATGTGTGTTCTTTTTACTAACAACAACCAGAGTCATTGAAATGTGTGTTCTTTTCACATACCACCTATGGATCCACCAGTGTCATTGCATGTGTGTTCTTTTCATAATCCACCTATGGATCCACTAGTGTCATTGCATGTGTGTTCTTTTTACTAACAACAACCAGAGTCATTGCATGTGTGTTCTTTTCACAATCCACCTATGGATCCACCAGTGTCATTGCATGTGTGTTGTTTTTAGTAACAACATCAGAGTCATTGAAATGTGTGTTCTTTTCACATACCATCTATGGATCCACTAGTGTCATTGCATGTGTGTTCTTTTCACAGTCCACCTATGGATCCACCAGTGTCATTACCAGTGTCATTACATGTGTGTTCTTTTCACAATCCACCTATGGATCCACTAGTGTCATTGCATGTGTGCTCTTTTCACAGTCCACCTATGGATCCACCATTGTCATTACATGTGTGTTCTTTTTCCTAACAACAACCAGAGTCATTGAAATGTGTGTTCTTTTCACATACCACCTATGGATCCAGCAGTGTCATTGCATGTGTGTTCTTTTCACAATCCACCTATGGATCCACTAGTGTCATTGCATGTGTGTTCTTTTTACTAACAACAACCAGAGTCATTGCATGTGTGTTCTTTTCACCATCCACCTATGGATCCACCGTAGTCATTGCATGTGTGTTCTTTTTACTAACAACAACCAGAGTCATTGCATGTGTGTTCTTTTCACATACAACATATGGATCCACCAGTGTCATTGCATGTGTGTTCTTTTCACAATCCACCTACGGATCCACCAGTGTCATTGCATGTGTGTTCCTTTTAGTAACAACATCTGGAGTCATTTCATGACTGTTCTTTTCACATACCACATATGGATCCACCAGTGTCATTGAAATGTGTGTTCTTCAGAGACCACACATGGATCCACTGATGTCATTCCATGTGTGTTCTTTTTACTAACAACAACCTGAGTAATTGCATGTGTGTTCTGTTCACATACCATCTATGGATCCACCACTGTCATTGCATGTGTGTTCTTTTCACAATCCACCTATGGATCCACCAGTGTCATTGCATGTGTGTTCTTTTTACTAACAACAACCAGAGTCATTGAAATGTGTGTTCTTTTCACATACCACCTATGGATCCACCAGTGTCATTGCATGTGTGTTCTTTGCACAATCCACCTATGGATCCACTAGTGTCGCAGCATGTGTTCTTTTACTAACAACATCTTGAGTCATTTCATGACTGTTCTTTTCAAATACCACCTATGGATCCACCAGTGTCATTGCATGTTTGTTCTTTTTACTAACAACAACCAGAGTCATTGCATGTGTGTTCTTTTCACATACAACATATGGATCCACCAGTGTCATTGCAATTTGTTTACTCTTCAGAGACCACACATGGATCCACCAGTTTCATTACATGTGTGTTCTTTTTTATAACAACAACTGTACTCATTGCATGTGTGTTCTTTTCACATACCACATATGGATCCACCAGTGTCATTGAAATGTGTGTTCTCTTCAGAATCCACCTATGGATCCACCAGTGTCATTGCATGTGTGTTCTTTTTACTAACAACAACTGGAGTCATTGAAATGTGTGTTATTTTCACATACCACCTATGGATCCACCAGTGTCATTGCATGTGTGTTCTTTTCACAATCTACCTATGGATCCACCAAAGGTCATTGCATGTGTGTTCTTTTTACTAACAACAACCAGAATCATTGCATGTGTGCTCTTTTCACATACCACATATGGATCCACCAGTGTCATTTCATGTGTGTTCTTTTCACAATCCACCTATGGATCTACTAGTGTCATTGCATGTGTGCTCTTTTCACAATCCACCTCTGGATCCACCAGTGTCATTACATGTGTGTTCTTTTTCCTAACAACAACCAGAGTCATTGAAATGTGTGTTCTTTTCACATACCACCTATGGATCCACCAGTGTCATTGCATGTGTGTTCTTTTCACAATCCACCTATGGATCCACTAGTGTCATTGCATGTGTGTTCTTTTTACTAACAACCAGAGTCATTGCATGTGTGTTCTTTTCACCATCCACCTATGGATCCACCAGAGTCATTGCATGTGTGTTCTTTTTACTAACAACAACCAGAGTCATTGCATGTGTGTTCTTTTCACATACAACATATGGATCCACCAGTGTCATTGCATGTGTGTTCTTTTCACAATCCACCTACGGATCCACCAGTGTCATTGCATGTGTGTTCCTTTTACTAACAACAACAAGAGTCATTTCATGACTGTTCTTTTCACATACCACATATGGATCCACCAGTGTCATTGAAATGTGTGTTCTCTTCAGAGACCACACATGGATCCACCAGTGTCATTGCATGTGTGTTCTTTTTACTAACAACAACTAGAGTAATTGCATGTGTGTTCTTTTCACATACCACATATGGATCCACCAAAGGTCATTACATGTGTGCTTTTTTCACAATCCACCCATCGATCCACCAAAGGTCATTGCATGTGTGTTCTTTTTACTAACAACAACTAGAGTCATTGAAATGTGTGTTCTTTTCACATACCACCTATGGATCCACGAGTGTCATTGCATGTGTGTTCTTTTCACAATCCACCTACGGATCCACCAGTGGCATTGCATGTGTGTTCTTTTCACAATCCACCTATGGATCCACTAGTGTCATTACATGTGTGTTCTTTTTACTAACAACAACCGTAGTCATTGAAATGTGTGTTCTTTTCACATACCACCTATGGATCCACCAAAGGTCATTGCATGTGTGTTCTTTTCATAATCCACCTATGGATCCACTAGTGTCATTGCATGTGTGTTCTTTTTACTAACAACAACCAGAGTCATTGCATGTGTGTTCTTTTCACAATCCACCTATGGATCCACCAGTGTCATTGCATGTGTGTTGTTTTTAGTAACAACATCAGAGTCATTGAAATGTGTGTTCTTTTCACATACCATCTATGGATCCACTAGTGTCATTGCATGTGTGTTCTTTTCACAGTCCACCTATGGATCCACCAGTGTCATTACCAAAGGTCATTACATGTGTGTTCTTTTCACAATCCACCTATGGATCCACTAGTGTCATTGCATGTGTGCTCTTTTCACAGTCCACCTATGGATCCACCATTGTCATTACATGTGTGTTCTTTTTCCTAACAACAACCAGAGTCATTGAAATGTGTGTTCTTTTCACATACCACCTATGGATCCAGCAGTGTCATTGCATGTGTGTTCTTTTCACAATCCACCTATGGATCCACTAGTGTCATTGCATGTGTGTTCTTTTTACTAACAACAACCAGAGTCATTGCATGTGTGTTCTTTTCACCATCCACCTATGGATCCACCAGAGTCATTGCATGTGTGTTCTTTTTACTAACAACAACCAGAGTCATTGCATGTGTGTTCTTTTCACATACAACATATGGATCCACCAAAGGTCATTGCATGTGTGTTCTTTTCACAATCCACCTACGGATCCACCAGTGTCATTGCATGTGTGTTCCTTTTAGTAACAACATCTGGAGTCATTTCATGACTGTTCTTTTCACATACCACATATGGATCCACCAGTGTCATTGAAATGTGTGTTCTCTTCAGAGACCACACATGGATCCACCAGTGTCATTCCATGTGTGTTCTTTTTACTAACAACAACTGGAGTAATTGCATGTGTGTTCTTTTCACATACCATCTATGGATCCACTACTGTCATTGCATGTGTGTTCTTTTCACAATCCACCTATGGATCCACCAGTGTCATTGCATGTGTGTTCTTTTTACTAACAACAACCAGAGTCATTGAAATGTGTGTTCTTTTCACATACCACCTATGGATCCACCAGTGTCATTGCATGTGTGTTCTTTGCACAATCCACCTATGGATCCACTAGTGTCAGTGCATGTGTGTTCTTTTTACTAACAACAACCAGAGTCATTGCATGTGTGTTCTTTTCATAATCCACCTATGGATCCACCAGTGTCATTGCATGTTTGTTCTTTTTACTAACAACAACCAGAGTCATTGCATGTGTGTTCTTTTCACATACAACATATGGATCCACCAGTGTCATTGCAATGTGTGTTCTCTTCAGAGACCACACATGGATCCACCAGTTTCATTACATGTGTGTTCTTTTTTATAACAACAACTGTACTCATTGCATGTGTGTTCTTTTCACATACCACATATGGATCCACCAGTGTCATTGAAATGTGTGTTCTCTTCAGAATCAACATATGGATCAACAAGGGTCATTGCATGTGTGTTCTTTTTACTAACAACAACTGGAGTCATTGAAATGTGTGTTATTTTCACATACCACCTATGGATCCACCAGTGTCATTGCATGTGTGTTCTTTTCACAATCTACCTATGGATCCACCAGTGTCATTGCATGTGTGTTCTTTTTACTAACAACAACCAGAATCATTGCATGTGTGCTCTTTTCACATACCACATATGGATCCACCAGTGTCATTTCATGTGTGTTCTTTTCACAATCCACCTATGGATCTACTAGTGTCATTGCATGTGTGCTCTTTTCACAATCCACCTCTGGATCCACCAGTGTCATTACATGTGTGTTCTTTTTCCTAACAACAACCAGAGTCATTGAAATGTGTGTTCTTTTCACATACCACCTATGGATCCACCAGTGTCATTGCATGTGTGTTCTTTTCACAATCCACCTATGGATCCACTAGTGTCATTGCATGTGTGTTCTTTTTACTAACAACCAGAGTCATTGCATGTGTGTTCTTTTCACCATCCACCTATGGATCCACCAGAGTCATTGCATGTGTGTTCTTTTTACTAACAACAACCAGAGTCATTGCATGTGTGTTCTTTTCACATACAACATATGGATCCACCAGTGTCATTGCATGTGTGTTCTTTTCACAATCCACCTACGGATCCACCAGTGTCATTGCATGTGTGTTCCTTTTACTAACAACAACAAGAGTCATTTCATGACTGTTCTTTTCACATACCACATATGGATCCACCAGTGTCATTGAAATGTGTGTTCTCTTCAGAGACCACACATGGATCCACCAGTGTCATTGCATGTGTGTTCTTTTTACTAACAACAACTAGAGTAATTGCATGTGTGTTCTTTTCACATACCACATATGGATCCACCAGTGTCATTACATGTGTGCTTTTTTCACAATCCACCTATCGATCCACCAGTGTCATTGCATGTGTGTTCTTTTTACTAACAACAACTAGAGTCATTGAAATGTGTGTTCTTTTCACATACCACCTATGGATCCACGAGTGTCATTGCATGTGTGTTCTTTTCACAATCCACCTACGGATCCACCAGTGGCATTGCATGTGTGTTCTTTTCACAATCCACCTATGGATCCACTAGTGTCATTACATGTGTGTTCTTTTTACTAACAACAACCAGAGTCATTGAAATGTGTGTTCTTTTCACATACCACCTATGGATCCACCAGTGTCATTGCATGTGTGTTCTTTTCACAATCCACCTATGGATCCACTAG
Organism: Avena insularis; assembly: GCA_023614405.1. Lineage (NCBI taxonomy): Eukaryota > Viridiplantae > Streptophyta > Magnoliopsida > Poales > Poaceae > Avena > Avena insularis. The sequence continues at coordinate 527,978,781 of CM042694.1, forward strand.
TGTCATTGCATGTGTGTTCTTTTTACAAACAACAACCAGAGTCATTGCATGGGTGTTCTTTTCACAATCCACCTATGGATCCACCTGTGTCATTGCATGTGTGTTCTTTTTACTAACAACAACCAGAGTCATTGAAATGTGTGTTCTTTTCACATACCATCTATGGATCCACTAGTGTCATTGCATGTGTGTTCTTTTCACAGTCCACCTATGGATCCACCAGTGTCATTACCAGTGTCATTACATGTGTGTTCTTTTCACAATCCACCTATGGATCCACTAGTGTCATTGCATGTGTGCTCTTTTCACAGTCCACCTATGGATCCACCAGTGTCATTACATGTGTGTTCTTTTTCCTAACAACAACCAGAGTCATTGAAATGTGTGTTCTTTTCACATACCACCTATGGATCCACCAGTGTCATTGCATGTGTGTTCTTTTCACAATCCACCTATGGATCCACTAGTGTCATTGCATGTGTGTTCGTTTTACTAACAACAACCAGAGTCATTGCATGTGTGTTCTTTTCACCATCCACCTATGGATCCACCAGAGTCATTGCATGTGTGTTCTTTTTACAAACAACAACCAGTCATTGCATGTGTGTTCTTTTCACATACAACATATGGATCCACCAGTGTCATTGCATGTGTGTTCTTTTCACAATCCACCTACGGATCCACCAGTGTCATTGCATGTGTGTTCCTTTTACTAACAACAACTAGAGTCATTTCATGACTGTTCTTTTCACATACCACATATGGATCCACCAGTGTCATTGAAATGTGTGTTCTCTTCAGAGACCACACATGGATCCACCAGTGTCATTGCATGTATGTTCTTTTTACTAACAACAACTGGAGTAATTGCATGTGTGTTCTTTTCACATACCACATATGGATCCACCAGTGTCATTACATGTGTGTTTTTTTCACAATCCACCTATCGATCCACCAGTGTCATTGCATGTGTGTTCTTTTTACTAACAACAACCAGAGTCATTGAAATGTGTGTTCTTTTCACATACCACCTATGGATCCACGAGTGTCATTGCATGTGTGTTCTTTTCACAATCCACCTATGGATCCACCAGTGGCATTGCATGTGTGTTCTTTTCACAATCCACCTATGGATCCACTAGTGTCATTACATGTGTGTTCTTTTTACTAACAACAACCAGAGTCATTGAAATGTGTGTTCTTTTCACATACCACCTATGGATCCACCAGTGTCATTGCATGTGTGTTCTTTTCACAATCGACCTATGGATCCACTAGTGTCATTACATGTGTGCTCTTTTTACTAACAACAACCAGAGTCATTGCATGTGTGTTCTTTTCACAATCCACCTATGGATCCACCAGTGTCATTGCATGTGTGTTCTTTTTACTAACAACAACCAGAGTCATTGCATGTGTGTTCTTTTCACATACAACATATGGATCCACCAGTGTCATTGAAATGTGTGTTCTCTTCAGAGACCACACATGGATCCACCAGTTTCATTACATGTGTGTTCTTTTTTATAACAACAACTGGAGTCATTGCATGTGTGTCTTTTCACATACCACAAATGGATCCACAAGTATCATTGCATGTGTGCTCTTTTCAGAATCCACCTATGGATCCACCAGTGTCATTGCATGTGTGTTCTTTTTACTAACAACAACCAGAGTCATTGAAATGTGTGTTATTTTCACATACCACCTATGGATCCACCAGTGTCATTGCATGTGTGTTCTTTTCACAATCCACCTATGGATCCACCAGTGTCATTGCATGTGTGTTGTTTTTACTAACAACAACCAGAGTCATTGCATGTGTGTTCTTTTCACATACCACATATGGATCCACCAGTGTCATTGCATGTGTGTTCTTTTCACAATCCACCTATGGATCTACTAGTGTCATTGCATGTGTGCTCTTTTCACAATCCACCTATGGATCCACCAGTGTCATTACATGTGTGTTCTTTTTACTAACAACAACCAGAGTCATTGAAATGTGTGTTCTTTTCACATACCACCTATGGATCCACCAGTGTCATTGCATGTGTGTTCTTTTCACAATCCACCTATGGATCCACTAGTGTCATTGCATGTGTGTTCTTTTTATTAACAACAACCAGAGTCATTCAGATGTGTGTTCTTTTCACATACCACCTATGGATCCACTAGTGTCGTTGCATGTGTGTTCTTTTCACAATCCACCTATGGATCCACCAGTGTCATTGCATGTGTGTTCTTTTTACTAACAACAACCAGAGTCATTGCATGTGTGTTCTTTTCACATACCACATATGGATCCACCAGTGTCATTGCATGTGTGTTCTTTTCACAATCCACCTATGGATCCACTAGTGTCATTGCATGTGTGCTCTTTTCACAATCCACCTATGGATCCACCAGTGTCATTGCATGTGTGTTCTTTTTACTAACAACAACCAGAGTCATTGCATGTGTGTTCTTTTCACATACCACATATGGATCCACCAGTGTCATTGCATGTGTGTTCTTTTCACAATCCACCTATGGATCTACTAGTGTCATTGCATGTGTGCTCTTTTCACAATCCACCTATGGATCCACCAGTGTCATTACATGTGTGTTCTTTTTACTAACAACAACCAGAGTCATTGAAATGTGTGTTCTTTTCACATACCACCTATGGATCCACCAGTGTCATTGCATGTGTGTTCTTTTCACAATCCACCTATGGATCCACTAGTGTCATTGCATGTGTGTTCTTTTTATTAACAACGACCAGAGTCATTCAGATGTGTGTTCTTTTCACATACCACCTATGGATCCACTAGTGTCGTTGCATGTGTGTTCTTTTCACAATCCACCTATGGATCCACCAGTGGCATTGCATGTGTGTTCTTTTCACAATCCACCTATGGATCCACTAGTGTCATTACATGTGTGTTCTTTTTACTAACAACAACCAGAGTCATTGAAATGTGTGTTCTTTTCACATACCACCTATGGATCCACCAGTGTCATTGCATGTGTGTTCTTTTCACAATCGACCTATGGATCCACTAGTGTCATTACATGTGTGTTCTTTTTACTAACAACAACCAGAGTCATTGCATGTGTGTTCTTTTCACAATCCACCTATGGATCCACCAGTGTCATTGCATGTGTGTTCTTTTTACTAACAACAACCAGAGTCATTGCATGTGTGTTCTTTTCACATACAACATATGGATCCACCAGTGTCATTGAAATGTGTGTTCTCTTCAGAGACCACACATGGATCCACCAGTTTCATTACATGTGTGTTCTTTTTTATAACAACAACTGGAGTCATTGCATGTGTGTTCTTTTCACATACCACAAATGGATCCACAAGTATCATTGCATGTGTGCTCTTTTCAGAATCCACCTATGGATCCACTAGTGTCATTGCATGTGTGTTCTTTTTACTAACAACAACCAGAGTCATTGAAATGTGTGTTATTTTCACATACCACCTATGGATCCACCAGTGTCATTGCATGTGTGTTCTTTTCACAATCCACCTATGGATCCACCAGTGTCATTGCATGTGTGTTGTTTTTACTAACAACAACCAGAGTCATTGCATGTGTGTTCTTTTCACATACCACATATGGATCCACCAGTGTCATTGCATGTGTGTTCTTTTCACAATCCACCTATGGATCTACTAGTGTCATTGCATGTGTGCTCTTTTCACAATCCACCTATGGATCCACCAGTGTCATTACATGTGTGTTCTTTTTAATAACAACAACCAGAGTCATTGAAATGTGTGTTCTTTTCACATACCACCTATGGATCCACCAGTGTCATTGCATGTGTGTTCTTTTCACAATCCACCTATGGATCCACTAGTGTCATTGCATGTGTGTTCTTTTTATTAACAACAACCAGAGTCATTCAGATGTGTGTTCTTTTCACATACCACCTATGGATCCACTAGTGTCGTTGCATGTGTGTTCTTTTCACAATCCACCTATGGATCCACCAGTGTCATTGCATGTGTGTTCTTTTTACTAACAACAACCAGAGTCATTGCATGTGTGTTCTTTTCACATACCACATATGGATCCACCAGTGTCATTGCATGTGTGTTCTTTTCACAATCCACCTATGGATCCACTAGTGTCATTGCATGTGTGCTCTTTTCACAATCCACCTATGGATCCACCAGTGTCATTACATGTGTGTTCTTTTTACTAACAACAACCAGAGTCATTCAAATGTGTGTTCTTTTCACATACCACCTATGGATCCACCAGTGTCATTGCATCTGTGTTCTTTTCACTATCCACCTATGGATCCACTAGTGTCATTGCATGTGTGTTCTTTTTACTAACAACAACCAGAGTCATTGCATGTGTATTATTTTCACAATCCACCCATGGATCCACCAGTGTCATTCCATGTGTGTTCTTTTTACTAACAACAACCAAAGTCATTGCATGTGTGTTCTTTTCACATACAACATATGGATCCACCAGTGTCATTGAAATGTGTGTTCTCTTCAGAGACCACACATGGATCCACCAGTTTCATTACATGTGTGTTCTTTTTTATAACAACAACTGGAGTCATTGCATGTGTGTTCTTTTCACATACCACATATGGACCCACTAGTGTCACTGCATGTGTGCTCTTTTCAGAATCCACCTATGGATCCACCAGTGTCATTGCATGTGTGTTGTTTTTAGTAACAACAACCAGAGTCATTGAAATGTGTGTTCTTTTCACATACCATCTATGGATCCACTAGTGTCATTGCCTGTGTGTTCTTTTCACAATCCACCTATGGATCCACCAGTGTCATTGCATGTGTGTTCTTTTTACTAACAACAACCAGAATCATTGCATGTGTGTTCTTTTCACATACCACATATGGATCCACCAGTGTCATTTCATGTGCGTTCTTTTCACCATCCACCTATGGATCCACTAGTGTTATTGCATGTGTGCTCTTTTCACAATCCACCTATGGATCCACCAGTGTCATTACATGTGTGTTCTTTTTCCTAACAACAACTAGAGTCATTTAAATGTGTGTTCTTTTCACATTCCACCTATGGATCCACCAGTGTGATTTCATGTGTGTTCTTTTCACAATCCACCTATGGATCCACTAGTGTCATTGCATGTGTGTTCTTTTTACTAACAACAACCGGAGTCATTGCATGTGTGTTCTTTTCACCATCCACCTATGGATCCACCAGAGTCATTGCATGTGTGTTCTTTTTACTAACAACAACCAGAGTCATTGCATGTGTGTTCTTTTCACATACAACATATGGATCCACCAGTGTCATTGCATGTGTGTTCCTTTTACTAACAACAACTGGAGTCATTTCATGACTGTTCTTTTCACATACCACATATGGATCCACCAGGGTCATTGAAATGTGTGTTCTCTTCAGAGACCACACATGGATCCACCAGTGTCATTGCATGTGTGTTCTTTTTACTAACAACCACTGGAGTAATTGCATGTGTGTTCTTTTCACATACCACATATGGATCCACCAGTGTCATTACATGTGTGCTTTTTTCACAATCCACCTATCGATCCACCAGTGTTATTGCATGTGTGTTCTTTTTACTAACAACAACCAGAGTCATTGCATGTGTGTTCTTTTCAATAATCCACCCATGGATCCACCAGTGTCATTCCATGTGTGTTCTTTTTACTAACAACAACCAAAGTCATTGCATGTGTGTTCTTTTCACATACAACATATGGATCCACCAGTGTCATTGAAATGTGTGTTCTCTTCAGAGAACACACATGGATCCACCAGTTTCATTACATGTGTGTTCTTTTTTATAACAACAACTGGAGTCATTGCATGTGTGTTCTTTTCACATACCATATATGGACCCACTAGTGTCACTGCATGTGTGCTCTTTTCAGAATCCACCTATGGATCCACCAGTGTCATTGCATGTGTGTTGTTTTTAGTAACAACAACCAGAGTCATTGAAATGTGTGTTCTTTTCACATACCATCTATGGATCCACTAGTGTCATTGCATGTGTGTTCTTTTCACAATCCACCTATGGATACACCAGTGTCATTGCATGTGTGTTCTTTTTACTAACAACAACCAGAATCATTACATGTGTGTTCTTTTCACATACCACATATGGATCCACCAGTGTCATTTCATGTGCGTTCTTTTCACCATCCACCTATGGATCCACTAGTGTTATTGCATGTGTGCTCTTTTCACAGTCCACCTATGGATCCACCAGTGTCATTACATGTGTGTTCTTTTTCCTAACAACAACTAGAGTCATTGAAATGTGTGTTCTTTTCACATACCACCTATGGATCCACCAGTGTGATTGCATGTGTGTTCTTTTCACAATCCACCTATGGATCCACTAGTGTCATTGCATGTGTGTTCTTTTTACTAACAACAACCAGAGTCATTGCATGTGTGTTCTTTTCACCATCCACCTATGGATCCACCAGAGTCATTGCATGTGTGTTCTTTTTACTAACAACAACCAGAGTCATTGCATGTGTGTTCTTTTCACATACAACATATGGATCCACCAGTGTCATTGCATGTGTGTTCTTTTCACAATCCACCTACGGATCCACCAGTGTCATTGCATGTGTGTTCCTTTTACTAACAACAACTGGAGTCATTTCATGACTGTTCTTTTCACATACCACATATGGATCCACCAGGGTCATTGAAATGTGTGTTCTCTTCAGAGACCACACATGGATCCACCAGTGTCATTGCATGTGTGTTCTTTTTACTAACAACCACTGGAGTAATTGCATGTGTGTTCTTTTCACATACCACATATGGATCCACCAGTGTCATTACATGTGTGCTTTTTTCACAATCCACCTATCGATCCACCAGTGTTATTGCATGTGTGTTCTTTTTACTAACAACAACCAGAGTCATTGAAATGTGTGTTCTTTTCACATACCACCTATGGATCCACGAGTGTCATTGCATGTGTGTTCTTTTCACAATCCACCTATGGATCCACCAGTGGCATTGCATGTGTGTTCTTTTCACAATCCACCTATGGATCCACTAGTGTCATTACATGTGTGTTCTTTTTACTAACAACAACCAGAGTCATTGAAATGTGTGTTCTTTTCACATACCACCTATGGATCCACAAGTGTCATTGCATGTGTGTTCTTTTCACAATCCACCTATGGATCCACAAGTGGCATTGCATGTGTGTTCTTTTCACAATCCACCTATGGATCCACTAGTGTCATTACATGTGTGTTCTTTTTACTAACAACAACCAGAGTCATTGAAATGTGTGTTCTTTTCACATACCACCTATGGATCCACCAGTGTCATTGCATGTGTGTTCTTTTCACAATCGACCTATGGATCCACTAGTGTCATTACATGTGTGTTCTTTTTACTAACAACAACCAGAGTCATTGCATGTGTGTTCTTTTCACAATCCACCTATGGATCCACCAGTGTCATTGCATGTGTGTTCTTTTTACTAACAACAACCAGAGTCATTGCATGTGTGTTCTTTTCACATACAACATATGGATCCACCAGTGTCATTGAAATGTGTGTTCTCTTCAGAGACCACACATGGATCCACCAGTTTCGTTACATGTGTGTTCTTTTTTATAACAACAACTGGAGTCATTGCATGTGTGTTCTTTTCACATACCACAAATGGATCCACAAGTGTCATTGCATGTGTGCTCTTTTCAGAATCCACCTATGGATCCACCAGTGTCATTGCATGTGTGTTCTTTTTACTAACAACAACCAGAGTCATTGAAATGTGTGTTATTTTCACATACCACCTATGGATCCACCAGTGTTATTGGATGTGTGTTCTTTTCACAATCCACCTATGGATCCACCAGTGTCATTGCATGTGTGTTGTTTTTACTAACAACAACCAGAGTCATTGCATATGTGTTCTTTTCACATACCACATATGGATCCACCAGTGTCATTGCATGTGTGTTCTTTTCACAATCCACCTATGGATCTACTAGTGTCATTGCATGTGTGCTCTTTTCACAATCCACCTATGGATCCACCAGTGTCATTACATGTGTGTTCTTTTTACTAACAACAACCAGAGTCATTGAAATGTGTGTTCTTTTCACATACCACCTATGGATCCACTAGTGTCATTGCATCTGTGTTCTTTTCACAATCCACCTATGGATCCACTAGTGTCATTGCATGTGTGTTCTTTTTACTAACAACAACCAGAGTCATTGCATGTGTGTTCTTTTCACAATCCACCCATGGATCCACCAGTGTCATTCCATGTGTGTTCTTTTTACTAACAACAACCAAAGTCATTGCATGTGTGTTCTTTTCACATACAACATATGGATCCACCAGTGTCATTGAAATGTGTGTTCTCTTCAGAGACCACACATGGATCCACCAGTTTCATTACATGTGTGTTCTTTTTTATAACAACAACTGGAGTCATTGCATGTGTGTTCTTTTCACATACCACATATGGACCCACTAGTGTCACTGCATGTGTGCTCTTTTCAGAATCCACCTATGGATCCACCAGTCTCATTACATGTGTGTTGGTTTTAGTAACAACAACCAGAGTCATTGAAATGTGTGTTCTTTTCACATACCATCTATGGATCCACTAGTGTCATTGCATGTGTGTTCTTTTCACAATCCACCTATGGATCCACCAGTGTCATTGCATGTGTGTTCTTTTTTCTAACAACAACCAGAATCATTGCATGTGTGTTCTTTTCAGATACCACATATGGATCCACCATTGTCATTTCATGTGCATTCTTTTCACAATCCACCTATGGATCGACTAGTGTTATTGCATGTGTGCTCTTTTCACAGTCCACCTATGGATCCACCTGTGTCATTACATGTGTGTTCTTTTTCCTAACAACAACTAGAGTCATTGAAATGTGTGTTCTTTTCACATACCACTTATGGATCCACCAGTGTGATTGCATGTGTGTTCTTTTCACAATCCACCTATGGATCCACTAGTGTCATTGCATGTGTGTTCTTTTTACTAACAACAACCAGAGTCATTGCATGTGTGTTCTTTTCACCATCCACCTATGGATCCACCAGAGTCATTGCATGTGTGTTCTTTTTACTAACAACAACCAGAGTCATTGCATGTGTGTTCTTTTCACATACAACATATGGATCCACCAGTGTCATTGCATGTGTGTTCTTTTCACAATCCACCTACGGATCCACCAGTGTCATTGCATGTGTGTTCCTTTTACTAACAACAACTGGAGTCATTTCATGACTGTTCTTTTCACATACCACATATGGATCCACCAGGGTCATTGAAATGTGTGTTCTCTTCAGAGACCACACATGGATCCACCAGTGTCATTGCATGTGTGTTCTTTTTACTAACAACCACTAGAGTAATTGCATGTGTGTTCTTTTCACATACCACATATGGATCCACCAGTGTCATTACATGTGTGCTTTTTTCACAATCCACCTATCGATCCACCAGTGTTATTGCATGTGTGTTCTTTTTACTAACAACAACCAGAGTCATTGAAATGTGTGTTCTTTTCACATACCACCTATGGATCCACGAGTGTCATTGCATGTGTGTTCTTTTCACAATCCACCTATGGATCCACCAGTGGCATTGCATGTGTGTTCTTTTCACAATCCACCTATGGATCCACTAGTGTCATTGCATGTGTGCTCTTTTACTAACAACAATTGAGTCATTGAAATGTGTGTTCTTTTCACATACCACCTATGGATCCACCAGTGTCATTGCATGTGTGTTCTTTTCACAATCCACCTATGGATCCACTAGTGTCATTGCATGTGTGTTCTTTTTTCTAACAACAACCAGAGTCATTGCATGTGTGTTCTTTTCACAATCCACCTATGGATCCACCAGTGTCATTGCATGTGTGTTCTTTTTACTAACAACAACCAGAGTCATTGCATGTGTGTTCTTTTCACATACAGCATATGGATCCACCAGTGTCATTGAAATGTGTGTTCTCTTCAGAGACCACACATGGATCCACCAGTGTCATTACATGTGTGTTCTTTTTACTAACAACAACCAGAGTCATTGAAATGTGTGTTCTTTTCACATACCACCTATGGATCCACCAGTGTCATTGCATGTGTGTTCTTTTCACAATCCACCTATGGATCCACCAGTGGCATTGCATGTGTGTTCTTTTCACAATCCACCTATGGATCCACTAGTGTCATTGCATGTGTGTTATTTTTATTAACAACAACCAGAGTGATTGAAACGTGTGTTCTTTTCACGTACCACCTATGGATCCACTAGTGTCATTGCATGTGTGTTCTTTTCACAATCCACCTATGGATCCACCAGTGTCATTGCATGTGTGTTCTTTTTACTAACAACAACCAGAGTCATTGCATGTGTGTTCTTTTCACATACCACATATGGATCCACCAGTGTCATTGCATGTGTGTTCTTTTCACAATCCACCTATGGATCCACTAGTGTCATTGCATGTGTGCTCTTTTCACAATCCACCTATGGATCCACCAGTGTCATTACATGTGTGTTCTTTTTACTAACAACAACCAGAGTCATTGAAATGTGTGTTCTTTTCACATACCACCTATGTATCCACTAGTGTCATTGCATATGTGTACTTTTCACAATCCACCTATGGATCCACTAGTGTCATTGCATGTGTGTTCTTTTTAATAACAACAACCAGAGTCATTGCATGTGTGTTCTTTTCACAATCCACCTATGGATCCACCAGTGTCATTGCATGTGTGTTCTTTTTACTAACAACAAACAGAGTCATTGCATGTGTGTTCTTTTCACATACAACATATGGATCCACCAGTGTCATTGAAATGTGTGTTCTCTTCAGAGACCACACATGGATCCACCAGTTTCATTACATGTGTGTTCTTTTTTATAACAACAACTGGAGTCATTGCATGTGTGTTCTTTTCACATACCATATATGGACCCACTAGTGTCACTGCATGTGTGCTCTTTTCATAATCCACCTATGGATCCACCAGTGTCATTGCATGTGTGTCGTTTTTAGTAACAACAACCAGAGTCATTGAAATGTGTGTTGTTTTCACATACCATCTATGGATCCACTAGTGTCATTGCATGTGTGTTGTTTTCACAATCCACCTATGGATCCACCTGTGTCATTGCATGTGTGTTCTTTTTACTAACAACAACCAGAATCATTGCATGTGTGTTCTTTTCACATACCACATATGGATCCACCAGTGTCATTTCATGTGTGTTCTTTTCACAATCCACCTATGGATCCACTAGTGTCATTGCATGTGTGCTCTTTTCACAATCCACCTATGGATCCACCAGTGTCATTACATGTGTGTTCTTTTTCCTAACAACAACCAGAGTCATTGAAATGTGTGTTCTTTTCACATACCACCTATGGATCCACCAGTGTCATTGCGTGTGTGTTCTTTTCACAATCCACCTATGGATCCACTAGTGTCATTGCATGAATGTTCTTTTTACTAACAACAACCAGAGTCATTGCATGCGTGTTCTTTTCACCATCCACCTATGGATCCACCAGAGTCATTGCATGTGTGTTCATTTTACTAACAACAACCAGAGTTATTGCATGTGTGCTCTTTTGACATACAACATATGGATCCACCAGTGTCATTGCATGTGTGTTCTTTTCACAATCCACCTACGGATCCACCAGTGTCATTGCATGTGTGTTCCTTTTACTAACAACAACTGGAGTCATTTCATGACTGTTCTTTTCACATACCACATATGGATCCACCAGTGTCATTGAAATGTGTGTTCTCTTCAGAGACCACACATGGATCCACCAGTATCATTGCATGTGTGTTCCTTTTACTAACAACAACTGGAGTAATTGCATGTGTGTTCTTTTCACATACCACATATGGATCCACCAGTGTCATTACATGTGTGCTTTTTTCACAATCCACCTATCGATCCACCAGTGTTATTGCATGTGTGTTATTTTTACTAACAACAACCAGAGTCATTGAAATGTGTGTTCTTTTCACATACCACCTATGGATCCACGAGTGTCATTGCATGTGTGTTCTTTTCACAATCCACCTATGGATCCACCAGTGGCATTGCATGTGTGTTCTTTTCACAATCCACCTATGGATCCACTAGTGTCATTACATGTGTGTTCTTTTTACTAACAACAACCAGAGTCATTGAAATGTGTGTTCTTTTCACATACCACCTATGGATCCACCAGTGTCATTGCATGTGTGTTCTTTTCACAATCCACCTATGGATCCACGAGTGTCATTGCATGTGTGTTCTTTTTACTAACAACAACCAGAGTCATTGCATGTGTGTTCTTTTCACAATCCACCTATGGATCCACCAGTGTCATTGCATGTGTGTTCTTTTTACTAACAACAACCAGAGTCATTGCATGTGTGTTCTTTTCACATACAACATATGGATCCACCAGTGTCATTGAAATGTGTGTTCTCTTCAGAGACCACACATGGATCCACCAGTGTCATTACATGTGTGTTCTTTTTACTAACAAGAACCAGAGTCATTGAAATGTGTGTTCTTTTCACATACCACCTATGGATCCACCAGTGTCATTGCATGTGTGTTCTTTTCATAATCCACCTATGGATCCACTAGTGTCATTGCAAGTGTGTTATTTTTATTAACAACAACCAGAGTCATTGAAATGTGTGTTCTTTTCACATACCACCTATGGATCCACTAGTGTCGTTGCATGTGTGTTCTTTTCACAATCCACCTATGGATCCACCAGTGTCATTGCATGTGTGTTCTTTTTACTAACAACAACCAGAGTCATTGCATGTGTGTTCTTTTCACATACCACATATGGATCCACCAGTGTCATTGCATGTGTGTTCTTTTCACAATGCACCTATGGATCCACTAGTGTCATTGCATGTGTGCTCTTTTCACAATCCACCTATGGATCCACCAGTGTCATTACATGTGTTTTTTTTACTAACAACAACCAGAGTCATTGAAATGTGTGTTCTTTTCACATACCACCTATGGATCCACCAGTGTCGTTGCATCTGTGTTCTTTTCACAATCCACCTATGGATCCACTAGTGTCATTGCATGTGTGTTCTTTTTACTAACAACAACCAGAGTCATTGCATGTGTGTTCTTTTCACAATCCACCTATGGATCCACCAGTGTCATTGCATGTGTGTTCTTTTTACTAACGACAACCAGAGTCATTGCATGTGTGTTCTTTTCACATACAACATATGGATCCACCAGTGTCATTGAAATGTGTGTTCTCTTCAGAGACCACACATGGATCCACCAGTTTCATTACATGTGTGTTCTTTTTATAACAACAACTGGAGTCATTGCATGTGTGTTCTTTTCACATACCACATATGGACCCAATAGTGTCACTGCATGTGTGCTCTTTTCAGAATCCACCTATGGATCCACTAGTGTCATTGCATGTGTGTTGTTTTACTAACAACAACCAGAGTCATTTAAATGGGTGTTCTTTTCACATACCATCTATGGATCCACTAGTGTCATTGCATGTGTGTTCTTTTCACAATCCACCTATGGATCCACCAGTATCATTGCATGTGTGTTCTTTTTACTAACAACAACCATAATCATTGCATGTGTTTTTTTTTCACATACCACATATGGATCCACCAGTGTCATTGCATGTGTGTTCTTTTCACAATCCACCTATGGATCCACCAGTGGCATTGCATGTGTGTTCTTTTCACAATCCACCTATGGATCCACCAGTGTCATTGCATGTGTGTTCTTTTTACTAACAACAACCAGGGTCATTGAAATTTGTTTTCTTTTCACATACCACCTATGGATCCACCAGTGTCATTCCATGTGTGTTCTTTTTCACAATCCACCAATGGATCCACTAGTGTCATTGCATGTGTGTTCTTTTTACTAACAACAACCAGAGTCATTGCATGTGTGTTCTTTTCACAATCCACCTATGGATCCACCAGTGTCATTGCATGTGTGTTCTTTTTACTAACAACAACCAGAGTCATTGCATGTGTGTTCTTTTCACATACAACATATGGATCCACCAGTGTCATTGAAATGTGTGTTCTCTTCAGAGACCACACATGGATCCACCAGTGTCATTACATGTGTGTTCTTTTTACTAACAACAACCAGAGTCATTGAAATGTGTGTTCTTTTCACATACCACCTATGGATCCACCAGTGTCATTGCATGTGTGTTCTTTTCATAATCCACCTATGGATCCACTAGTGTCATTGCATGTGTGTTATTTTTATTAACAACAACCAGAGTCATTGAAATGTGTGTTCTTTTCACATACCACCTATGGATCCACTAGTGTCGTTGCATGTGTGTTCTTTTCACAATCCACCTATGGATCCACCAGTGTCATTGCATGTGTGTTCTTTTTACTAACAACAACCAGAGTCATTGCATGTGTGTTCTTTTCACATACCACATATGGATCCACCAGTGTCATTGCATGTGTGTTCTTTTCACAATCCACCTATGGATCCACTAGTGTCATTGCATGTGTGCTCTTTTCACAATCCACCTATGGATCCACCAGTGTCATTACATGTGTTTTTTTACTAACAACAACCAGAGTCATTGAAATGTGTGTTCTTTTCACATACCACCTATGGATCCACCAGTGTCGTTGCATCTGTGTTCTTTTCACAATCCACCTATGGATCCACTAGTGTCATTGCATGTGTGTTCTTTTTACTAACAACAACCAGAGTCATTGCATGTGTGTTCTTTTCACAATCCACCTATGGATCCACCAGTGTCATTGCATGTGTGTTCTTTTTACTAACGACAACCAGAGTCATTGCATGTGTGTTCTTTTCACATACAACATATGGATCCACCAGTGTCATTGAAATGTGTGTTCTCTTCAGAGACCACACATGGATCCACCAGTTTCATTACATGTGTGTTCTTTTTATAACAACAACTGGAGTCATTGCATGTGTGTTCTTTTCACATACCACATATGGACCCAATAGTGTTACTGCATGTGTGCTCTTTTCAGAATCCACCTATGGATCCACCAGTGTCATTGCATGTGTGTTGTTTTTAGTAACAACAACCAGAGTCATTTTGTAGCGTCCCCAACCTTAAATAAGATTGAGTCCCCTGTGTTTACAATGCTAGTCCCTGGATCAATAGCTAGCATCCACAGTTCAGATGTAATATCGAGAAACAAAGGTCATAATACAACTTTATAACCAGGAATAACATAATTTTATTACATCAACATAGCTCATTAGGCTATTACATTACATTGCAATGAATAACTATAAGCATTGGGTCCTTCATCTTCAAAGAGCCACACTCAGATGTTGGTTGTAGACTTTGTAATCCTAATCAATCAATCTTCACTAAAACAATCAAACCTGCAACATAATAAGTTACAGCCACAAGGGTCAATACATTTGAATTGTATTGGCAAGTGATACTTTGGTAGTATAGTGGATTCTATCATCTATATGCATTTGGCTAAGTGGAGTTGAGGCTTGCATTGCTCAAAATAGATTTTTCCCTAACATTTTGAAAATAAGTTTTGTTTGGCAAAAACAAATTCCAAGGCATCTATCAATCAAAGACTGAAGATCCACTCAGGGCATCTATCAATCAAAGACTGAAGATTTACTTGGCAAAACAATTTCCCAATCTAAGATTTTGAGATCCTTGTACCAAGCCATCTCTCCATCAAAGATTGAAGAATTTCACACAACCCTTGTTCACCCAAAAGTTTTAATTTAGAAATTGGAGTGATGAGGTTCTTGAAGTTTCCATGTCTTGATGCTCAAATTGTCCTTTACCAGGGACATGGCTAAGTACTTAGGTTTTACACTCTGCAGAGGTGGTGCACTTTCCCCACAAGCCTTGGTTTCCCAAGAATGATCCTTCAGTAGCCTTCCCTTAGTCAAATGGACGCGTTCCAACCTATCAATCACTACCACCCACTGTCCAAAAGACTAAGTTCTAGCATCCTAAGATCATGGCAGAGCCCATAATGCCAAGTGGTTGCACTTGAAGTTTCTCAACATTTGACATCTCAAATCTCTTTGTTTCCTGGGTGGCCATCCACAAGTGAGATACACAAGCCAAGTCCCATGGCCTTGTGAACAACTCAACCAAAAACCACCATGCAGTCCCATTCCACCCAGGAGATTCATTAATCTTAGTTGTTTTATTAAACAAAACACAAGTCCTCAGACTTAGAATATTTTTCATAGTGTGAATATATATCCCACCCAAGTTTTATATTAGCTAGGCTAAGCTTGGTAGTAATAGGATTCTTAACTTAGGAAAATCCTACTAAGGATTCTTCTACTAGATTTTCTATAGCAAGGTCTATACTTAGCAAAATAAAAACCATGCAAGATTTTACTTTAGCAAAAACACTAATGCATAGTGAAAATAATGGGACATAAGATATGAAGCATCACTTGCCTTTTTGGTAGAGGGTATAAGTTCACTCCTTGTCCTTGCAACACTCACACTCTTCAAGTCACTACAATCAATCAAACAAGGCACAAACTCAATCTACCAATCAAGCATATCAACACACATAAAATAACAAAGTCAAAGAAATGCATGCAAGCATGCCAGCTTTGCTTTGTTTGCAAAAGTGGTTCCTAGTGGGTCATAGACATTTGGGTACACCTAATGGTCATTTTTGTAAAGTGGTAAAGTCATGCATAGGCATGCAAAGGTTGGTTCTAATGTAGGGATGGTCCTCACTAGGCTTCTAACTTGGTAAGTTCCAAATTGGTCATTTACCAAAATGGCAAAGTCATTTGTAAAAGGGTTTCTATTAGATTCCTAAACTTTGTAAGATCCAAATTGGTCATTTACCAAAGTGGCAAAGTTGTTAGCAAAAGGTTTCACCTCAAAAACCAATTTCAAAACAAGGCACCTATTTGGTCATTTTATGTGGTGAAGAAATGTGTCTACTAGGGTTTTAGTCTATAGGGTTCACCAAATGAGTTGCTATTGCAAAACTTGGTGTTTTGGGTCAGTAGGTTTGGTCCAAACTTTTTCTCAAGGTTTTCTTTATGAAAGCATTTTTCATAAACAAAACAAATAGTTTTAGTTAGCTAGAAATGGACTAAACTAATTAATCCATTCTATTCTTTTCCAAAATCACTTTCCAAACTATGGGTTGGTTCCTATGGTCAGCAAGGTCACAACAAACTAATTGGCAAAGGTTTTAACCTAAATATCATTTTTAAATGATTTTTCTAATGTTAGCAAGCATACAAAAGAATCTACAAAATCATACATGCTAACAAATACTATTTGCTAAACTAAGGGCAGGGTTGGTTAGAGCTTGTCTTGCTGATTCCAACGACATCAAATTTGTAAAATTTGGACGTGTGGATCAAAAGATACAAAGGTTTGAAGTTTGCAAAGTTTACTTTTCAAATTCTGTTTTAAACAGATAGGTGACACGCGGCGTGATATCATTGGTCGACACCGTTCGGCCGGATCGTGTGGAGCGTTGATCTAATCTAATCGCGGTCCAGAGGCGTACCTATTCGCGTGTAAGTGGTTCTATCGATCCGATGGATCTGGAAGATCCCGGCTCAATCACTCAAAGCCATCAATCGGGCGCTGCGGTGGCTAACGGCGGCGAGTCGCTTGGCCGATGACGGCGATACAGAAGCGAGAGAAAGAGGGCATGCTCACGGGCTCGGAGGTTACTGGCGATGCTCGGGAGGTGTGTGGTCGGCGAGGGGCGCACGGGTGAGCTTGATTGCTCACGAGAGTTGCTGAAAGCGCGGGCGTGGTGGTCGTCGTTTATGTCGGGATCACCTCGAAGTGAAATGACGGCACGGTTAGATGCGCGGGTCCAAGGCAAGGTCGTGTGCGTGAACAAGGAGTGAAGGGACGGTTTGGTCTTACCGGTGGGGCTCGTCGGAGAGGAAGCAGATGGCGGCGGCGAGTCGAGCTTGTCGAAGACGGTGCTGTGGACCACGAGAGGACAAACGGAGGTCTGGGTTAGATGCAGGAGATCATGTCGAAGCTGTGAACGTAAACGAGAGGGCTCGGGGTGGTTTGTACCTACCGGAGAAACTTGACGGAGACGAGGCAGACGGTGGCGACGGTGGTCATTGTCGAAGTCGAGGTTACAGGGTACCCGCGTCTGAACGGAGGGCACGGACAGAAGCGCCAGTGAGGGTGGAGTATGCGTGCGTGGTCAATGAGGCAAGGGGAGGTCTGGTTTCGCCGGAATCATCACCGGAACATCGTCGGACAGAGGTGGCTCGGGGAGAAATTTAGGCGGCCTGGGGGCGAGCTTGGAGAAGGGGTTTGAGGGAAATGACAGAGGAGAGGGAGGCGTTTAAGTAGGCGTCGTCGCGGCGAGGGATTAACGCAGCATTAACGCGAATTGAAGCCGCGGATTGAAGGCAGCAACGGCAGCGTCGTCTGGGGGAGAAGAAGTCACGGGGAAGAAGAAGGAGGTGGCAGTGGGGTCCTCTGGTCAGTGGGAAAAGAAAGGAAGGAGGGGTCCACGGGTCATTCACTCAGTGGGTTCAGTCAGCGGTAAGAAAATGGTTCGGGTGTGGGAGAATAAGAGGTGGGGTCTGTTGTCAGCGAGAGAGGGAGAGGGAGAAGTGGGTCCCGGTTGTCAGTCTCTTTGCGGGTCTGTTTCCGAGTGAGAAAAGAAACACTTCGAGGGAGGGAGTACTGGGCTGGACTGGCTTAGTGGGCTGGGCCTGTTTTCTTATTTTTTTTCTGTCTAAACGCTTTTCTTTTTCTATTCTATTTTCTGTTTGGAATTCAAACAATTAATTCAAACAATTTCAAACAACACTCAATCAATTCAAACAACAAACTTTTTCATTTGAGTTTGATTCTGTTTGGCAACATAATCCAAATCTCAAAATGAAATAATATTTTTATTTATTTTAGGATCCATTTAATAATTAGATAAAATGGATCTTTAGTTTATTAATAGTGTTTGATTTATTTAAATAAAATTTCCATTTGAAATCCAATTATTTTCAAAACCAAACCAGAAGGTTTAATTTGAAACATAAAAGAATACTTGGAAAATTATTTAAATAAATAAGTTTTGGTGTTTTAATTAAAATGGGAAAGCCTTTACTTAAATAAAATTGGATATTTTATTTAAATAATCCTTTACTCATTTTAATCAAAGCAAAACCTTTTAATAAAAGATTTCAAAGTAGTAATAAAATACTTGGTGTTCATTTAAAATGGGAAAAGCTTTTACTTAAATAAAATTGGATGTTTAAATCCTTATTATTTTATTTAAATAAACCTTTACTCATTTTATCAAAACAAAATATTTTATCACAAAAGCTTGGCCAAAATTAATTTGGCTCACCTTTTCATTTGAAACCAAAGTCTTTTATTAAAAGATCTAAATTTGTATTTCCAAAACAATTTATTTTCCTTTGATAAATGTTTATCCAAATAAATCCCTTTAGGATTATTTGTTCACCATTTGGTATGGCTTTTGGTAAGGGCTTTATTAGCTTTGGGAATTTCAATTTCCTTAACTCATTGTATTCACAAGATTTTGTCTAAGGTTCCAAACTAAGTGAAACCAATCTCCAAGGTCTTTCTTGATCCTTTGTGAATATTTGTTGATCAACTTGGTATGGATCAAATCCATGGATTTGGAGATACTTTGGAAAATGATTTCCTTCCATTAGGGTTTAGGGTTTTGGATTACTTTCCAAAAGTTCAAATTTCCAGATACATTCATTGAGGAATGCATTTCCCTTGATTTGAATTTTTGTTGAATTCAAACTTCCACCAAAGTTTGTCCAAGATGGGATTTTAAGTCTCCTTTTAGAAACAAAAGTTTCTTTTCACCCTGATTTTCAACAAAAATTTATTTTGTTTATTTATTTTTCACATTACAAGATTTGGAAAATCTTGGGATGTGACAGGCTACCACCCTTAAAAGAAATCTCGTCCCGAGATTTGGGGAGGCTAGGGTTACAAGCAGGTTCAAAACAACTAGGGTACTACCACCCTTAAAAGTTTTCCAACTAAACTACATCTTGGCTTGCTTGGAATCTTGGAAAACTTCTGCATTGTGTCCTTTATTTCCATGCTTAACTCATGGGCTAAGGTTGGGTTTCTCCTTTGGCTTGTTCATCTTGTTCTTCATCTTTTCTGGACAATTGCTTACATAGTGTCCTGGTTCCTTGCAATTGAAACAGTGGATATCTTGGAGTTCTTTACGTTGCTCTTGTGGACAAGTGGCTACATAGTGGCCTAGCTCTTTGCAGTTGTTACACACTACTTGATCCATCCTTTTATTCTTTATGGACTCTGGGCATCCACTGGGGTTGTGTCCCATTTCCTTACATTTATGACATTGCACAAGGCTCATGTCTTGCTTTGGTTTCTTGAGCTTCTTTGATCCTTTGAATCGGGTTGTCTTGTTTGGAGGTATAAGTGGTCTTTTTCCTTTGTCATCATCATTCTTGGCATACTTGGATCCTTCTTGTTTCTTTTGTTCAACAATGGCATAGATGGGGCATTGGATAGGAACATGATCATTTCCTTCACAAAGGTAACAAGTAACTTGAGATGTGGGGCATTGGCCAACTGGATGTTCCTCTTCACAATTGGGGCATTGATCTTCATGCTCTTTGGATGTATGATCCTTGTCTCCACAAATAATGCAAGCTGGGGTTCCATCTAGAATAACATTCTTGTCATCCTTATTGTCATACACTCTTTTGGGATAGTTTTCTTCCATGCTGATCATTTGATTAGTCACCTTAAGCATCAGTTGGGATTGTTCTTCCAAAAACTTTTGCAAGGTTGGGTCTTTATCATTATTGTTGGCTATGAACTGAGCTGTTAGTTGGCTCAATTGGTGTTGGGTTGCTATGAGTTCTCTCATGCTGTCAGCTTGGTTGGTGTTGGTGTCATCATCCTTGATGCTGGAGTCTCTTGGAGAAGTCATCTGTTTGGGTTGGATTGGGATTAGAATAAGCAAAAGATTTCTAAGGGAATCAATCCTAATCACACACATCACAATTTACACAAGCAATGTGCAAGCAATCACAAACTAACACTCCACTCAAACAACAATGTCTAGCACCTTTTTAGGCAACAAAATATTTTTTTGTTACACCACTTAAGTTGGTGGGTTTGTCTTAACTAAAATATGGTGGTCCATCTATATGGTTCACTTGTGATCTTTCCATCCTTCTTGGTTGATTATTCTTGAATGAGATCTTTGTATCCTTGGAGAATTCTTGTGTCTTGGTCACAATCCTCAAAGATGTTGATGGCTCCTTCTAAGTTGTTTTTCCTTAGTCTTCAAGTGAAACGTTACTCAAGACTTGTAGTCTTTAGTGATATCCAAGTTGAAGTCCTTGGTGTACATGTTGAAGATGTTGAAGAAGTTGAAGTCATTAGAGTTGAAAATGTTGAAGAAGTCCTTTGCACGTGGTGTAGTCTTTGGTCATGGGGTAGGCTTTCCATTAAGTTTGAAGTAGAAGAGAAGTAGAGTTGAAACCAAAATGGTTGAGGAAAGAGTTTACAAGATTGTTTTTGTAAATAAGTTTGGAATAAGACAACTCCTATTGTCTAAGGGTTTTTGTCCAATCCTAGGGTTACAAATCCTACAGGCAACACAATGCTCTGATACCATTCTGTAGCGTCCCCAACCTTAAATAAGATTGAGTCCCCTGTGTTTACAATGCTAGTCCCTGGATCAATAGCTAGCATCCACAGTTCAGATGTAATATCGAGAAACAAAGGTCATAATACAACTTTATAACCAGGAATAACATAATTTTATTACATCAACATAGCTCATTAGGCTATTACATTACATTGCAGCGGAATAACTATAAGCATTGGGTCCTTCATCTTCAAAGTGCCACAGTGCATATGTTGGTTGTAGACTTTGTAATCCTAATCAATCAATCTTCACTAAAACAATCAAACCTGCAACATAATAAGTTACAGCCACAAGGGTCAATACATTTGAATTGTATTGGCAAGTGATACTTTGGTAGTATAGTGGATTCTATCATCTATATGCATTTGGCTAAGTGGAGTTGAGGCTTGCATTGCTCAAAATAGATTTTTCCCTAACATTTTGAAAATAAGTTTTGTTTGGCAAAAACAAATTCCAAGGCATCTATCAATCAAAGACTGAAGATCCACTCAGGGCATCTATCAATCAAAGACTGAAGATTTACTTGGCAAAACAATTTCCCAATCTAAGATTTTGAGATCCTTGTACCAAGCCATCTCTCCATCAAAGATTGAAGAATTTCACACAACCCTTGTTCACCCAAAAGTTTTAATTTAGAAATTGGAGTGATGAGGTTCTTGAAGTTTCCATGTCTTGATGCTCAAATTGTCCTTTACCAGGGACATGGCTAAGTACTTAGGTTTTACACTCTGCAGAGGTGGTGCACTTTCCCCACAAGCCTTGGTTTCCCAAGAATGATCCTTCAGTAGCCTTCCCTTAGTCAAATGGACGCGTTCCAACCTATCAATCACTACCACCCACTGTCCAAAAGACTAAGTTCTAGCATCCTAAGATCATGGCAGAGCCCATAATGCCAAGTGGTTGCACTTGAAGTTTCTCAACATTTGACATCTCAAATCTCTTTGTTTCTGGTGGCCATCCACAAGTGAGATACACAAGCCAAGTCCCATGGCCTTGTGAACAACTCAACCAAAAACCACCATGCAGTCCCATTCCACCCAGGAGATTCATTAATCTTAGTTGTTTTATTAAACAAAACACAAGTCCTCAGACTTAGAATATTTTTCATAGTGTGAATATATATCCCACCCAAGTTTTATATTAGCTAGGCTAAGCTTGGTAGTAATAGGATTCTTAACTTAGGAAAATCCTACTAAGGATTCTTCTACTAGATTTTCTATAGCAAGGTCTATACTTAGCAAAATAAAAACCATGCAAGATTTTACTTTAGCAAAAACACTAATGCATAGTGAAAATAATGGGACATAAGATATGAAGCATCACTTGCCTTTTTGGTAGAGGGTATAAGTTCACTCCTTGTCCTTGCAACACTCACACTCTTCAAGTCACTACAATCAATCAAACAAGGCACAAACTCAATCTACCAATCAAGCATATCAACACACATAAAATAACAAAGTCAAAGAAATGCATGCAAGCATGCCAGCTTTGCTTTGTTTGCAAAAGTGGTTCCTAGTGGGTCATAGACATTTGGGTACACCTAATGGTCATTTTTGTAAAGTGGTAAAGTCATGCATAGGCATGCAAAGGTTGGTTCTAATGTAGGGATGGTCCTCACTAGGCTTCTAACTTGGTAAGTTCCAAATTGGTCATTTACCAAAATGGCAAAGTCATTTGTAAAAGGGTTTCTATTAGATTCCTAAACTTTGTAAGATCCAAATTGGTCATTTACCAAAGTGGCAAAGTTGTTAGCAAAAGGTTTCACCTCAAAAACCAATTTCAAAACAAGGCACCTATTTGGTCATTTTATGTGGTGAAGAAATGTGTCTACTAGGGTTTTAGTCTATAGGGTTCACCAAATGAGTTGCTATTGCAAAACTTGGTGTTTTGGGTCAGTAGGTTTGGTCCAAACTTTTTCTCAAGGTTTTCTTTATGAAAGCATTTTTCATAAACAAAACAAATAGTTTTAGTTAGCTAGAAATGGACTAAACTAATTAATCCATTCTATTCTTTTCCAAAATCACTTTCCAAACTATGGGTTGGTTCCTATGGTCAGCAAGGTCACAACAAACTAATTGGCAAAGGTTTTAACCTAAATATCATTTTAAATGATTTTTCTAATGTTAGCAAGCATACAAAAGAATCTACAAATCATACATGCTAACAAATACTATTTGCTAAACTAAGGGCAGGGTTTAGAGCTTGTCTTGCTGATTCCAACGACATCAAATTTGTAAAATTTGGACGTGTGGATCAAAAGATACAAAGGTTTGAAGTTTGCAAAAGTTGTTTTCAAATTCTGTTTTAAATGTATAGGTGACACGGCGTGATATCATTGGTCGATACCGGTTCGGCCGGATCGTGGCTGTGAGCGTTGGATCTAATCTAATCGTATGCGGTCCAGAGCGCACCTATTCAAGCGTAAGTGGTTCTATCGTATCCGATGGATCTAGATCGAACGTTGCAATCACTCGTGCCATCAATCTGGCGGCGCGCTGCGGTGGCTAACGGCGGAGTCGATGATGGTGCCGCGTGATAGGAAGCGAGAGAAAGAGGGCATGCTCACCGGCTCAGGAGGTTACGGCGATGCTCGGGAGGTGTTGGTCGGGCGAGGCGCACGGTGAGCTTGATTGCTCACGGAGTTGCCGCGAGCGGGGTTCTCGGGTGGTCGTCGTTGGCGTCGCTGGGGATCACCTCGAAGTGAAATGACGGCACGGTTAGATGCGCGGGTCCAAGGCAAGGTCGTGTGCGTGAACAAGGAGTGAAGGGACGGTCTGGTCTTACCGGTGGGGCTCGTCAGAGAGGAAGCAGATGGCGGTGGCGAGTCGAGCTTGTCGAAGACGGTGCTGTGGACCACGAGAGGACAAACGGAGGTCTGGGTTAGATGCAGGAGATCATGTCGCTGAACGTAAACGTGGAGAGGGCTCGGGTGGTTTGTACCACCGGAGAAACTTGACGGAGACGAGGCAGCGGTGGCGACGGTGGTCGTTGTCGGTCGAGGTTCTAGTGGTACCCGGCTCGAACGGAGGGCACAGATGAAGCGCTAGTGAGGGTGAGTGCGTGCGTGGTCAATGAGGCAAGGGGAGGTCTGGTTTCGCCGGAATCATCACCGGAACATCGTCGGACAGAGGTGGCTCGGGGAGAAATTTAGGCGGCCTGGGGGCGAGCTTGGAGAAGGGGTTTGAGGGAAATGAAAGAGGAGAGGGAGGCGTTTAAGTAGGCGTCGTCGCGGCGAGGGATTAACGCAGCATTAACGCGAATTGAAGCCGCGGATTGAAGGCAGCAACGGCAGCGTCGTCTGGGGGAGAAGAAGTCGCGGGGAAGAAGAAGGAGGTGGCAGTGGGGTCCTCTGGTCAGTGGGAAAAGAAAGGAAGGAGGGGTCCACGGGTCATTCACTCAGTGGGTTCATCGCAGAAGAAAATGGTTCGGTGTGGGAGAATAAGAGGTGGGGTCATTGTCGTGAGAGAGGGAGAGGGAGAAGTGGGTCCGGTTGTCTCTTTATGGTCTGTTTCCGAGTGAGAAAAGAAACACTTCGAGGGAGGGAGTACTGGGCTGGACTGGCTTAGTGGGCTGGGCCTGTTTTCTTTTTTTTTTTCTGTCTAAACACTTTTCTTTTTCTATTCTATTTTCTGTTTGGAATTCAAACAATTTCAAACAACACTCAATCAATTCAAACAACAAACTTTTTCATTTGAGTTTGGTTCTGTTTGGCAACATAATCCAAATCTCAAAATGAAATAATATTTTTATTTATTTTAGGATCCATTTAATAATTAGATAAAATGGATCTTTAGTTTATTAATAGTGTTTGATTTATTTAAATAAAATTTCCATTTGAAATCCAATTATTTTCAAAACCAAACCAGAAGGTTTAATTTGAAACATAAAAGAATACTTGGAAACTTATTTAAATAAATAAGTTTTGGTGTTTTAATTAAAATGGGAAAGCCTTTACTTAAATAAAATTGGATATTTTATTTAAATAATCCTTTACTCATTTTAATCAAAGCAAAACCTTTTAATAAAAGATTTCAAAGTAGTAATAAAATACTTGGTGTTCATTTAAAATGGGAAAAGCTTTTACTTAAATAAAATTGGATGTTTAAATCCTTATTATTTTATTTAAATAAACCTTTACTCATTTTATCAAAACAAAATATTTTATCACAAAAGCTTGGCCCAAATTAATTTGGCTCACCTTTTCATTTGAAACCAAAGTCTTTTATTAAAAGATCTAAATTTGTATTTCCAAAACAATTTATTTTCCTTTGATAAATGTTTATCCAAATAAATCCCTTTAGGATTATTTGTTCACCATTTGGTATGGCTTTTGGTAAGGGCTTTATTAGCTTTGGGAATTTCAATTTCCTTAACTCATTGTATTCACAAGATTTTGTCTAAGGTTCCAAACTAAGTGAAACCAATCTCCAAGGTCTTTCTTGATCCTTTGTGAATATTTGTTGATCAACTTGGTATGGATCAAATCCATGGATTTGGAGATACTTTGGAAAATGATTTCCTTCCATTAGGGTTTAGGGTTTTGGATTACTTTCCAAAAGTTCAAATTTCCAGATACATTCATTGAGGAATGCATTTCCCTTGATTTGAATTTTTGTTAAATTCAAACTTCCACCAAAGTTTGTTCAAGATGGGATTTTAAGTCTCCTTTTAGAAACAAAAGTTTCTTTTCACCCTGATTTTCAACAAAAATTTATTTTGTTTATTTATTTTTCACATTACAAGATTTGGAAAATCTTGGGATGTGACACATTTAAATGGGTGTTCTTTTCACATACCATCTATGGATCCACTAGTGTCATTGCATGTGTGTTCTTTTCACAATCCACCTATGGATCCACCAGTATCATTGCATGTGTGTTATTTTTACTAACAACAACCAGAATCATTGCATGTGTTTTTTTTTCACATACCACATATGGATCCACCAGTGTCATTTCATGTGTGTTCTTTTCACAATCCACCTATGGATCCACTAGTGTCATTGCATGTGTGCTCTTTTCACAATCCACCTATGGATCCACCAGTGTCATTACATGTGTGTTCTTTTTCCTAACAACAACCAGAGTCATTGAAATGTGTGTTCTTTTCACATACCACCTATGGATCCACAAGTGTCATTGCATGTGTGTTCTTTTCACAATCCACCTATGGATCCACTAGTGTCATTGCATGTGTGTTCTTTTTACTAACAACAACCAGAGTCATTGCATGTGTGTTCTTTTCACCATCCACCTATGGATCCACCAAAGTCATTGCATGTGTTTTTTTCTTTTAAACACAGTGTCATTGCATGTGTGTTCTTTTCACAATCCACCTACGGATCCACCAGTGTCATTGCATGTGTGTTCCTTTTACTAACAACAACTTGAGTCATTTCATGACTATTCTTTTCACATACCTCATATGGATCCACCAGTGTCATTGAAATGTGTGTTCTCTTCAGAGACCACACATGCATCCACCAGTGTCATTGCATGTGTGTTCTTTTTACTAACAACAACTGGAGTAATTGCATGTGTTCTTTCATACCACATATGGATCCACCAAAGTGTCATTACATGTGTGCTTTTTTCACAATCCACCTATCGATCCACCAGTGTCATTGCATGTGTGTTCTTTTTACTAACAACAACCAGAGTCATTGAAATGTGTGTTCTTTTCACATACCACCTATGGATCCATGAGTGTCATTGCATGTGTGTTCTTTTCACAATCCACCTATGGATCCACCAGTGGCATTGCATGTGTGTTCTTTTCACAATCCACCTATGGATCCACTAGTGTCATTACATGTGTGTTCTTTTTACTAACTAACAACAACCAGTCATTGTCATTGCATGTGTGTTTTTTTCACAATCCACCTATGGATCCACTAGTGTCATTGCATGTGTGTTCTTTTTACTAACAACAACCAGAGTCATTGCATGTGTGTTCTTTTCACAATCCACCTATGGATCCACCAGTGTCATTGCATGTGTGTTCTTTTTACTAACAACAACCAGAGTCATTGCATGTGTGTTCTTTTCACATACAACATATGGATCCACCAGTGTCATTGAAATGTGTGTTCTCTTCAGAGACCACACATGGGTCCACCAGTTTCATTACATGTGTGTTCTTTTTTATAAAAACAACTGGAGTCATTGCATGTGTGTTCTTTTCACATAGCACATATGGATCCACTAGTGTCATTGCATGTGTGCTCTTTTCAGAATCCACCTATGGATCCACCAGTGTCATTGCATGTGTGTTCTTTTTACTAACAACAACCAGAGTCATTGAAATGTGTGTTCTTTTTACATACCACCTATGGATCCACCAGTGTCATTGCATGTGTGTTCTTTTCACAATCCACCTATTGATCCACCAGTGTCATTGCATGTGTGTTCTTTTTACTAACAACAACCAGAGTCATTGCATGTGTGTTCGTTTCACATACCACATATGGATCCACCAGTGTCATTGCATGTGTGTTCTTTTCACAATCCACCTATGGATCTACTAGTGTCATTGCATGTGTGCTATTTTCACAATCCACCTATGGATCCACCAGTGTCATTACATGTGTGTTGTTTTTACTAACAACAACCAGAGTCATTGAAATGTGTGCTCTTTTCAGAATCCACCTATGGATCCACCAGTGTCATTGCATGTGTGTTCTTTTTACTAACAACAACCAGAGTCATTGAAATGTGTGTTCTTTTCACATACCACCTATGTAGCGTCCCCAACCTTTAATAAGATTGAGTCCCCTGTATTTACAATGCTAGTCCCTGGATCAATAGCTAGCATCCACAGTTCAGATCTAATATCAAGAAACAAGGGTCATAATACAACTTTATAACCAGGAATAACATAATTTTATTACATCAAACATAGCTCATTAGGCCATTACATTACATTGCAGCGGAATAACTATAGTCATGGGTCCTTCATCTTCAAAGTGCCACAGGCAGATGTTGGTTGTAGGCTTTGTAATCCTAATCAATCAATCTTCACTAAAATCAATCAAACCTGCAACATTACAAGTTACAGCCACAAGGGTCAATACATTTGAATTGTATTGGCAAGTGATACTTTGGTAGTATAGTGGAGTCTAATATCTATATGCATTTGGCTAAGTGGAGTTGAGGCTTGCATTGCTCAAAATAGATTTTTCCCTATCATTTTGAAAATACTAAGTTTTTGTTTTGGCAAAAACAGCACAAGGCATCTACCAATCAAAGACTCAAGATCCACTCAGGGCATCTACCAATCAAAGACTGAAGTGCTTGGCAAAAACAATTTTCCCAATCTAAGATTTTGAGATCCTTGTACCAAGCCATCTCTCCATCAAAGATTGAAGAATTTCACACAACCCTTGTTCACCCACAAATTTTATTTTAGAAATTGGAGTGATGAGATTCTTGATTGGTTCCATGTCTTGATGCTCAAAATGTCCTTTACCAGGGACATGGCTAAGTACTTAGGTTTTACACTCTGCAGAGGTGGTGCACTTTCCCCACAAGACTTGGTTTCCCAAGACAAAATCTTTCAGAAGCTTTCCCTTAGACCAACATGGACGCGTTCCAACCTATCAAACACTACCACCCACTGTCCATGTGGCTAAGTTCTTGCAACCCATATGATCATGGCAGAGCCCATATTGCCAAGTGGTTGCACTTGAAGCTTCTCAACATTTGACATCTCAAATCTCTTTGTTTCCTGGGTGGCCATCCACAAGTGAGATACACTAAGGTAAACCATAAACATGGGCCTTGTGAACCACTCAACCAAAAACCACCATGCAAGTCCCATTCCACCCAGGAGATTCATTAACTTAGTTGTTTTGTTAAATAAAACACAAGTCCATAGACTTAGAAATTTTCATAGCATGAATATATATATCCCACCCAGGTTTTCTATTAGCTAGGCTAAGCTTGATAGTAATAGGATTCTTAACTTAGGTAAATCCTTCTAAGGATTCATTATACTAGTTTTCCTATAGCAAGGTCTATACTTAGCAAAATAAAAACCATGCAAGTTTTACTTGGCAAAAACACTAATGCATATTGAAAATAATGGGACAGATAGTATGAAGTATAAATTGCCTTTTTGGTAGAGGGTATAGGTTTACTCCTTGATCTTGCTAGTCTCACTCTTCAAGTCACTACAATTCAATCAAGCAAGGTACAACTCAATCTACCAATCAAGCAAAACACAAAATCATCTAACATTCCAAACCAAAGTCAAACAAACAATTTCTCTCACACAAAGTAATGGGATCTAAGTCATGCATAAGCATGCAAAGGTTGGTTCTAATGTAAGGATGGTCTCTACTAGGCTTCTAACTTTGTAAGTTCCAAATTGGTCATTTACCAAAATGGCAAAGTTAAAGTAATGCATGCAAGCATGCCAAGCTTTGTTTTGTTTGAAGAAGTGGTTCCTAATGGGTCATAGACTTTTGGGTACACCTAATGGTCATTTTGTGAAGTGGCTAAGTCATTTACAAAAGGTTTCACTATAAAACCATTTGCAAAACAAAGTAACATTCTATGTGGTGTAGAAATATTTTTACTAAGACACTAACCTATAGGGTTCACCAAATGAGTTGCTATTGCAAAACTTGGTGTTTGGGTCAGTAGGTTTGGTCCAAAACATTTTCTCAAAGTTTTCTTTATGAAAGCATTTTCATAATTAAAACAATGGTTTTTAATTAGCTAGAAATGGACTAAACTAATTAATCCATTCTATTCCTTTCCAAAATCATTTTCCAAACTATGGGTTGGTTCCTAGGGTCAGTAAGGTCACAATAAACTAATTGGCAAAGGTTTTAACCTTAAAATCATTTTTAAATGATTTTTCTAATGTTAGCAAGCACACAAAAGAATCTGCAAAGTTAAACAAGCTAACAGATACTATTTGCTAAACTAAGGGCAGGGTTGGCTAGGGCTTTGTCTTGCTGATTCCAACGACATCAAATTTGTAAAATTTGGACGGTGGATCCAAAGATACAAGGGTTTGAAAATGGCAAAAGTTTACATTTTCAAATTCTGTTTTAAATGTACGGGACACGGCAGATTCTATTGACGACGCTTCGCCTGCGGATCACGCTCTGTAGCCGTTGGATCTAAATGAGATCGTGGCGCAGACTCGCACCTCTTCACGGTTAAGTGATCTATCGAATCCGTCGATCCAGATCCTAGGGTGCTAGCGTGCTCGACCATTTGGCGCGGCCTGCGGTGGCTACCGCAAGCGAGCGTGGTCGATGACGGTGCTGCCGGCGATACAGAAGCGAGAGAAAAGGGCATACTCACCGGTCTCAGGGGGTCACGGCGAAGCTCAGGGTACTGCTGGCTTGACAAGGGGCGCTCAGAGGCAGTCGCAATTCCTCGTCGGAGTTGGGAACGGCGGCGGTTGTTTCTGGTTGCTGTCGAGGACGACGCTGTTGATCACCAGGAGGTAAACAAAACACATAGTCAGGAGCGCAAGGACACGGCGAAGGTGTGTGCGTGAATGAGAAGGCGCGGGGCGGTCTGGTTCACCTGGGAGACGTCGCCGGAGAAGAAGCAGACACGGCGGCGCTCTGTGCTTGACGAAGGCGAAGATTGGGGGCGCCCTAAGACAAACGGAAAGTGCTGTTAGGTTCGTCTGAGCTTGGAGATCATCATCGTGTTCTCGGGGAGGAGAGGGGTGACCGAAATCTACCTGTGGGGCTCGTCGGAGAAAGAGGCAGACGGTGGCGACGGTGGTCGAGGTGGTTGTCGACGCTCTGGGTCGCTCGGGGGCAAGCTGGTGCTACGGGGATGATCGCCAGGAGGTGTGGATCATGAGAGGATGGTCGAGGAGGCAAGGGGCGGCGAGTCTTGGCCGGAATTGCTCGGAGACGGTGGTCGGAGCTGCGGCGGTACAGAGAGAAATGGAGGCAGCCTAGGGGCAGAGGGGAGGCGGGGTTTGAGGGAAAGGGAGGAGGAGGAGCATGCGGTTAAATAGGCGTTGTCACGGCGAGGTTTAACGCAGCGTTAACGCGAATTCAAGCCGCGGCATTCAAAGCAGAAAACGGCCGGCGAAGTCTGGGGGAGACGGGGTCGCGCGGGGAAGAAGAAGGAGGTGGGGTCTGTTGTCAGCGAGTGAGGGAGAGGGGGAAGTGGGTCCACGCTGTCTGTGACTGAGTGGGTCAGTTTCTGGGTGAGAAAAGGTTTCTTCGGGGAAGAGGGAGTAGACTGGGCTGGTCTGGGCCTTAGTGGGCTGGGTCTGTTTTCCTATTTTTTTCTGTCTAATTCTTTTTCTTTTTCTAATTCTTTTTCTGTTTTGAATTTCAATCAAATATTCAAACAATCAAACAACACTCAATCAAAGTTCAAATCAATTCAAAAAAACAGCAAACTTCACTTTGAATTTGGTTCTGTTTGGCAACATAATCCAAATCTCAAAATGAAATAATATTTTTATTTATTTTAGGATCCATTAAATAATTAAATAAAATGGATCTTTGATTTATTAATAGTGTTTGATTTATTTAAATAAAATTTCCATTTGAAATCCAATTATTTCCAAAACCAAACCAGAAGGTTTTATTTGAAAAATAAAAGAATACTTGGAAACTTATTTAAATAAATAAATAAGTTTTGGTGTTTAATTAAAATGGGAAAGCCTTTACTTAAATAAAATTTGGATATTTAAATCCTTATTATTTTATTTAAATAAACCTTTACTCATTTTAATCAAAGCAAAACCTTTTAATAAAAGATTTCAAAGTAGTAATAAAATACTTGGTGTTCATTTAAAATGGGAAAAGCTTTTACTTAAATAAAATTGGATATTTAAATCCTTTATTTTATTTAAATAAACCTTTACTCATTTTATCAAAACAAAATATTTTATTTCAAAAGTTTGGCCAAAATTAATTTGGCTTATCTTTTCATTTGAAACCAAAGTCTTTTATTAAAAGATCTAAATCAGTGTTTCCAAAACAATTTATTTTCCTTTGATAAATGTTTTATCTTTATAAATCCCTTTAGGATTATTTGCTCACCAATGGGTATGGGCTTTTGGTAAGGGCTTTAAAGGCTTTGGAAATTTCAATTTCCTTCTCTTATTATACTTCTAAGATTTTGCTTATGGTTCCAAACTAAGTGAAACCAACTTTTAAGGTCTTTCTTGATCCTTTGAGAAAATTTGTTGATCAAATTTGGTATGGATCCAATCCATAGATTTGGAGATACTTTGGAAATTGATTTCCTTCCATTAGGGCTTAGGATTTGGGATTTGGATTTATTTTCCAAATGTTTAAATTCCAGATACATTCATTGAGGAATGCAATTCCCTTGATTTGGATTTTGTTGAATTCAAACTTTAGAATCCCATCTTTAACAAACTTTGGCTAAAGTTTTCCTTTTAGAAACAAAAGTTTCTTTTCACCCTGATTTTCAACAAAAAATTTATTTTTCATATTACAAGATTTGGAAAATCTTGGGATGTGACAGGCTACCACCCTTAAAAGAAATCTCGTCCCGAGATTTGGGGGGGCTAGGTTTACAAGTTGGCTCAAACAGCTAGGGTACTACCACCCTTAAAATTTTTCCAACTAAACTACATCTTGGCTTGCTTGGAATCTTGAGGAAAACTTCTTCTTGGAAAACTTCTGCTTAGTGTCCTTTGTTTCCATGCTTGACTCATGGGCCAAGGTTGAGATCCTTCATAGGCTTGTTTATCTTGTTCTTCATCTTTTCTGGACAATTGCTTACATAGTGTCCTGGTTCCTTGCAATTGAAACAGTGGATATCTTGGAGTTCTTTACGTTGCTCTTGTGGACAAGTTGCTACGTAGTGGCCTGGTTCCTTGTAGTTGTTGCACACTACTTGGCCGATCTCTTTATTCTTCGAGTTCTCTGGGCATCCACTGGGGTAGTGTCCCATTTCCTTACATTTACGACATTGCACAAGGCTCATGTCTTGCTTTGGTGTCTTGGGCTTCTTTGATCCTTTGAATTGGGTTGTCTTGTTTGGAGGTATGAGTGGTCCTTTTCCTTTGTCATCAACATTCTTGGCATACTTGGATCCTTCTTGTTTCCTTTGTTCAACAATAGCATAGATGGGGCATTGGATAGGAACATGGTCATTTCCTTCACAAAGGTAACAAGTAACTTGAGATGTGGGGCAGTGGCCAACTGGATGTTCCTCTTCACAATTGGGGATTGATCTTCATGCTCCTTGGAAGTGTGATCCTTGTCTCCACAATTAATGCAAGCTGGGGCTCCATCTAGAATAATATTCTTGTCATCCTTGTTGTCATACACTCTTTTGGGATAGTTTTCTTCCATGCTGATCATTTGATTAGTCACTTTAAGCATCAGTTGGGATTGTTCTTCCAAAAACTTTTTCAAGGTAGGGTCTTTATCACTATTGTTGGCTATGAACTGAGTTATTAGTTGGTTCAACTGGTGTTGGGTTGCTAGGAGTTCTCTCATGTTGTCCTCTTGGTTGTTGTTGTTGTCATCATCCTTGATGTTGGAGTTTCTTGGAGAAGTCATATGTTTGGGGTTGAAGGGGGATTAGAATAGGCAAGAGATTTTCTAAGGAATCAATTCTATTCACACACATCACAAATCACACAAGAAATGTGCAAGCAATCACAAACAAACACTCCACTCAAACAACAGTTTCAAGCACATATTTAGGCAACAAAATATTTTTGTTACACCACATAAGTTGGTGGGTTTGACTTAACTAAAATATGGTGGTCCATCTATATGGTTCACTTGTGATCTTTCCATCCTTCTTGGTTGATTCTTCTTGATTGAGATCTTTGTATCCTTGGAGAATTCTTGTGTCTTGGTCACAAATCTTCAAAGATGTTGATGGCTCCTTCTAAGTTGTTTTTCCTTAGTCTTCAAGTCTTGAGTAACTTTTCTTGTCTCACTTGTAGTCTTTAGTGATATCCAAGTTGGAAGTCCTTGGTGAACATGATGAAGATGTTGAAGTCACTTGAAGAAGTTGAAGTCATTAGAGTTGAAGAAGTCCTTTGCACATGGTGAAGTCTTTGGTCATGGGGTAAACTTTCCATTAAGTTTTGAAGTAAAAGAGAAGTAGAGTTGAAACCAAAAATGATTGAGGAAAGAGTTTACAAGATTGTTTTTGTAAATAAGTTTTGGAACAAATACAACTCCTATTTTTCTAAGGGTTTTTGTCCAATCCTAGGGTTACAAATCCTACAGGCAACACAATGCTCTGATACCATTCTCAGAAGGCCCCAACCTTTAATAAGATTGAGTCCCCTGTGTTTACAATGCTAGTCCCTGGATCAATAGCTAGCATCCACAGTTCAGATGTAATATCAAGAAACAAGGGTCATAATACAACTTTATAACCAGGAATAACATAATTTTATTACATCAAACATAGCTCATTAGGCCATTACATTACATTGCAGCGGAATAACTATAGTCATGGGTCCTTCATCTTCAAAGTGCCACAGGCAGATGTTGGTTGTAGGCTTTGTAATCCTAATCAATCAATCTTCACTAAAATCAATCAAACCTGCAACATTACAAGTTACAGCCACAAGGGTCAATACATTTGAATTGTATTGGCAAGTGATACTTTGGTAGTATAGTGGAGTCTAATATCTATATGCATTTGGCTAAGTGGAGTTGAGGCTTGCATTGCTCAAAATAGATTTTTCCCTATCATTTTGAAAATACTAAGTTTTTGTTTTGGCAAAAATAGCACAAGGCATCTACCAATCAAAGACTGAAGATCCACTCAGGGCATCTACCAATCAAAGACTGAAGTGCTTGGCAAAAACAATTTTCCCAATCTAAGATTTTGAGATCCTTGTACCAAGCCATCTCTCCATCAAAGATTGAAGAATTTCACACAACCCTTGTTCACCCACAAATTTTATTTTAGAAATTGGAGTGATGAGATTCTTGATTGCTTCCATGTCTTGATGCTCAAAATGTCCTTTACCAGGGACATGGCTAAGTACTTAGGTTTTACACTCTGCAGAGGTGGTGCACTTTCCCCACAAGACTTGGTTTCCCAAGACAAAATCTTCAAGCTTTCCTTAGACCAACATGGACGCTGCTCCAACCTATCAAACACTACCACCCACTGTCCATGTGGCTAAGTTCTTGCAACCTATATGATCATGGCAGAGCCCATATTGCCAAGTGGTTGCACTTGAAGCTTCTCAACATTTGACATCTCAAATCTCTTTGTTTCCTGGGTGGCCATCCACAAGTGAGATACACTAAGGTAAACCATAAACATGGGCCTTGTGAACCACTCAACCAAAAACCACCATGCAAGTCCCATTCCACCCAGGAGATTCATTAACTTAGTTATTTTGTTAAATAAAACACAAGTCCATAGACTTAGAAATTTTCATAGCATGAATATATATATCCCACCCAGGTTTTCTATTAGCTAGGCTAAGCTTGATAGTAATAGGATTCTTAACTTAGGTAAATCCTTCTAAGGATTCATTCTACTAGTTTTCCTATAGCAAGGTCTATACTTAGCAAAATAAAAACCATGCAAGTTTTACTTGGCAAAAACACTAATGCATATTGAAAATAATGGGACAGATAGTATGAAGTATCACTTGCCTTTTTGGTAGAGGGTATAGGTTTACTCCTTGATCTTGCTAGTCTCACTCTTCAAGTCACTACAATTCAATCAAGCAAGGTACAACTCAATCTACCAATCAAGCAAAACACAAAATCATCTAACGTTCCAAACCAAAGTCAAACAAACAATTTCTCTCACACAAAGTAATGGGATCTAAGTCATGCATAAGCATGCAAAGGTTGGTTCTAATGTAAGGATGGTCTCTACTAGGCTTCTAACTTTGTAAGTTCCAAATTGGTCATTTACCAAAATGGCAAAGTTAAAGTAATGCATGCAAGCATGCCAAGCTTTGTTTTGTTTGAAGAAGTGGTTCCTAATGGGTCATAGACTTTTGGGTACACCTAATGGTCATTTTGTGAAGTGGCTAAGTCATTTACAAAAGGTTTCACTATAAAACCATTTGCAAAACAAAGTAACATTCTATGTGGTGTAGAAATATTTTTACTAAGACACTAACCTATAGGGTTCACCAAATGAGTTGCTATTGCAAAACTTGGTGTTTGGGTCAGTAGGTTTGGTCCAAAACATTTTCTCAAAGTTTTCTTTATGAAAGCATTTTCATAATTAAAACAATGGTTTTTAATTAGCTAGAAATGGACTAAACTAATTAATCCATTCTATTCCTTTCCAAAATCATTTTCCAAACTATGGGTTGGTTCCTAGGGTCAGTAAGGTCACAATAAACTAATTGGCAAAGGTTTTAACCTTAAAATCATTTTTAAATGATTTTTCTAATGTTAGCAAGCACACAAAAGAATCTGCAAAGTTAAACAAGCTAACAGATACTATTTGCTAAACTAAGGGCAGGGTTGGCTAGGGCTTTGTCTTGCTGATTCCAACGACATCAAATTTGTAAAATTTGGACGTGTGGATCCAAAGATACAAGGGTTTGAAAATGGCAAAAGTTTCTGTTTTCAAATTCTGTTTTAAACAGAACTGGGGACACGCGGCAGGATTCTATTGGACGGTACCGCTTCGCTGCGGATCACGCTCTGTAGCCGTTGGATCTAAATGAGATCGTGCGGCGCAGGACTCGTACCTCTTCGCGGTTAAGTGATCTATCGTAACCGTCAGATCCAGATCCTACGGTGCTAGCGTCCTCGACCATTTGCGAGCGGCGCTGCGGTGGCTACCGGGCGAGCCGATCGGTCGATGACGGTGCCGCGATCTGTGAAGCGAGAGAAAAGGGCATGCTCACCGGGCTCGGGGTCGCCAAGCTTCGGTCTTGGCTTGACAAGGGGCGCTCAGAGGCAGTCACAATTCCTCGTCGGAGTTGGGAACGGCGGCGGTTGTTTCTGGTTGATGTCGAGGACGACGCTGTTGATCACCAGGAGGTAAACAAAACACATAGTCAGGAGCGCAAGGACACGGCGAAGGTGTGTGCGTGAATGAGAAGGCGCGGGGCGGTCTGGTTCACCTGGGAGACGTCGCGGAGAAGAAGCGTACACGGCGGTGCTCGTGCTTGGAACGGCGAAGATTGGGGCGCCCTAAGACAAACGGAAAGTGCTTTAGGTTAGGTTCGAGCTTGAGATCATCATCGTGTTCTCGGGAGGAGAGGGTGACCGGAATCTACACCAGGGCTCGTCGGAGAAAGAGGCGACGGTGGCCGGTGGTCGAGGTGGTTGTCGACGCCTGGTCGCCGGGGCAAGCTGGTGCTACGGGGATGATCGCCAGGAGGTGTGGATCACGAGAGGATGTTCGAGGAGGCAAGGGGCGGCGAGTCTTGGCCGGAATTGCTCGGAGACGGTGGTCGGAGCTGCGGCGGTACAGAGAGAAATGGAGGCAGCCTAGGGGCAGAGGGGAGGCGGGGTTTGAGGGAAAGGAAGGAGGAGGAGCATGCGGTTAAATAGGCGTTGTCACGGCGAGGTTTAACGCATCGTTAACGCGAATTCAAGCCGCGGCATTCAAAGCAGAAAACGGCCGGCGAAGTCTGGGGAGACGGGGTCGCGCGGGGAAGAAGGAGGTGGGGTCTGTTGTCAGCGAGTGAGGGAGAGGGGGAAGTGGGTCCATGCTGTCTGTGACTGAGTGGGTCAGTTTCTGGGTGAGAAAAGGTTTCTTCGGGGAAGAGGGAGTAGACTGGGCTGGTCTGGGCCTTAGTGGGCTGGGTCTGTTTTCCTATTTTTTTCTGTCTAATTCTTTTTCTTTTTCTAATTCTTTTTCTATTTTGAATTTCAATCAAATATTCAAACAATCAAACAACACTCAATCAAAGTTCAAATCAATTCAAACAAACAGCAAACTTCACTTTGAATTTGGTTCTGTTTGGCAACATAATCCAAATCTCAAAATGAAATAATATTTTTATTTATTTTAGGATCCATTAAATAATTAAATAAAATGGATCTTTGATTTATTAATAGTGTTTGATTTATTTAAATAAAATTTCCATTTGAAATCCAATTATTTCCAAAACCAAACCAGAAGGTTTTATTTGAAAAATAAAAGAATACTTGGAAACTTATTTAAATAAATAAATAAGTTTTGGTGTTTAATTAAAATAGGAAAGCCTTTACTTAAATAAAATTTGGATATTTAAATCCTTATTAT
Organism: Avena insularis; assembly: GCA_023614405.1. Lineage (NCBI taxonomy): Eukaryota > Viridiplantae > Streptophyta > Magnoliopsida > Poales > Poaceae > Avena > Avena insularis. The sequence continues at coordinate 528,017,701 of CM042694.1, forward strand.
TTTATTTAAATAAACCTTTACTCATTTTAATCAAAGCAAAACCTTTTAATAAAAGATTTCAAAGTAGTAATAAAATACTTGGTGTTCATTTAAAATGGGAAAAGCTTTTACTTAAATAAAATTGGATATTTAAATCCTTTATTTTATTTAAATAAACCTTTACTCATTTTATCAAAACAAAATATTTTATTTCAAAAGTTTGGCCAAAATTAATTTGGCTTATCTTTTCATTTGAAACCAAAGTCTTTTATTAAAAGATCTAAATCAGTGTTTCCAAAACAATTTATTTTCCTTTGATAAATGTTTTATCTTTATAAATCCCTTTAGGATTATTTGCTCACCAATGGGTATGGGCTTTTGGTAAGGGCTTTAAAGGCTTTGGAAATTTCAATTTCCTTCTCTTATTATACTTCTAAGATTTTGCTTATGGTTCCAAACTAAGTGAAACCAACTTTTAAGGTCTTTCTTGATCCTTTGAGAAAATTTGTTGATCAAATTTGGTATGGATCCAATCCATAGATTTGGAGATACTTTGGAAATTGATTTCCTTCCATTAGGGCTTAGGATTTGGGATTTGGATTTATTTTCCAAATGTTTAAATTCCAGATACATTCATTGAGGAATGCAATTCCCTTGATTTGGATTTTGTTGAATTCAAACTTTAGAATCCCATCTTTAACAAACTTTGGCTAAAGTTTTCCTTTTAGAAACAAAAGTTTCTTTTCACCCTGATTTTCAACAAAAGTTTCTTTTCCTATGTGTGTTCTTTTCACAATCCACCTATCGATCCACTAGTGTCATTGCATGTGTGCTCTTTTCACAATCCACCTACGATCCACCAGTGTCATTACATGTGTGTTCTTTTTTCTAACAACAACCAGAGTCATTGAAATGTGTGTTCTTTTCACATACCACCTATGGATCCACTAGTGTCATTGCATGTGTGTTCTTTTCACAATCCACCTATGGATCCACTAGTGTCATTGCATGTGTGTTCTTTTTACTAACAAAAACCAGAGTCATTGCATGTGTGTTCTTTTCACAATCCACCTATGGATCCACCAGTGTCATTGCATGTGTGATCTTTTTACTAACAACAACCAGAGTCATTGCATGTGTGTTCTTTTCACATACAACATATGGATCCACCAGTGTCATTGAAATGTGTGTTCTCTTCAGAGACCACACATGGATCCACCAGTTTCATTACATGTGTGTTCTTTTTTATAACAACAACTGGAGTCATTGCATGTGTGTTCTTTTCACATACCACATATGGATCCACTAGTGTCATTGCATGTGTGCTCTTTTTAGAATCCACCTATGGATCCACCACTGTCATTGCATGTGTGTTCTTTTTAATAACAACAACCAGAGTCATTGAAATGTGTGTTCTTTTCACATACCACCTATGGATCCACCAGTGTCATTGCATGTGTGTTCTTTTCACAATCCACCTATGGATCCACCAGTGTCATTGCATGTGTGTTCCTTTTACTAACAACAACCAGAGTCATTCCATGTGTGTTCTTTTCACATACCACATATGGATCCACCAGTGTCATTGCATGTGTGTTCTTTTCACAATCCACCTATGGATCCACTTGTGTCATTGCATGTGTGCTCTTTTCACAATCCACCTATGGATCCACCAGTGTCATTACACGTGTGTTCTTTTTACTAACAACAACCAGAGTCATTGAAATGTGTGTTCTTTTCACATACCACCTATGGATCCATCAGTGTCATTGCATGTGTGTTCTTTTCACAATCCACCTATGGATCCACTAGTGTCATTGCATGTGTGTTGTTTTTACTAACAACAACCAGAGTCATTGCATGTGTGTTCTTTTCACAATCCACCTATGGATCCACCAGTGTCATTGCATGTGTGTTCTTTTTACTAACAACAACCAGAGTCATTGCATGTGTGTTCTTTTCACATACAACATATGGATCCACCAGTGTCATTGAAATGTGTGTTCTCTTCAGAGACCACACATGGATCCACCAGTTTCATGACATGTTTGTTCTTTTTTATAACAACAACTGGAGTCATTGCATGTGTGTTCTTTTCACATACCACATATGGATCCACTAGTGTCATTGCATGTGTGCTCTTTTCAGAATCCACCTATGGATCCACCAGTTTCATTGCAAGTGTGTTCTTTTTACTAACAACAACTAGAGTCATTGAAATGTGTGTTCTTTTCACATACCACCTATGGATCCACCAGTGTCATTGCATGTGTGTTCTTTTCACAATCCACCTATGGATCCACCAGTGTCATTGCATGTGTGTTCTTTTTACTAAAAACAACCAAAGTCATTGTATGTGTGTTCTTTTCACATACCACATATGGATCCCCCAGTGTCATTGCATGTGTGTTCTTTTCACAATCCACCTATGATCCACCAGTGTCATTGCATGTGTGCTCTTTTCACAATCCACCTATGGATCCACCAGTGTCATTACATGTGTGTTCTTTTTACTAACAACAACCAGAGTCATTGAAATGTGTGTTCTTTTCACATACCACCTATGGATGCACTAGTGTCATTGCATGTGTGTTCTTTTCACAATACACCTATGGATCCACTAGTGTCATTGCATGTGTGTTCTTTTTACTAACAACAACCAGAGTCATTGCATGTGTGTTCTTTTCACAATCCACCTATGGATCCACCAGTGTCATTGCATGTGTGTTCTTTTTACTAACAACAACCAGAGTCATTGCATGTGTGTTCTTTTCACATACAACATATGGATCCACCAGTGTCATTGAAATGTGTGTTCTCTTCAGAGACCACACATGGATCCACCAGTTTCATTACATGTGTGTTCTTTTTTATAACAACAACTGGAGTCATTGCTTGTGTGTTCTTTTCACATACCACATATGGATCCACTAGTGTCATTGCATGTGTGCTCTTTTCAGAATCCACCTATGGATCCACCACTGTCATTGCATGTGTGTTCTTTTTACTAACAACAACCAGAGTCATTGAAATGTGTGTTCTTTTCACATACCACCTATGGATCCACCAGTGTCATTGCATGTGTGTTCTTTTCACAATCCACCTATGGATCCACCAGTGTCATTGCATGTGTGTTCTTTTTACTAACAACAACCAGAGTCATTCCACGTGTGTTCTTTTCACATACCACATATGGATCCACCAGTGTCATTGCATGTGTGTTCTTTTCACAATCCACCTATGGATCCACTAGTGTCATTGCATGTGTGCTCTTTTCACAATCCACCTATGGATCCACCAGTGTCATTACACGTGTGTTCTTTTTACTAACAACAACCAGAGTCATTGAAATGTGTGTTCTTTTCACATACCACCTATGGATCCATCAGTGTCATTTCATGTGTGTTCTTTTCACATACCACCTATGGATCCACTAGTGTCATTGCATGTGTGTTGTTTTTACTAACAAGAACCAGAGTCATTGCATGTGTGTTCTTTTACAATCCACCTATGGATCCACCAGTGTCATTGCATGTGTGTTCTTTTTACTAACAACAACCAGAGTCATTGCATGTGTGTTCTTTTCACATACAACATATGGATCCACCAGTGTCATTGAAATGTGTGTTCTCTTCAGAGACCACACATGGATCCACCAGTTTCATTACATGTTTGTTCTTTTTTATAACAACAACTGGAGTCATTGCATGTGTGTTCTTTTCACATACCACATATGGATCCACTAGTGTCATTGCATGTGTGCTCTTTTCAGAATCCACCTATGGATCCACCAGTGTCATTGCAAGTGTGTTCTTTTTACTAACAACAACCAGAGTCATTGAAATGTGTGTTCTTCTCACATACCACCTATGGATCCACCAGTGTCATTGCATGTGTGTTCTTTTCACAATCCACCTATGGATCCACCAGTGTCATTGCATGTGTGTTCTTTTTACTAAAAACAACCAAAGTCATTGTATGTGTGTTCTTTTCACATACCACATATGGATCCCCCAGTGTCATTGCATGTGTGTTCTTTTCACAATCCACCTATGGATCCACCAGTGTCATTGCATGTGTGCTCTTTTCACAATCCACCTATGGATCCACCAGTGTCATTACATGTGTGTTCTTTTTACTAACAACAACCAGAGTCATTGAAATGTGAGTTCTTTTCACATACCACCTATGGATCCACCAGTGTCATTGCATGTGTGTTCTTTTCACAATCCACCTATCGATCCAGTAGTGTCATTGCATGTGTGTTCTTTTTACTAACAACAACCAGAGTCATTGCATGTGTGTTCTTTTCACAATCCACCTATGGATCCACACGTGTCATTGCATGTGTGTTCTTTTTACTAACAACAACCAGAGTCATTGCATGTGTGTTCTTTTCACAATCCACATATGGATCCACCAGTGTCATTACATGTGTGTTTTTTTCACAATCCACCTATCGATCCACCAGTGTCATTGCATGTGTGTTCTTTTTACTAACAACAACAAGAGTCATTGAAATCTGTGTTCTTTTCACAATCCACCTATGGATCCACTAGTCTCATTGCATGTGTGTTGTTTTTACTAACAACAATTAGAGTTATTTCATATGTGTTCTTTTCACATACCACATATGGATCCACCTGTGTCATTGAAATGTGTGTTCTCTTCAGAGACCACACATGGATCCACCAGTGTCATTGCATGTGTGTTCTTTTTACTAGCAACAACCAGAGTCATTGCATGTGTGTTCTTTTCACATACCACATATGGATCCACCAGTTTCATTGCATGTGTGTTCTTTTCACAATCCACCTATGGATCCACCAGTGTCATTGCATGTGTGTTCTTTTTACTAACCACAACTAGAGTCATTTCATGACTGTTCTTTTCAGATACCACATATGGATCCACCAGTGTCATTGATATGTGTGTTCTCTTCAGAGACCACACATGGATCCACCAGTGTCATTGCATGTGTGTTCTTTTTACTAACAACAACGGGAGTCATTGCATGTGTGTTCTTTTCACATACCATATATGGATCCACCAGTGTCATTCCATGTGTGCTCTTTTCATAATCCACATATGGATCCACCAGTGTCATTGCATGTGTGTTCTTTTTACTAACAACAAGAGTCATTGAAATGTGTGTTCTTTTCACATACCACATATGGATCCACCAGTCATTGAAATGTGTGTTCTTTTCACAATCCACCTATGGATCCACCAGTGTCATTGCATGTGTGTTCTTTTTACTAACAACAACCAGAGTCATTGAAATGTGTGTTCTTTTCACATACCACATATGGATCCACCAGTGGCATTGCGTGTGTGTTATTTTTACTAACAACAACCAGAGTCATTGCATGTGTGTTCTCTTTACTAACAACAACCAAAGTCATTGAAATGTGTGTTCTCTTCGGAGACCACACATGGATCCACCAGTGTCATTGCATGTGTGTTCTATTTACTAACAACAACCAGAGTCATTGCATGTGTGTTCTTTTCACATACCACATATGGATCCACCAGTGTCATTGCATGTGTGTTCTTTTCACAATCCACCTATGGATCCACCAGTGTCATTGCATGTATGTTCTTTTTACTAACCACAACTAGAGTCATTTCATGACTGTTCTTTTCAGATACCACATATGGATCCACCAGTGTCATTGATATGTGTGTTCTCTTCAGAGACCACACATGGATCCACCAGTGTCATTGCATGTGTGTTCTTTTTACTAACAACAACGGGAGTCATTGCATGTGTGTTCTTTTCACACACCATATATGGATCCACCAGTGTCATTCCATGTGTGCTCTTTTCATAATCCACCTATGGATCCACCAGTGTCATTGCATGTGTGTTCTTTTTACTAACAACAAGAGTCACTGAAATGTGTGTTCTTTTCACATACCACATAGGGATCCACCAGAGTCATTGAAATGTGTGTTCTTTTCACAATCCACCTATGGATCCACCAGTGTCATTGCATGTGTGTTCTTTTCACAATCCACCTATGGATCCACCAGTGTCATTGCATGTGTGTTCTTTTCACAATCCACCTATGGATCCACCAGTGTCATTGCATGTGTGTTCTTTTTACTAACAACTACTGGAGTCATTTCATGACTGTTCTTTTCACATACCACATATGGATCCACCAGTGTCATTGAAATGTGTGTTCTCTTCAGAGACCACACATGGATCCACCAGTATCATTGCATGTGTGTTCTTTTTACTAACAACAACCAGAGTCATTGAAATGTGTGTTCTATTCAGAGACCACACATGGATCCACAAGTGTCATTGCATGTTTATTCTTTTTACTAACCACAACCAGTGTCATTGCATGTGTGTTCTTTTCACATACCACATATGGATCCACCAGTGTCATTGCATGTGTGTTCTTGTTACTAACAACAACCAGGGTCATAGCATGTGTGTTCTTTTCACATACCACATATGGATCCACCAGTGTCATTGCATGTGTGTTCTTTTCACAATCCACCTATGGACCCAACAGTGTCATTGCATGTGTGTTCTTTTTACTAACAACAACTGGAGTCATTTCATGACTGTTCTTTTCACATTCCACATATGGATCCACCAGTGTCATTGAAATGTGTGTTTTCTTGAGAGACCACACATGGATCCACCAGTTTCATTACAAGTGTGTTCTTTTTTATAACAACAACTGGAGTCATTGCATGTGTGTTCTTTTCACATACCACATATGGACCCACTAGTGTCATTGCATGTGTGCTCTTTTCAGAATCCACCTATGGATCCACCAGTGTCATTGCATGTGTCTTGTTTTTACTACCAGCAACTAGAGTCATTGAAATGTGTGTTCTTTTCACATACCACCTATGGATCCACCAGTGTCATTGCATGTGTGTTCTTTTCACAATCCACTTATGGATCCACCAGTGTCATTGCATGTGTGTTCTTTTCACATACCACATATGGATCCACCAGTGTCATTGCATGTGTGTTCTTTTCACAATCCACCTATGGATCCACTAGTGTCATTGCATGTGTGCTCGTTTCACAATCCACCTATGGATCCACCAGTGTCATTACATGTGTGTTCTTTTTACTAACAACAACCAGAGTCATTGAAATGTGTGTTCTTTTCACATACCACCTATGGATCCACCAGTGTCATTGCATCTGTGTTCTTTTCACAATCCACCTATGGATCCACTAGTGTCATTGCATGTGTGTTATTTTTACTAACAACAACCAGAGTCATTGCATGTATATTCTTTTCACAATCCACCTATGGATCCACCAGCGTCATTGCATGTATGTTCTTTTTACTAACAACAACCAGAGTCATTGCATGTGTGTTCTTTTCACATACAACATATGGATCCACCAGTGTCATTGAAATGTGTGTTCTCTTCAGAGACCACACATGGATCCACCAGTTTCATTACATGTGTGTTCTTTTTTATAACAACAACTGGTGTCATTGCATGTGTGTTCTTTTCACATACCACACATGGATCCACTAGTGTCATTGCATGTGTGCTCTTTTCAGAATCCACCTATGGATCCACCAGTGTCATTGCATGTGTGTTCTTTCTACTAACAACAACCAGAGTCATTGAAATGTGTGTTCTTTTCACAAACCACCAATGGATCCACCAGTGCCATTGCATGTGTGTTCTTTTCACAATCCACCTATGGATCCACCAGTGTCATTGCATGTGTGTTCTTTTCACAATCCACCTATGGATCCACTAGTGTCATTGCATGTGTGCTCTTTTCACAATCCACCTATGGATCCACCAGTGTCATTACATGTGTGTTCTTTTTACTAACAACAACTAGAGTCATTGAAATGTGTGTTCTTTTCACATACCACCTATGGATCCACCAGTGTCATTGCATGTGTGTTCTTTTCACAATCCACCTATGGATCCACTAGTGTCATTGCATGTGTGTTCTTTTTACTAACAACAACCAGAGTCATTGCATGTGTGTTCTTTTCACAATCCACCTATGGATCCACTAGTGTCATTGCATGTGTGTTCTTTTTACTAACAACAACCAGATTCATTGCATGTGTGTTCTTTTCACATACAACATATGGATCCACTAGTGTCATTGCATGTGTGTTCTTTTCACAATCCACCTACGAATCCACCAGTGTCATTGCATGTGTATTCTTTTTACTAACAACAACTAGAGTCATTTCAAGACTGTTCTTTTCACATACCACATATGGATCCACCAGTGTCATTGAAATGTTTGTTCTCTTCAGAGACCACACATGGATCCACCAGTGTCATTGCATGTGTGTTCTTTTTACTAACAACAACTGGAGTAATTGCATGTGTGTTCTTTTCACATACCACATATGGATCCACCAGTGTCATTACATGTGTGCTTTTTTCACAATCCACCTATCGATCCACCAGTGTCATTGCATGTGTGTTCTTTTTACTAACAACAAGAGTCATTGAAATGTATGTTCTTTTCACATACCACATATGGATCCACTAGAGTGATTGAAATGTGTGTTCTTTTCACAATCCACCTACAGATCCACTAGTGTCATTGCATGTGTGTTCTTTTTACTAACAACAACTGGAGTCATTTCATCTATGTTCTTTTCACATACCACATATGGATCCACCGGTGGCATTGAAATGTGTGTTCTCTTCAGAGACCACACATGGATCCACCAGTGTCATTGCATGTGTGTTCTTTTTACTAACAACAATTAGAGTAATTGCATGTGTGTTCTTTTCAGATACAACATATGGATCCACCAGTGTCATTGAAATGTGTGTTCTCTTCAGAGACCACACATGGATCCACCAGTGTCATTGCATGTGTGTTCTTTTTACTAGCAACAACCAGAGTCATTGCATGTGTGTTCTTTTGACATACCACATATGGATCCACCAGTTTCATTGCATGTGTGTTCTTTTCACAATCCACCTATGGATCCACCAGTGTCATTGCATGTGTGTTCTTTTTACTAACCACAACTAGAGTCATTTCATGACTGTTCTCTTCAGAGACCACACATGGATCCACCAGTGTCATTGCATGGGTGTTCTTTTTACTAACAACAACGGGAGTCATTGCATGTGTGTTCTTTTCACATACCATATATGGATCCACCAGTGTCATTCCATGTGTGCTCTTTTCATAATCCACCTATGGATCCACCAGTGTCGTTGCATGTGTGTTCTTTTTACTAACAACAAGAGTCACATTGCATGTGTGTTCTTTTCGCATACCACATATGGATCCACCAGAGTCATTGAAATGTGTGTTCTTTTCACAATCCACCTATGGATCTACTAGTGTCATTGCATGTGTGTTCCTTTTACTAACAACAACAGAGTCATTGCATGTGTGTTCTTTTCACATACCACATATGGATCCACCAGTGTCATTGCATGTGTGTTCTTTTTACTAACAACTACTGGAGTCATTTCATGACTGTTCTTTTCACATACCACATATGGATCCACCAGTGTCATTGAAATGTGTGTTCTCTTCAGAGACCACACATGGATCCACCAGTATCATTGCATGTGTGTTCTTTTTACTAACAACAACCAGAGTCATTGAAATATGTGTTCTCTTTAGAGACCACACATGGATCCACAAGTGTCATTGCATGTTTATTCTTTTTACTAACCACAACCAGTGTCATTGCATGTGTGTTCTTTTCACATACCACATATGGATCCACCAGTGTCATTGCATGTGTGTTCTTGTTACTAACAACAACCAGGGTCATAGCATGTGTGTTCTTTTCACAATCCACCTATGGATCCACCAGTGTCATTGCATGTGTGTTCTTTTTACTAACAACAACTGGAGTCATTTCATGACTGTTCTTTTCACATACCACATATGGATCCACCAGTGTCATTGAAATGTGTGTTCTCTTGAGAGACCACACATGGATCCACCAGTTTCATTACATGTGTGTTCTTTTTTATAACAACAACTGGAGTCATTGCATGTGTGTTCTTTTCACATACCACATATGGACCCACTAGTGTCATTGCATGTGTGCTCTTTTCAGAATCCACCTATGGATCCACCAGTGTCATTGCATGTGTCTTGTTTTTACTACCAGCAACCAGAGTCATTGAAATGTGTGTTCTTTTCACATACCACCTATGGATCCACCAGTGTCATTGCATGTGTGTTCTTTTCACAATCCACTTATGGATCCACCAGTGTCATTGCATGTGTGTTCTTTTCACATACCACATATGGATCCACCAGTGTCATTGCATGTGTGTTCTTTTCACAATCCACCTATGGATCCACTAGTGTCATTGCATGTGTGCTCGTTTCACAATCCACCTATGGATCCACCAGTGTCATTACATGTGTGTTCTTTTCACAATCCACCTATGGATCCACTAGTGTCATTGCATGTGTGTTCTTTTTACTAACAACAACCAGAGTCATTGCATGTATGTTCTTTTCACAATCCACCTATGGATCCACCAGCGTCATTGCATGTGTGTTCTTTTTACTAACAACAACCAGAGTCATTGCATGTGTGTTCTTTTCACATACAACATATGGATCCACCAGTGTCATTGAAATGTGTGTTCTCTTTAGAGACCACACATGGATCCACCAGTTTCATTACATGTGTGTTCTTTTTGATAACAACAACTGGTGTCATTGCATGTGTGTTCTTTTCACATACCACATATGGATCCACTGATGTCATTGCATGTGTGCTCTTTTCAGGATCCACCTATGGATCCACCAGTGTCGTTGCATGTGTGTTCTTTCTACTAACAACAACCAGAGTCATTGAAATGTGTGTTCTTTTCACAAACCACCAATGGATCCACCAGTGCCATTGCATGTGTGTTCTTTTCACATACCACATACTGATCCACCAGTGTCATTGCATGTGTGTTCTTTTCACAATCCACCTATGGATCCACTAGTGTCATTGCATGTGTGCTCGTTTCACAATCCACCTATGGATCCACCAGTGTCATTACACGTGTGTTCTTTTTACTAACAACAACCAGAGTCATTGAAATGTGTGTTCTTTTCACATACCACCTATGGATCCATCAGTGTCATTGCATGTGTGTTCTTTTCACAATCCACCTATGGATCCACTAGTGTCATTGCATGTGTGTTGTTTTTACTAACAACAACCAGAGTTATTGCATGTGTGTTCTTTTCACAATCCACCTATGGATCCACCAGTGTCATTGCATGTGTGTTCTTTTTACTAACAACAACCAGAGTCATTGCATGTGTGTTCTTTTCACAAACCACATATGGATCCACCAGTGTCATTGCATGTGTGTTATTTTTACTAACAACAATTGGAGTCATTTCATGTGTGTTCTTTTCACATACCACATATGGATCCACCTGTGTCATTGAAATGTGTGTTCTCTTCAGAGACCACACATGGATCCACCAGTGTCATTGCATGTGTGTTCTTTTTACTAACAACAACCAGAGTCATTGCATGTGTGTTCTTTTCACATACCACATATGGATCCACCAGTGTCATTGCATGTGTGTTCTTTTCATAATCCACCTATGGATCCACCAGTGTCATTGCATGTATGTTCTTTTTACTAACAAGAAGAGTCATTGAAATGTGTGTTCTTTTCACATACCACATATGGATCCACCAGAGTCATTGAAATGTGTGTTCTTTTCACAATCCACCTATGGATCCACCAGTGTCATTGCATGAGTGTTCCTTTTACTAACAACAACGGGAGTCATTGCATGTGTGTTCTCTTCAGAGACCACACATGGATCCACCAGTGTCATTGCATGTGTGATCTTTTCATAATCCACCTATGGATCCACCAGTGTCATTGCATGTGTGTTCTTTTTAGTAACAACAAGAGTCATTGAAATGTGTGTTCTTTTCACATACCACATATGGATCCACCAGAGTCATTGAAATGTGTGTTCTTTTCACAATCCACCTATGGATCCACCAGTGTCATTGCATGTGTGTTCCTTTTACTAACAACAACGGGAGTCATTGCATGTGTGTTCTCTTCACAGACCAAAGATGGATCCACCAGTGTCATTGCATGTGTGCTCTTTTCATAATCCACCTATGGATCCACCAGTGTCATTGCACGTGTGTTCTTTTTACTAACAACAAGAGTCATTGAAATGTGTGTTCTCTTCAGAGACCACACATGGATCACCAGTGTCATTGCATGTGCGTTCTTTTTACTAACAACAACTAGAGTCATTTCATGTGTGTTCTTTTCACATACCACATATAGATCCACCAGTGTCATTGCATGTGTGCTCTTTTCACAATCCACCTATGGATCCACCAGTGTCATAGCATGTGTGTTCTTTTTACTAAGAACAACCAGTGTCATTGCATGTGTGTTCTTTTCACAATCCACCTATGGATCCACCAGTGTCATTGCATGTGTGTTCTTTTTACTAACAACAACTAGAGTCATTTCATGACTGTTCTTTTTAGATACCACATATGGATCCACCAGTGTCATTGATATGTGCGTTCTCTTCAGAGACCACACATGGATCCACCAGTGTCATTGCATGTGTGTTCTTTTTACTAACAACAACGGGAGTCATTGCATGTGTGTTCTTTTCACATACCATATATGGATCCACCAGTGTCATTCCATGTGTGCTCTTTTCATAATCCACCTATGGATCCACCAGTGTCATTGCATGTATGTTCTTTTTACTAACAACAAGAGTCATTGAAATGTGTGTTCTTTTCACATACCACATATGGATCCACCAGAGTCATTGAAATGTGTGTTCTTTTCACAATCCACCTATGGATCCACCAGTGTCATTGAATGTGTGTTTCTTTTACTAACAACAACAAGAGTCATTGCATGTGTGTTCTCTTCAGAGACCACACATGGATCCACCAATGTCATTGCATGTGTGTTCTTTTTACTAACAACCAGAGTCATTGAAATGTGAGTTCACTTTAGAGACCACACATGGATCCACCAGTGTCATTGCATGTGTATTCTTTTTACTAACAACCAGAGTCATTGAAATGTGTGTTCTTTTCACATACCACATATGGATCCACCAGTGTCATTGCATGTGTGTTCTTTTTACTAACAAGAACTGTAGTCATTGCATGTGTGTTCTCTTTACTAACAACAACCAGAGTCATTGAAATGTGTCTTCTTTAGAGACCACACATGGATCAACCAAAGGTCATTGCATGTGTGTTCTTTTTACTAACAACAACCAGAGTCATTGAAATGTGTGTTCTCTTGAGACCACATATGGATCACCAGTGTCATTGCATGTGCGTTCTTTTTACTAACAATGACTGGAGTCATTTCATGTGTGTTCTTTTCACATACCACATATGGATCCACCAGTGTCATTGCATGTGTGCTCTTTTCACAATCCACCTATGGATCCACCAGTGTCATTGCATGTGTGTTCTTTTTACTAACAACAACCAGAGTCATTGCATGTGTGTTCTTTTCACATACCACATATGGATCCACCAGTGTCATTGCATGTGTGTTCTTTTCACAATCCACCTATGGATCCACTAGTGTCATTGCATGTGTGTTATTTTTACTAACAACAATTGGAGTCATTTCATGTGTGTTCGTTTCACATTCCACATATGGATCCACCTGTGTCATTGAAATGTGTGTTCTCTTCAGAGACCACACATGGATCCACCAGTGTCATTGCATGTGTGTTCTTTTTACTAACAACAACCAGAATCATTGCATGTGTGTTCTTTTCACATACCACATATGGATCCACCAGTGTCATTACATGTGTGTTCTTTTCATAATCCACCTATGGATCCACCAGTGTCATTGCATGTATGTTCTTTTTACTAACAACAAGAGTCATTGAAATGTGTGTTATTTTCACATACCACATATGGATCCACAAGAGTCATTGAAATGTGTGTTCTTTTCACAATCCACCTATGGATCCACCAGTGTCATTGCATGTGTGTTCTTTTTACTAACAACAACTGGAGTCATTTCATGTGTGTTCTCTTTAGAGACCACACATGGATCCACCAGTGTCATTGCATGTGTGCTATTTTCATAATCCACCTATGGATCCACCAGTGTCATTGCATGTGTGTTCTTTTTACTAACAACAAGAGTCATTGAAATGTGTGTTCTTTTCACATACCACATATGGATCCACCAGAGTCATTGAAATGTGTGTTCTTTTCACAATCCACCTATAGATCCACCAGTGTCATTGCATGTGTGTTTCTTTTACTGACAACAATGGGAGTCATTGCATGTGTGTTCTCTTCAGAGACCACACATGGATCCACCAGTGTCATTGCATGTGTGCTCTTTTCACAATCCACCTATGGATCCACCAGTGTCATTGCACGTGTGTTATTTTTACTAACAACAAGAGTCATTGAAATGTGTGTTCTCTTCAGAGACCACATATGGATCACCAGTGTCATTGCATGTGCGTTCTTTTTACTAACAACAACTGGAGTCATTTCATGTGTGTTCTTTTCACATACCACATATGGATCCACCAGTGTCATTGCATGTGTGCTCTTTTCACAATCCACCTATGGATCCACCAGTGTCATTGCATGTGTGTTATTTTTACTAACAACAACCAGAGTCATTGCATGTGTGTTCTTTTCACACACCACATATGGATCCACCAGTGTCATTGCATGTGTGTTCTTTTCACAATCCACCTATGGATCCACTAGTGTCATTGCATGTGTGTTATTTTTACTAACCACAATTGGAGTCATTTCATGTGTGTTCTTTTCACATTCCACATATGGATCCACCTGTGTCATTGAAATGTGTGTTCTCTTCAGAGACCACACATGGATCCACCAGTGTCATTGCATGTGTGTTCTTTTTACTAACAACAACCAGAGTCATTGAAATGTGAGTTCACTTTAGAGACCACACATGGATCCACCAGTGTCATTGCATGTGTGTTCTTTTTACTAACAACAACCAGAGTCATTGAAATGTGTGTTCTTTTCACATACCACATATGGATCCACCAGTGTCATTGCATGTGTGTTCTTTTTACTAACAACAACTGGAGTAATTGCACGTGTGTTCTTTTCACATACCACATATGGATCCACCAGTGTCATTACATGTGTGCTTTTTTCACAATCCACCTATCGATCCACCAGTGTCATTGCATGTGTGTTCTTTTTACTGACAACAAGAGTCATTGAAATGTGTGTTCTTTTCACATACCACATATGGATCCACTAGAGTCATTGAAATGTGTGTTCTTTTCACAATCCACCTATGGATCCACTTGTGTCATTGCATGTGTGTTCTTTTTACTAACAACAACTGGAGTCATTTCATGTGTGTTCTTTTCACATACCACATATGGATCCACCGGTGGCATTGAAATGTGTGTTCTCTTCAGAGACCACACATGGATCCACCAGTGTCATTGCATGTGCGTTCTCTTCAGAGACCACACATGGATCCACCAGTGTCATTGCATGTGTGTTCTTTTTACTAACAACAACGGGAGTCATTGCATGTGTGTTCTTTTCACATACCATATATGGATCCACCAGTGTCATTCCATGTGTGCTCTTTTCATAATCCACCTATGGATCCACCAGTGTCATTGCATGTATGTTCTTTTTACTAACAACAAGAGTCATTGAAATGTGTGTTCTTTTCACATACCACATATGGATCCACCAGAGTCATTGAAATGTGTGTTCTTTTCACAATCCACCTATGGATCCACCAGTGTCATTGAATGTGTGTTTCTTTTACTAACAACAACAAGAGTCATTGCATGTGTGTTCTCTTCAGAGACCACACATGGATCCACCAATGTCATTGCATGTGTGTTCTTTTTACTAACAACCAGAGTCATTGAAATGTGAGTTCACTTTAGAGACCACACATGGATCCACCAGTGTCATTGCATGTGTATTATTTTTACTAACAACCAGAGTCATTGAAATGTGTGTTCTTTTCACATACCACATATGGATCCACCAGTGTCATTGCATGTGTGTTCTTTTTACTAACAGCAACCAGAGTCATTGCATGTGTGTTCTCTTTACTAACAACAACCAGAGTCATTGAAATGTGTCTTCTCTTTAGAGACCACACATGGATCAACCAGTGTCATTGCATGTGTGTTCTTTTTACTAACAACAACCAGAGTCATTGAAATGTGTGTTCTCTTCAGAGACCACATATGGATCACCAGTGTCATTGCATGTGCGTTCTTTTTACTAACAATGACTGGAGTCATTTCATGTGTGTTCTTTTCACATACCACATATGGATCCACCAGTGTCATTGCATGTGTGCTCTTTTCACAATCCACCTATGGATCCACCAGTGTCATTGCATGTGTGTTCTTTTTACTAACAACAACCTGAGTCATTGCATGTGTGTTCTTTTCACATACCACATATGGATCCACCAGTGTCATTGCATGTGTGTTCTTTTCACAATCCACCTATGGATCCACTAGTGTCATTGCATGTGTGTTATTTTTACTAACAACAATTGGAGTCATTTCATGTGTGTTCGTTTCACATTCCACAGATGGATCCACCTGTGTCATTGAAATGTGTGTTCTCTTCAGAGACCACACATGGATCCACCAGTGTCATTGCATGTGTGTTCTTTTTACTAACAACAACCAGAATCATTGCATGTGTGTTCTTTTCACATACCACATATGGATCCACCAGTGTCATTACATGTGTGTTCTTTTCATAATCCACCTATGGATCCACCAGTGTCATTGCATGTATGTTCTTTTTACTAACAACAAGAGTCATTGAAATGTGTGTTATTTTCACATACCACATATGGATCCACAAGAGTCATTGAAATGTGTGTTCTTTTCACAATCCACCTATGGATCCACCAGTGTCATTGCATGTGTGTTCCTTTTACTAACAACAACGGGAGTCATTGCATGTGTGTTCTCTTCAGAGACCACACATGGATCCACCAGTGTCATTGCATGTGTGCTATTTTCATAATCCACCTATGGATCCACCAGTGTCATTGCATGTGTGTTCTTTTTACTAACAACAAGAGTCATTGAAATGTGTGTTCTTTTCACATACCACATATGGATCCACCAGAGTCATTGAAATGTGTGTTCTTTTCACAATCCACCTATAGATCCACCAGTGTCATTGCATGTGTGTTTCTTTTACTGACAACAATGGGAGTCATTGCATGTGTGTTCTCTTCAGAGACCACACATGGATCCACCAGTGTCATTGCATGTGTGCTCTTTTCACAATCCACCTATGGATCCACCAGTGTCATTGCACGTGTGTTCTTTTTACTAACAACAAGAGTCATTGAAATGTGTGTTCTCTTCAGAGACCACATATGGATCACCAGTGTCATTGCATGTGCGTTCTTTTTACTAACAACAACTGGAGTCATTTCATGTGTGTTCTTTTCACATACCACATATGGATCCACCAGTGTCATTGCATGTGTGCTCTTTTCACAATCCACCTATGGATCCACCAGTGTCATTGCATGTGTGTTATTTTTACTAACAACAACCAGAGTCATTGCATGTGTGTTCTTTTCACACCACATATGGATCCACCAAAGGTCATTGCATGTGTGTTCTTTTCACAATCCACCTATGGATCCACTAGTGTCATTGCATGTGTGTTATTTTTACTAACCACAATTGGAGTCATTTCATGTGTGTTCTTTTCACATTCCACATATGGATCCACCTGTGTCATTGAAATGTGTGTTCTCTTCAGAGACCACACATGGATCCACCAGTGTCATTGCATGTGTGTTCTTTTTACTAACAACAACCAGAGTCATTGAAATGTGAGTTCACTTTAGAGACCACACATGGATCCACCAGTGTCATTGCATGTGTGTTCTTTTTACTAACAACAACCAGAGTCATTGAAATGTGTGTTCTTTTCACATACCACATATGGATCCACCAGTGTCATTGCATGTGTGTTCTTTTTACTAACAACAACTGGAGTAATTGCACGTGTGTTCTTTTCACATACCACATATGGATCCACCAGTGTCATTACATGTGTGCTTTTTTCACAATCCACCTATCGATCCACCAGTGTCATTGCATGTGTGTTCTTTTTACTAACAACAAGAGTCATTGAAATGTGTGTTCTTTTCACATACCACATATGGATCCACTAGAGTCATTGAAATGTGTGTTCTTTTCACAATCCACCTATGGATCCACTTGTGTCATTGCATGTGTGTTCTTTTTACTAACAACAACTGGAGTCATTTCATGTGTGTTCTTTTCACATACCACATATGGATCCACCGGTGGCATTGAAATGTGTGTTCTCTTCAGAGACCACACATGGATCCACCAGTGTCATTGCATGTGTGTTCTTTTTACTAACAACAACTAGAGTCATGGCATGTGTGTTCTTTTGACATACCACATATGGATCCACCAGTGTCATTGCATGTGTGTTCTTTTCACAATCCACCTATGGATCCACCAGTGTCATTGCATGTGTGTTATTTTTACTAATAACAATTGGAGTCAATTCAAGTGTGTTCTTTTCACATACCACGTATGGATCCACCAGTGTCATTGAAATGGGTGTTCTCTTCAGATACCACACATGGATCCACCAGTGTCACTTCATGTGTGTTCTTTTTACTAACAACAACCAGAGTCATTGCATGTGTGTTCTTTTCACATACCACATATGGATCCACCAGTGTCATTGCATGTGTGTTCTTTTCACAATCCACCTATGGATCCACCAGTGTCATTGCATGTGTGTTCTTTTTACTAACAACAACTAGAGTCATTTCATGGCTGTTCTTTTCAGATACCACATATGGATCCACCAATGTCATTGATCTGTGTGTTCTCTTTAGAGACCACACATGGATCCACCAGTGTCATTGCATGTGTGTTCTTTTTACTAACAACAACGGGAGTCATTGCATGTGTGTTCTTTTCACATACCATATATGGATCCACAAGTGTCATTCCATGTGTGCTCTTTTCATAATCCACCTATGGATCCACCAGTGTCATTGCATGTATGTTCTTTTTACTAACTACAAGAGTCATTGAAATGTGTGTTCTTTTCACATACCACATATGGATCCACCAGAGTCATTGAAATGTGTGTTCTTTTCACAATCCACCTACGGATCCACCAGTGTCATTGCATGTGTGTTCCTTTTACTAACAACAACCAGAGTTATTGCATGTGTGTTCTCTTCAGAGACCACAGATGGATCCACCAGTGTCATTGGATGTGTGTTCTTTTTACTAACAACAACCAGAGACATTGAAATGTGAGTTCACTTTAGAAACCACACATGGATCCACCAGTGTCATTGCATGTGTGTTCTTTTTACTAACAACAACCAGAGTCATTGAAATGTGTGTTCTTTTCACATACCACATATGGATCCACCAGTGTCATTGCATGTGTGTTCTTTTCACAATCCACCTATGGATCCACTAGTGTCATTGCATATGTGTTCTTTTTACTAACAACAACCAGAGTCATTGCATGTGTGTTCTTTTCACAATCCACCTATGGATCCACCAGTGTCATTGCATGTGTGTTCTTTTTACTAACAACAACCAGAGTCATTGCATGTGTGTCCTTTTCACATACAACATATGGATCCACCAGTGTCATTGCATGTGTGTTCTTTTCACAATCCACCTACGGATCCACCAGTGTCATTGCATGTGTGTTCTTTTTACTAACAACAACTAGAGTCATTTCATGACTGTTCTTTTCACATACCACATATGGATCCACCAAAGGTCATTGAAATGTGTGTTCTCTTCAGATACCACACATGGATCCACCAGTGTCATTGCATGTGTGTTCTTTTTACTAACAACAAGTGGAGTCATTTCATGTGTGTTCTTTTCACATACCACATATGGATCCACCAGTGTCATTGCATGTGTGCTCTTTTCACAATCCACCTATGGATCCACCAGTGTCATTGCATGTGTGTTCTTTTTGCTAACAACAACCAGAGTCATTGCATGTGTGTTCTTTTCACATACCACATATGGATCCAGCAGTGTCATTGCATGTGTGTTCTTTTCACAATCCACCTATGGATCCACTAGTCTCATTGCGTGTGTGTTATTTTTACTAACAACAATTGGAGTCATTTCATGTGTGTTCGTTTCACATACCACATATGGATCCACCTGTGTCATTGAAATGTGTGTTCTCTTCAGAGACCACACATGGATCCACCATTGTCATTGCATGTGTGTTCTTTTTACTAACAACAACCAGAGTCATTGCATGTGTGTTCTTTTCACATACCACATATGGATCCACCAGTGTCATTGCATGTGTGTTCT
The DNA here is from genome assembly GCA_023614405.1 of Avena insularis. Lineage (NCBI taxonomy): Eukaryota > Viridiplantae > Streptophyta > Magnoliopsida > Poales > Poaceae > Avena > Avena insularis. The sequence goes on from CM042694.1 coordinate 528,038,066, forward strand.
TTTCACAATCCACCTATGGATCCACCAGTCTCATTGCATGTGTGTTCTTTTTACTAACAACAACTAGAGTCATTTCATGGCTGTTCTTTTCAGATACCACATATGGATCCACCAGTGTCATTGATATGTGTGTTCTCTTTAGAGACCACACATGGATGCACCAGTGTCATTGCATGTGTGTTCTTTTTACTAACAACAACGGGAGTCATTGCATGTGTGTTCTTTTCACATACCATATATGGATCCACAAGTGTCATTCCATGTGTGCTCTTTTCATAATCCACCTATGGATCCACCGGTGTCATTGCATGTATGTTCTTTTTACTAACAACAACTAGAGTCATTTCATGGCTGTTCTTTTCAGATACCACATATGGATCCACCAGTGTCATTGATATGTGTATTCTCTTTAGAGACCACACATGGATGCACAAGTGTCATTGCACGTGTGTTCTTTTTACTAACAACAACGGGAGTCATTGGATGTGTGTTCTTTTCACATACCATATATGGATCCACCAGTGTCATTCCATGTGTGCTCTTTTCATAATCCACCTATGGATCCACCGGTATCATTGCATGTATGTTCTTTTTACTAACAACAAGAGTCATTGAAATGTGTGTTCTTTTCACATACCACATATGGATCCACCACAGTCATTGAAATGTGTGTTCTTTTCACAATCCACCTATGGATCCACCAGTGTCATTGAATGTGTGTTTCCTTTACTAACAACAACCAGAGTCATTGCATGTGTGTTCTCTTCAAATACCACACATGGATCCACCAGTGTCATTGAATGTGTGTTTCCTTTACTAACAACAACCAGAGTCATTGCATGTGTGTTCTCTTCAAATACCACACATGGATCCACCAGTGTCATTGCATGTGTGTTCTTTTTACTAACAACCAGAGTCATTGAAATGTGAGTTCACTTTAGAGACCACACATGGATCCACCAGTGTCATTGCATGTGTGTTCTTTTTACTAACAACCAGAGTCATTGAAATGTGTGTTCTTTTCACATACCACATATGGATCCACCAGTGTCATTACATGTATGTTCTTTTTACTAACAACAACCAGAGTCATTGCATGTGTGTTCTCTTCACTAAAAACAACCAGAGTCATTGAAATGTGTGTTCTCTTTAGAGACCACACATGGATCAACCAGTGTCATTGCATGTGTGTTCTTTTTACTAACAACAACCAGAGTCATTGAAATGTGTGTTCTCTTCAGAGACCACATATGGATCACCAGTGTCATTGCATGTGCGTTCTTTTTACTAACAACAACTGGAGTCATTTCATGTGTGTTCTTTTCACATACCACATATGGATCCACCAGTGTCATTGCATGTGTGCTCTTTTCACAATCCACCTATGGATCCACCGGTGTCATTGCATGTGTGTTATTTTTACTAACAACAACCAGAGTCATTGCATGTGTGTTCTTTTCACACACCACATATGGATCCACCAGTGTCATTGCATGTGTGTTCTTTTCACAATCCACCTATGGATCCACTAGTGTCATTGCATGTGTGTTATTTTTACTAACCACAATTGGAGTCATTTCATGTGTGTTCTTTTCACATTCCACATATGGATCCACCTGTGTCATTGCATGTGTGTTCTTTTTACTAACAACAACCAGAGTCATTGAAATGTGAGTTCACTTTAGAGACCACACATGGATCCACCAGTGTCATTGCATGTGTGTTCTTTTTACTAACAACAACCAGAGTCATTGAAATGTGTGTTCTTTTCACATACCACATATGGATCCACCAGTGTCATTGCATGTGTGTTCTTTTTACTAACAACAACTGGAGTAATTGCACGTGTGTTCTTTTCACATACCACATATGGATCCACCAGTGTCATTACATGTGTGCTTTTTTCACAATCCACCTATCGATCCACCAGTGTCATTGCATGTGTGTTCTTTTTACTAACAACAAGAGTCATTGAAATGTGTGTTCTTTTCACATACCACATATGGATCCACTAGAGTCATTGAAATGTGTGTTCTTTTCACAATCCACCTATGGATCCACTTGTGTCATTGCATGTGTGTTCTTTTTACTAACAACAACTGGAGTCATTTCATGTGTGTTCTTTTCACATACCACATATGGATCCACCGGTGGCATTGAAATGTGTGTTCTCTTCAGAGACCACACATGGATCCACCAGTGTCATTGCATGTGTGTTCTTTTTACTAACAACAACTAGAGTCATGGCATGTGTGTTCTTTTGACATACCACATATGGATCCACCAGTGTCATTGCATGTGTGTTCTTTTCACAATCCACCTATGGATCCACCAGTGTCATTGCATGTGTGTTATTTTTACTAATAACAATTGGAGTCAATTCAAGTGTGTTCTTTTCACATACCACGTATGGATCCACCAGTGTCATTGAAATGGGTGTTCTCTTCAGAGACCACACATGGATCCACCAGTGTCACTTCATGTGTGTTCTTTTTACTAACAACAACCAGAGTCATTGCATGTGTGTTCTTTTCACATACCACATATGGATCCACCAGTGTCATTGCATGTGTGTTCTTTTCACAATCCACCTATGGATCCACCAGTGTCATTGCATGTGTGTTCTTTTTACTAACAACAACTAGAGTCATTTCATGGCTGTTCTTTTCAGATACCACATATGGATGCACCAATGTCATTGATCTGTGTGTTCTCTTTAGAGACCACACATGGATCCACCAGTGTCATTGCATGTGTGTTCTTTTTACTAACAACAACGGGAGTCATTGCATGTGTGTTCTTTTCACATACCATATATGGATCCACAAGTGTCATTCCATGTGTGCTCTTTTCATAATCCACCTATGGATCCACCAGTGTCATTGCATGTATGTTCTTTTTACTAACTACAAGAGTCATTGAAATGTGTGTTCTTTTCACATACCACATATGGATCCACCAGAGTCATTGAAATGTGTGTTCTTTTCACAATACACCTATGGATCCACCAGTGTCATTGCATGTGTGTTCCTTTTACTAACAACAACCAGAGTCATTGCATGTGTGTTCTCTTCAGAGACCACACATGGATCCACCAGTGTCATTGGATGTGTGTTCTTTTTACTAACAACAACCAGAGTCATTGAAATGTGAGTTCACTTTAGAAACCACACATGGATCCACCAGTGTCATTGCATGTGTGTTCTTTTTACTAACAACAACCAGAGTCATTGAAATGTGTGTTCTTTTCACATACCACATATGGATCCACCAGTGTCATTGCATGTGTGTTCTTTTCACAATCCACCTATGGATCCACTAGTGTCATTGCATATGTGTTCTTTTTACTAACAACAACCAGAGTCATTGCATGTGTGTTCTTTTCACAATCCACCTATGGATCCACCAGTGTCATTGCATGTGTGTTCTTTTTACTAACAACAACCAGAGTCATTGCATGTGTGTCCTTTTCACATACAACATATGGATCCACCAGTGTCATTGCATGTGTGTTCTTTTCACAATCCACCTACGGATCCACCAGTGTCATTGCATGTGTGTTCTTTTTACTAACAACAACTAGAGTCATTTCATGACTGTTCTTTTCACATACCACATATGGATCCACCAGTGTCATTGAAATGTGTGTTCTCTTCAGATACCACACATGGATCCACCAGTGTCATTGCATGTGTGTTCTTTTTACTAACAACAAGTGGAGTCATTTCATGTGTGTTCTTTTCACATACCACATATGGATCCACCAGTGTCATTGCATGTGTGCTCTTTTCACAATCCACCTATGGATCCACCAGTGTCATTGCATGTGTGTTCTTTTTGCTAACAACAACCAGAGTCATTGCATGTGTGTTCTTTTCACATACCACATATGGATCCAGCAGTGTCATTGCATGTGTGTTCTTTTCACAATCCACCTATGGATCCACTAGTCTCATTGCGTGTGTGTTATTTTTACTAACAACAATTGGAGTCATTTCATGTGTGTTCGTTTCACATACCACATATGGATCCACCTGTGTCATTGAAATGTGTGTTCTCTTCAGAGACCACACATGGATCCACCAGTGTCATTGCATGTGTGTTCTTTTTACTAACAACAACACGAGTCATTGCATGTGTGTTCTTTTCACATACCACATATGGATCCACCAGTGTCATTGCATGTGTGTTCTTTTCACAATCCACCTATGGATCCACCAGTCTCATTGCATGTGTGTTCTTTTTACTAACAACAACTAGAGTCATTTCATGGTTGTCCTTTTCAGATACCACATATGGATCCACCAGTGTCATTGATATGTGTGTTCTCTTTAGAGACCACACATGGATGCACCAGTGTCATTGCATGTGTGTTCTTTTGACTAACAACAACTGGAGTCATTGCATGTGTGTTCTTTTCACATACCATATATGGATCCACAAGTGTCATTCCATGTGTGCTCTTTTCATAATCCACCTATGGATCCACCGGTGTCATTGCATGTATGTTCTTTTTACTAACAACAACTAGAGTCATTTCATGGCTGTTCTTTTCAGATACCACATATGGATCCACCAGTGTCATTGATATGTGTGTTCTCTTTAGAGACCACACATGGATGCACAAGTGTCATTGCACGTGTGTTCTTTTTACTAACAACAACGGGAGTCATTGGATGTGTGTTCTTTTCACATACCATATATGGATCCACCAGTGTCATTCCATGTGTGCTCTTTTCATAATCCACCTATGGATCCACCGGTATCATTGCATGTATGTTCTTTTTACTAACAACAAGAGTCATTGAAATGTGTGTTCTTTTCACATACCACATATGGATCCACCACAGTCATTGAAATGTGTGTTCTTTTCACAATCCACCTATGGATCCACCAGTGTCATTGAATGTGTGTATCCTTTACTAACAACAACCAGAGTCATTGCATGTGTGTTCTCTTCAAATACCACACATAGATCCACCAGTGTCATTGAATGTGTGTTTCCTTTACTAACAACAACCAGAGTCATTGCATGTGTGTTCTCTTCAAATACCACATGGATCCACCAAAGGTCATTGCATGTGTGTTCTTTTTACTAACAACCGTAGTCATTGAAATGTGAGTTCACTTTAGAGACCACACATGGATCCACCAGTGTCATTGCATGTGTGTTCTTTTTACTAACAACCAGAGTCATTGAAATGTGTGTTCTTTTCACATACCACATATGGATCCACCAGTGTCATTGCATGTGTGTTCTTTTCACAATCCACCTATGGATCCACTAGTGTCATTGCATATGTGTTCTTTTTACTAACAACAACCAGAGTCATTGCATGTGTGTTCTTTTCACAATCCACCTATGGATCCACCAGTGTCATTGCATGTGTGTTCTTTTTACTAACAACAACCAGAGTCATTGCATGTGTGTTCTTTTCACATACCACATATGGATCCACCAGTGTCATTGCATGTGTGTTCTTTTCACAATCCACCTATGGATCCACCAAAGGTCATTGCATGTGTGTTCTTTTACTAACAACAACTAGAGTCATTTCATGTGTGTTCTTTTCAGATACCACCTATGGATCCACCAGTCTAATTGTAATGTGTGTTCTCTTCAGATTCCACACATGTATCCACCAGTGTCATTGCATGTGTGTTCTTTTTACTAACAACAACTGGAGTCATTTCATGTGTGTTCTTTTCACATACCACATATGTATCCACCAGTGTCATTGCATGTGTGCTCTTTTCACAATCCACCTATGGATCCACCAGTGTCATTGCATGTGTGTTCTTTTGCTAACAACAACTGAGTCATTGACATGTGTGTTCTTTTCACATACCACATATGGATCCACCAGTGTCATTGAAATGTGTGTTCTTTTCACAATCCACCTATGGATCCACTAGTCTCATTGCGTGTGTGTTATTTTTACTAACAACAATTGGAGTCATTTCATGTGTGTTCGTTTCACATACCACATATGGATCCACCTGTGTCATTGAAATGTGTGTTCTCTTCAGAGACCACACATGGATCCACCAGTGTCATTGCATGTGTGTTCTTTTTACTAACAACAACCAGAGTCATTGCATGTGTGTTCTTTTCACATACCACATATGGATCCACCAGTGTCATTGCATGTGTGTTCTTTTCACAATCCACCTATGGATCCACCAGTCTCATTGCATGTGTGTTCTTTTTACTAACAACAACTGGAGTCATTTCATGTGTGTTCTTTTCAGATACCACATATGGATCCACCAGTGTCATTGATATGTGTGTTCTCTTTAGAGACCACACATGGATGCACCAGTGTCATTGCATGTGTGTTCTTTTTACTAACAACAACGGGAGTCATTGCATGTGTGTTCTTTTCACATACCATATATGGATCCACAAGTGTCATTCCATGTGTGCTCTTTTCATAATCCACCTATGGATCCACCGGTGTCATTGCATGTATGTTCTTTTTACTAACAACAACTAGAGTCATTTCATGTGTGTTCTTTTCATATACCACATATGGATCCACCAAGGTCATTGATATGTGTTCTCTTTAGAGACCACACATGGATGCACAAGTGTCATTGCATGTGTTCTTTTACTAACAACAACGGGAGTCATTGGATGTGTGTTCTTTTCACATACCATATATGGATCCACCAGTGTCATTCAATGTGTGCTCTTTTCATAATCCACCTATGGATCCACCGGTATCATTGCATGTATGTTCTTTTTACTAACAACAAGAGTCATTGAAATGTGTGTTCTTTTCACATACCACATATGGATCCACCACAGTCATTGAAATGTGTGTTCTTTTCACAATCCACCTATGGATCCACCAGTGTCATTGAATGTGTGTATCCTTTACTAACAACAACCAGAGTCATTGCATGTGTGTTCTCTTCAAATACCACACATAGATCCAGTGTCATTGCATGTGTGTTCTTTTACTAACAACAACCAGAGTCATTGAAATGTGTGTTCTCTTCAGAGACCACACATGGATCCACCAGTGTCATTGCATGTGTGTTCTTTTTACTAACAACAACTGGTGTCATTAGAATGTGTGTTGTTTTCACATACCACATATGGACACACCAGTGTCATTGCATGTGTGTTCTTTTCACAGTCCACATACGGATCCACCAGTGTTGCATGTGTGTTCTTTTACTAACATATGACAACCAGAGTCATTGCATGTATGTTCTTTTCACTAACAACATGGATCCACCAGTGTCATTGCATGTGTGTTCTTTTTACTAACAACAACCAGAGTCATTGAAATGTGTGTTCTTTTTAGAGACCACACATGGATCAACCAGTGTCATTGCATGTGTGTTCTTTTACTAACAACAACCACAGTCATTGCATGTGTGTTCTTTTCACAATCCACATATGGATCCACCTAATGTCATTGCATGTGTTTTCTTATTACTAACAACACCTTGAGTCATTTCATGTGTGTTCTTTTCACATACCACATATGGATCCACCAGTGTCATTGCATGTGTGCTCTTTTCATAATCCACCTATGGATCCACCAAAGGTCATTGCATGTGTGTTCTTTTACTAACAACAACCGTAGTCATTGATTGTGTGTTCTTTTCACATACCACATATGTATCCACCAGTGTCTTTGCATGTGTGTTCTTTTCACAATCCACCTATGGATCCACTAATGTCATTGCATGTGTGTTCTTTTTACTAACAACAAATGGAGTCATTTCATGTGCTTTTTTTTTCACATACCACATATGGATCCACCAGTGTCATTGCATGTGTGTTCTTTTCACAATCCACCTATGGATCCACCAGTGTCATTGCATGTGTGTTCTTTAAACATTCCACATATGGATCCACCAGGTCATTGAAATGTGTGTTCTTTTCATAATCCACCTATGGATCCACCAGTGTCATTGCATGTGTGTTCATTTTACTAACAACAACCATAGTCATTGCATGTTTGTTATTTTCACATACCACATATGGATCCACCAGTGTCATTGCATGTGTGTTCTTTTCACAATCCACACAGGGATCCACCAGTGTCATTGCATCTGTGTTCTTTTTACTAACAACAACTGGAGTCATTGAAATGTGTGTTCTTTTCACATACCACATACGGATCCACCAGAGTCATTGAAATGTGTTCTCTTTTCATAATCCACCTATGGATCCATCAGTGTCATTGCATATGTGTTGTTTTTACTAACAACAACCAGTGTCATTGCATGTGCGTTCTTTTCACATACCATATATGGATCCACCACTGTCATTGCATGTGTGTTCTTTTCACAATCCACCTATGGATCCACCAGTGTCATTGCATGTGTGTTCTTTTACTAACAACAACAGAGTCATTGCCTGTGTGTTCTTGTCACATACCCCATATGGATCCACCCGTGTCATTGAAATGTGTGTTCTTTTCACAATCCACCTATAGATCCACCAGTGTCATTGCATGTGTGTTCTTTTTACTAACAACAATTGAGTCATTTCATGTGTGTTCTTTTCACATACCACATATTTATCCACTAGTGTCATTGCATCTGTGTTCTCTTTAGAGACCACATATGGATCCACCAGTGTCATTGCATGTGTGTTCTTTTTACTAACAACAACCAGAGTCATTTCATGTGTGTTCTTTTCACATACCACATATGGATCCACCAGTGTCATTGCATGTGTGTTCTTTTCACAATCCACCTATGGATGCACCAATGTCATTGCATGTGTGTTCTTTTGACTAACAACAACTGGAGTCATTGCTTGTGTGCTCTTTTCACAATCCACCTATGGATCCACCAGTGTCATTGCATGTGTATTCTTTTCACAATCCACCTATGGACCAGTGTCATTGCATGTGTGTTCTTTTACTAACACACATGGAGTCATTGCATGTGTGTTCTTTTCACATACCACATATGGATCCACTGTGTCATTGCATGTGTGTTCTTTTCATAGACCACACAGGGATCCACCAGTGTCATTGCATGTGTGTTCTTTTTACTTACAACAACTAGAGTCATTGAAATGTGTGTTCTTTTCACATACCACACATGGATCCACCAGAGTCATTGAAATGTGTGTTCTTTTCACAATCCACCTATGGATCCACCAGTGTCATTGCATGTGTGTTCTTTTTACTAACAACAACCAGAGTCATTGAAATGTGTGTTCTTTTTAGAGACCACACATGGATCCACCAGTGTCATTGCATGTGTGTTCTTTTTACTAACAACAACCAGAGTCATTGAAATGTGTGTTCTTTTCACATACCACATATGGATCCACCAGTGTCATTGCATGTGTGTTCTTTTCATAATCCACCTATGGATCCACCAGTGTCATTGCATGTGTGTTCTTTTTACTAACAACAACCAGAGTCATTGAAATGTGTGTTCTCTTCAGAGACCACACATGGATCAACCAGTGTCATTGAAATGTGTGTTCTTTTCAGAGACCACATATGGATCCACCAGTGTCATTGCATGTGTGTTCTTTTTACTAACAACAACTGCATTCATTTCATGTGTGTTCTTTTCACATACCACATATGGATCCACCAGTGTCATTGCATGTGTGCTCTTTTCACAATCCACCTATGGATCCACCAATGTCATTGCATGTGTGTTCTTTTTACTAACAACAACCAGAGTCATTGCATGTGTGTTCTTTTCACATACCACATATGGATCCACCAGTGTCATTGCATGTGTGTTCTTTTCACAATCCACCTATGGATCCACTAGTGTCATTGCATGTGTTATTTTACTAACAACAATTGTGTCATTTCATGTGTTTTCTTTTCACATACCACATATGGATCCACCAGTGTCATTGAATCGTGTGTTCTCTTCAGAGACCACACATGGATCCACCAATGTCATTTCATGTGTGTTCTTTTTACTAACAACAACCAGAGTCATTGCATGTGTGTTCTTTTCACATACCACATATGGATCCACCAGTGTCATTGCATGTGTGTTCTTTTCACAATCCACCTATGGATCCACTAGTGTCATTGCATGTGTGTTATTTTTACTAACAACAATTGGAGTCATTTCATGTGTGTTCTTTTCACGTACCACGTATGGATCCACGGGTGTCATTGAAATGTGTGTTCTTTAGAGACCACACATGGATCCACCAAAGGTCATTGCATGTGTGTTCTTTTTACTAACAACAACCAGAGTCATTGCATGTGTGTTCTTTTCACATACCACATATGGATCCACCAGTGTCATTGCATGTGTGTTCTTTTCACAATCCACCTATGGATCCACCAGTGTCATTGCATGTGTGTTCTTTTTACTAACAACAACTAGAGTCATTTCATGTGTGTTCTTTTCACATACCACATATGGATCCACCAGTGTCATTGATATGTGTGTTCTCTTTAGAGACCACACATGGATGCACCAGTGTCATTGCATGTGTGTTTTTTTTACTAACAACAACGGGAGTCATTGCATGTGTGTTCTTTTCACATACCATATATGGATCCACCAGTGTCATTCCATGTGTGCTCTTTTCATAATCCACCTATGGATCCACCGGTGTCATTGCATGTATGTTCTTTTTACTAACAACAAGAGTCATTGAAATGTGTGTTCTTTTCACATACCACATATGGATCCACCAGAGTCATTGAAATGTGTGTTCTTTTCACAATCCACCTATGGATCCACCAGTGTCATTGAATCTGTGTTTCCTTTACTAACAACAACTAGAGTCATTGCATGTGTGTTCTCTTCAGAGACCACACATGGATCCACCAGTGTCATTGCATGTGTGTTCTTTTTACTAACAACCAGAGTCATTGAAATGTGAGTTCACTTTAGAGACCACACATGGATCCACCAGTGTCATTGCATGTGTGTTCTTTTTACAAACAACAACCAGAGTCATTGAAATGTGTGTTCTTTTCACATACCACATATGGATCCACCAGTGTCATTAAATGTGTGTTATTTTTACTAACAACAACCAGAGTCATTGCATGTGTGTTCTCTTTACTAAAAACAACCAGAGTCATTGAAATGTGTGTTCTCTTTAGAGACCACACATGGATCAACCAGTGTCATTGCATGTGTGTTCTTTTTACTAACAACAACCAGAGTCATTGAAATGTGTGTTCTCTTCAGAGACCACATATGGATCACCAGTGTCATTGCATGTGCGTTCTTTTTACTAACAACAACTGGAGTCATTTCATGTGTGTTCTTTTCACATACCACATATGGATCCACCAGTGTCATTGCATGTGTGCTCTTTTCACAATCCACCTATGGATCCACCAGTGTCATTGCATGTGTGTTCTTTTTACTAACAACAACCAGAGTCATTGCATGTGTGTTCTTTTCACATACCACATATGGATCCACCAGTGTCATTGCATGTGTGTTCTTTTCACAATCCACCTATGGATCCACTAATGTCATTGCATGTGTGTTATTTTTACTAACAACAATTGGACTCATTTCATGTGTGTTCTTTTCACATACCACATATGGATCCACCTGTGTCATTGAAATGTGTGTTCTCTTCAGAGACCACACATGGATCCACCAGTGTCATTGCATGTGTGTTCTTTTTACTAACAACAACCAGAGTCATTGCATGTGTGTTCTTTTCACATACCACATATGGATCCACCAGTGTCATTGCATGTGTGTTCTTTTCATAATCCACCTATGGATCCACCAGTGTCATTGCATGTATGTTCTTTTTACTAACAACAAGAGTCATTGAAATGTGTGTTCTTTTCACATACCACATATGGATCCACCAGAGTCATTGAAATGTGTGTTCTTTTCACAATCCACCTATGGATCCACCAGTGTCATTGCATGTGTGTTCCTTTTACTAACAACAACGGGAGTCATTGCATGTGTGTTCTCTTCAGAGACCACACATGGATCCACCAGTGTCATTGCATGTGTGCTCTTTTCATAATCCACCTATGGATCCACCAGTGTCATTGCATGTGTGTTCTTTTTACTAACAACAAGAGTCATTGAAATGTGTGTTCTTTTCACATACCACATATGGATCCACCAGAGTCATTGAAATGTGTGTTCTTTTCACAATCCACCTATGGATCCACCAGTGTCATTGCATGTGTGTTCCTTTTACTAACAACAACAGAGTCATTGCATGTGTGTTCTCTTCAGAGACCACAGATGGATCCACCAGTGTCATTGCATGTGTGTTCTTTTTACTAACAACAACCAGAGTCATTGAAATGTGTGTTCTCTTCAGAGACCACATATGGATCACCAGTGTCATTGCATATGCGTTATTTTTACTAACAACAACTGGAGTCATTTCATGTGTGTTCTTTTCACATACCACATATGGATCCACCAGTGTCATTGCATGTGTGCTCTTTTCACAATCCACCTATGGATCCACCAGTGTCATTGCATGTGTGTTCTTTTTGCTAACAACAACCAGAGTCATTGCATGTGTGTTCTTTTCACATACCACATATGGATCCAGCAGTGTCATTGCATGTGTGTTCTTTTCACAATCCACCTATGGATCCACTAGTCTCATTGCGTGTGTGTTATTTTTACTAACAACAATTGGAGTCATTTCATGTGTGTTCGTTTCACATACCACATATGGATCCACCTGTGTCATTGAAATGTGTGTTCTCTTCAGAGACCACACATGGATCCACCAGTGTCATTGCATGTGTGTTCTTTTCACAATCCACCTATGGATCCACCAGTCTCATTGCATGTGTGTTCTTTTTACTAACAACAACTAGAGTCATTTCATGGCTGTTCTTTTCAGATACCACATATGGACCCACCAGTGTCATTGATATGTGTGTTATCTTTAGAGACCACACATGGATGCACCAGTGTCATTGCATGTGTGTTCTTTTTACTAACAACAACGGGAGTCATTGCATGTGTGTTCTTTTCACATACCATATATGGATCCACCAGTGTCATTCCATGTGTGCTCTTTTCATAATCCACCTATGGATCCACCGGTGTCATTGCATGTATGTTCTTTTTACTAACAACAAGAGTCATTGAAATGTGTGTTCTTTTCACATACCACATATGGATCCACCAGAGTCATTGAAATGTGTGTTCTTTTCACAATCTACCTATGGATCCACCAGTGTCATTGAATGTGTGTCCTTTACTAACAACAACCAGAGTCATTGCATGTGTGTTCTCTTCAGAGACCACACATGGATCCACCAGTGTCATTGCATGTGTGTTCTTTTTACTAACAACCAGAGTCATTGAAATGTGAGTTCACTTTAGAGACCACACATGGATCCACCAGTGTCATTGCATGTGTGTTCTTTTTACTAACAACAACCAGAGTCATTGAAATGTGTGTTCTTTTCACATACCACATATGGATCCACCAGTGTCATTGCATGTGTGTTCTTTTTGCTAAGAACAACCAGAGTCATTGCATGTGTGTTCTCTTTACTAACAACAACCAGAGTCATTGAAATGTGTATTCTCTTTAGAGACCATACATGGATCAACCAGTGTCATTGCATGTGTGTTCTTTTTACTAACAACAACCAGAGTCATTGAAATGTGTGTTCTCTTCAGAGACCACATATGGATCACCAGTGTCATTGCATGTGCGTTCTTTTTACTAACAACAACTGGAGTCATTTCATGTGTGTTCTTTTCACATACCACATATGGATCCACCAGTGTCATTGCATGTGTGCTCTTTTCACAATCCACTTATGGATCCACCAGTGTCATTGCATGTGTGTTCTTTTTACTAACAACAACCAGAGTCATTGCATGTGTGTTCTTTTCACATACCACATATGGATCCACCAAAGGTCATTGCATGTGTGTTCTTTTACTAACAACAACGTAGTGAATGTAAATGTGTCTTCTTGACCACATATGGATCCACCAGTGTCATTGCATGTCGTTATTTTACTAACAACAACTGGAGTCATTTCATGTGTGTTCTTTTCACATACCACATATGGATCCACGAGTGTCATTGCATGTGTGCTCTTTTCACAATCCACCTATGGATCCACCAGTGTCATTGCATGTGTGTTCTTTTTGCTAACAACAACCAGAGTCATTGCATGTGTGTTCTTTTCACATACCACATATGGATCCAGCAGTGTCATTGCATGTGTGTTCTTTTCACAATCCACCTATGGATCCACTAGTCTCATTGCGTGTGTGTTATTTTTACTAACAACAATTGGAGTCATTTCATGTGTGTTCGTTTCACATACCACATATGGATCCACCTGTGTCATTGAAATGTGTGTTCTCTTCAGAGACCACACATGGATCCACCAGTGTCATTGCATGTGTGTTCTTTTCACAATCCACCTATGGATCCACCAGTCTCATTGCATGTGTGTTCTTTTTACTAACAACAACTAGAGTCATTTCATGGCTGTTCTTTTCAGATACCACATATGGACCCACCAGTGTCATTGATATGTGTGTTATCTTTAGAGACCACACATGGATGCACCAGTGTCATTGCATGTGTGTTCTTTTTACTAACAACAACGGGAGTCATTGCATGTGTGTTCTTTTCACATACCATATATGGATCCACCAGTGTCATTCCATGTGTGCTCTTTTCATAATCCACCTATGGATCCACCGGTGTCATTGCATGTATGTTCTTTTTACTAACAACAAGAGTCATTGAAATGTGTGTTCTTTTCACATACCACATATGGATCCACCAGAGTCATTGAAATGTGTGTTCTTTTCACAATCCACCTATGGATCCACCAGTGTCATTGAATGTGTGCTTCTTTTACTAACAACAACCAGAGTCATTGCATGTGTGTTCTCTTCAGAGACCACACATGGATCCACCAGTGTCATTGCATGTGTGTTCTTTTTACTAACAACCAGAGTCATTGAAATGTGAGTTCACTTTAGAGACCACACATAGATACACCAGTGTCATTGCATGTGTGTTCTTTTTACTAACAACAACCAGAGTCATTGAAACGTGTGTTCTTTTCACATACCACATATGGATCCACCAGTGTCATTGCATGTGTGTTCTTTTTGCTAAGAACAACCAGAGTCATTGCATGTGTGTTCTCTTTACTAACAACAACCAGAGTCATTGAAATGTGTATTCTCTTTAGAGACCATACATGGATCAACCAGTGTCATTGCATGTGTGTTCTTTTTACTAACAACAACCAGAGTCATTGAAATGTGTGTTCTCTTCAGAGACCACATATGGATCACAAGTGTCATTGCATGTGCGTTCTTTTTACTAACAACAACTGGAGTCATTTCATGTGTGTTCTTTTCACATACCACATATGGATCCACCAGTGTCATTGCATGTGTGCTCTTTTCACAATCCACTTATGGATCCACCAGTGTCATTGCATGTGTGTTCTTTTTACTAACAACAACCAGAGTCATTGCATGTGTGTTCTTTTCACATACCACATATGGATCCACCAGTGTCATTGCATGTGTGTTCTTTTGACAATCCACCTATGGATCCACTAGTGTCATTGCATGTGTGTTATTTTTACTAACAACAATTGGAGTCATTTCATGTGTGTTCTTTTCACATTCCACATATGGATCCACCCGTGTCATTGAAATGTGTATTCTCTTCAGAGACCACACATGGATCCACCAGTGTCATTGCATGTGTGTTCTTTTTACTAACAACAACCAGAGTCATTGCATGTGTGTTCTTTTCACATACCACATATGGATCCACCAGTGTCATTGCATGTGTGTTCTTTTCACAATCCACCTAAGGATCCACCAGTGTCATTGCATGTGTGTTATTTTTACTAACAACAATTAGAGTCATTTCATATGTGTTCTTTTCACATACCACGTATGGATCCACGGGTGTCATTGAAATGTGTGTTCTTCTTAGACCACACATGGATCCACCAGTGTCATTGCATGTGTGTTCTTTTTACTAACAACAACCAGAGTCATTGCATGTGTGTTCTTTTCACATACCACATATGGATCCACCAGTGTCATTGCATGTGTGTTCTTTTCACAATCCACCTATGGATCCACCAGTTTCATTGCATGTGTGTTCTTTTTACTAACAACAACTAGAGTCATTTCATGGCTGTTCTTTTCAGATACCACATATGGATCCACCAGTGTCATTGATATGTGTGTTCTCTTTAGAGACCACACATGGATGCACTAGTGTCATTGCATGTGTGTTCTTTTTACTAACAACAACGGGAGTCATTGCATGTGTGTTCTTTTCACATACCACATATGGATCCACCAGTGTCATTGCATGTGTGTTCTTTTCACAATCCACCTATGGATCCACTAGTGTCATTGCATGTGTGTTATTTTTACTAACAACAATTGGAGTCATTTCATGTGTGTTCTTTTCACATTCCACATATGGATCCACCTGTGTCATTGAAATGGGTTTTTTCTTCAGAGACCACACATGGATCCACCAAAGGTCATTGCATGTGTGTTCTTTTTACTAACAACAACCAGAGTCATTGCATGTGTGTTCTTTTCACATACCACATATGGATCCACCAGTGTCATTGCATGTGTGCTCTTTTCACAATCCACCTATGGATCCACCAGTTTCATTGCATGTGTGTTCTTTTTACTAACAACAACTAGAGTCATTTCATGGCTGTTCTTTTCAGATACCACATATGGATCCACCAGTGTCATTGATATGTGTGTTCTCTTTAGAGACCACACATGGATGCACTAGTGTCATTGCATGTGTGTTCTTTTTACTAACAACAACGGGAGTCATTGCATGTGTGTTCTTTTCACATACCACATATGGATCCACCAGTGTCATTGCATGTGTGTTCTTTTCACAATCCACCTATGGATCCACTAGTGTCATTGCATGTGTGTTATTTTTACTAACAACAATTGGAGTCATTTCATGTGTGTTCTTTTCACATTCCACATATGGATCCACCTGTGTCATTGAAATGTGTATTTTCTTCAGAGACCACACATGGATCCACCAGTGTCATTGCATGTGTGTTCTTTTTACTAACAACAACCAGAGTCATTGCATGTGTGTTCTTTTCACATACCACATATGGATCCACCAGTGTCATTGCATGTGTGTTCTTTTCACAATCCACCTAAGGATCCACCAGTGTCATTGCATGTGTGTTATTTTTACTAACAACAATTAGAGTCATTTCATGTGTGTTCTTTTCACATACCACGTATGGATCCACGGGTGTCATTGAAATGTGTGTTCTCTTCAGAGACCACACATGGATCCACCAGTGTCATTGCATGTGTGTTCTTTTTACTAACAACAACCAGAGTCATTGCATGTGTTCTTTTCACATACCACATATGGATCCACCAGTGTCATTGCATGTGTGTTCTTTTCACAATCCACCTATGGATCCACCAGTTTCATTGCATGTGTGTTCTTTTTACTAACAGCAACTAGAGTCATTTCATGTCTGTTCTTTTCAGATACCACATATGGATCCACCAGTGTCATTGATATGTGTGATCTCTTTAGAGACCACACATGGATGCACCAGTGTCATTGCATGTGTGTTCTTTTTACTAACAACAACGGGAGTCATTGCATGTGTGTTCTTTTCACATACCATATATGGATCCACCAGTGTCATTCCATGTGTGCTCTTTTCATAATCCACCTATGGATCCACCGGTGTCATTGCATGTATGTTCTTTTTACTAACAACAAGAGTCATTGAAATGTGTGTTCTTTTCACATACCACATATGGATCCACCAGCGTCATTGAAATGTGTGTTCTTTTCACAATCCACCTATGGATCCACCAGTGTCATTGAATGTGTGTTTCCTTTACTAACAACAACCAGAGTCATTGCATGTGTGTTCTCTTCAGAGACCACACATGGATCCACCAGTGTCATTGCATGTGTGTTCTTTTTACTAACAACCAGAGTCATCGAAATGTGAGTTCACTTTAGAGACCACACATGGATCCACCAGTGTCATTGCATGTGTGTTCTTTTTACAAACAACAACCAGAGTCATTGAAATGTGTGTTCTTTTCACATACCACATATGGATCCACCAGTGTCATTACATGTGTGTTCTTTTTACTAACAACAACCAGAATCATTGCATGTGTGTTCTCTTTACTAAAAACAACCAGAGTCATTGAAGTGTGTGTTCTCTTTAGAGACCACACATGGATCAACCAGTGTCATTGCATGTGTGTTCTTTTTACTAACAACAACCAGAGTCATTGAAATGTGTGTTCTCTTCAGAGACCACATATGGATCACCAGTGTCATTGCATGTGCGTTCTTTTTACTAACAACAACTGGAGTCATTTCATGTGTGTTCTTTTCACATACCACATATGGATCCACCAGTGTCATTGCATGTGTGCTCTTTTCACAATCCACCTATGGATCCACCAGTGTCATTGCATGTGTGTTCTTTTTACTAACAACAACCAGAGTCATTGCATGTGTGTTCTTTTCACATACCACATATGGATCCACCAGTGTCATTGCATGTGTGTTCTTTTCACAATCCACCTATGGATCCACTAATGTCATTGCATGTGTGTTATTTTTACTAACAACAATTGGACTCATTTCATGTGTGTTCTTTTCACATACCACATATGGATCCACCTGTGTCATTGAAATGTGTGTTCTCTTCAGAGACCACACATGGATCCACCAGTGTCATTGCATGTGTGTTCTTTTTACTAACAACAACCAGAGTCATTGCATGTGTGTTCTTTTCACATACCACATATGGATCCACCAGTGTCATTGCATGTGTGTTCTTTTCACAATCCACCTAAGGATCCACCAGTGTCATTGCATGTGTGTTATTTTTACTAACAACAATTAGAGTCATTTCATGTGTGTTCTTTTCACATACCACGTATGGATCCACGGGTGTCATTGAAATGTGTGTTCTCTTCAGAGACCACACATGGATCCACCAGTGTCATTGCATGTGTGTTCTTTTTACTAACAACAACCAGAGTCATTGCATGTGTGTTCTTTTCACATACCACATATGGATCCACCAGTGTCATTGCATGTGTGTTCTTTCACAATCCACCTATGGATCCACCAGTTTCATTGCATGTGTGTTCTTTTTACTAACAACAACTAGAGTCATTTCATGGCTGTTCTTTTCAGATACCACATATGGATCCACCAGTGTCATTGATATGTGTGTTCTCTTTAGAGACCACACATGGATGCACTAGTGTCATTGCATGTGTGTTCTTTTTACTAACAACAACGGGAGTCATTGCATGTGTGTTCTTTTCACATACCACATATGGATCCACCAGTGTCATTGCATGTGTGTTCTTTTCACAATCCACCTATGGATCCACTAGTGTCATTGCATGTGTGTTATTTTTACTAACAACAATTGGAGTCATTTCATGTGTGTTCTTTTCACATTCCACATATGGATCCACCTGTGTCATTGAAATGTGTATTTTCTTCAGAGACCACACATGGATCCACCAGTGTCATTGCATGTGTGTTCTTTTTACTAACAACAACCAGAGTCATTGCATGTGTGTTCTTTTCACATACCACATATGGATCCACCAGTGTCATTGCATGTGTTCTTTTCACAATCCACCTATGGATCCACCAGTTTCATTGCATGTGTGTTCTTTTTACTAACAACAACTAGAGTCATTTCATGGCTGTTCTTTTCAGATACCACATATGGATCCACCAGTGTCATTGATATGTGTGTTCTCTTTAGAGACCACACATGGATGCACTAGTGTCATTGCATGTGTGTTCTTTTTACTAACAACAACGGGAGTCATTGCATGTGTGTTCTTTTCACATACCACATATGGATCCACCAGTGTCATTGCATGTGTGTTCTTTTCACAATCCACCTATGGATCCACTAGTGTCATTGCATGTGTGTTATTTTTACTAACAACAATTGGAGTCATTTCATGTGTGTTCTTTTCACATTCCACATATGGATCCACCTGTGTCATTGAAATGTGTATTTTCTTCAGAGACCACACATGGATCCACCAGTGTCATTGCATGTGTGTTCTTTTTACTAACAACAACCAGAGTCATTACATGTGTGTTCTTTTCACATACCACATATGGATCCACCAGTGTCATTGCATGTGTGTTCTTTTCACAATCCACCTAAGGATCCACCAGTGTCATTGCATGTGTGTTATTTTTACTAACAACAATTAGAGTCATTTCATGTGTGTTCTTTTCACATACCACGTATGGATCCACGGGTGTCATTGAAATGTGTGTTCTCTTCAGAGACCACACATGGATCCACCAGTGTCATTGCATGTGTGTTCTTTTTACTAACAACAACCAGAGTCATTTCATGTGTGTTCTTTTCACATACCACATATGGATCCACCAGTGTCATTGCATGTGTGTTCTTTTCACAATCCACCTATGGATCCACCAGTTTCATTGCATGTGTGTTCTTTTTACTAACAACAACTAGAGTCATTTCATGGCTGTTCTTTTCAGATACCACATATGGATCCACCAGTGTCATTGATATGTGTGTTCTCTTTAGAGACCACACATGGATGCACCAGTGTCATTGCATGTGTGTTCTTTTTACTAACAACAACGGGAGTCATTGCATGTGTGTTCTTTTCACATACCATATATGGATCCACCAGTGTCATTCCATGTGTGCTCTTTTCATAATCCACCTATGGATCCACCGGTGTCATTGCATGTATGTTCTTTTTACTAACAACAAGAGTCATTGAAATGTGTGTTCTTTTCACATACCACATATGGATCCACCAGAGTCATTGAAATGTGTGTTCTTTTCACAATCCACCTATGGATCCACCAGTGTCATTGAATCTGTGTTTCCTTTACTAACAACAACTAGAGTCATTGCATGTGTGTTCTCTTCAGAGACCACACATGGATCCACCAGTGTCATTGCATGTGTGTTCTTTTTACTATCAACCAGAGTCATCGAAATGTGAGTTCACTTTAGAGACCACACATGGATCCACCAGTGTCATTGCATGTGTGTTCTTTTTACAAACAACAACCAGAGTCATTGAAATGTGTGTTCTTTTCACATACCACATATGGATCCACCAGTGTCATTACATGTGTGTTATTTTTACTAACAACAACCAGAGTCATTGCATGTGTGTTCTCTTTACTAAAAACAACCAGAGTCATTGAAATGTGTGTTATCTTTAGAGACCACACATGGATCAACCAGTATCATTGCATGTGTGTTCTTTTTACTAACAACAACCAGAGTCATTGAAATGTGTGTTCTCTTGGAGACCACATATGGATCACCAATGTCATTGCATGCGTTCTTTTACTAACAACAACTGGAGTCATTTCATGTGTGTTCTTTTCACATACCACATATGGATCCACCAGTGTCATTGCATGTGTGCTCTTTTCACAATCCACCTATGGATCCACCAGTGTCATTGCATGTGTGTTCTTTTTACTAACAACAACCAGAGTCATTGCATGTGTGTTCTTTTCACATACCACATATGGATCCACCAGTGTCATTGCATGTGTGTTCTTTTCACAATCCACCTATGGATCCACTAATGTCATTGCATGTGTGTTATTTTTACTAACAACAATTGGACTCATTTCATGTGTGTTCTTTTCACATACCACATATGGATCCACCTGTGTCATTGAAATGTGTGTTCTCTGCAGAGACCACACATGGATCCACCAGTGTCATTGCATGTGTGTTCTTTTTACTAACAACAACCAGAGTCATTGCATGTGTGTTCTTTTCACATACCACATATGGATCCACCAGTGTCATTGCATGTGTGTTCTTTTCATAATCCACCTATGGATCCACCAGTGTCATTGCATGTATGTTCTTTTTACTAACAACAAGAGTCATTGAAATGTGTGTTCTTTTCACATACCACATATGGATCCACCAGAGTCATTGAAATGTGTGTTCTTTTCACAATCCACCTATGGATCCACCAGTGTCATTGCATGTGTGTTCCTTTTACTAACAACAACGAGAGTCATTGCATGTGTGTTTTCTTCAGAGACCACACATGTATCCACCAGTGTCATTGCATGTGTGCTCTTTTCATAATCCACCTATGGATCCACCAGTGTCATTGCATGTGTGTTCTTTTTACTAACAACAAGAGTCATTGAAATGTGTGTTCTTTTCACATACCACATATGGATCCACCAGAGTCATTGAAATGTGTGTTCTTTTCACAATCCAACTATGGATCCACCAGTGTCATTGCATGTGTGTTCCTTTTACTAACAACAACAGAGTCATTGCATGTGTGTTCTCTTCAGAGACGACAGATGGATCCAACAGTGTCATTGCATGTGTTTTCTTTTTACTAACAACAACCAGAGTCATTGAAATGTGAGTTCTCTTCAGAGACCACATATGGATCACCAGTGTCATTGCATGTGCGTTCTTTTTACTAACAACAACTGGAGTCATTTCATGTGTGTTCTTTTCACATACCACATAATGATCCACCAGTGTCATTGCATGTGTGCTCTTTTCACAATCCACCTATGGATCCACCAGTGTCATTGCATGTGTGTTCTTTTTGCTAACAACAACCAGAGTCATTGCATGTGTGTTCTTTTCACATACCACATATGGATCCAGCAGTGTCATTGCATGTGTGTTCTTTTCACAATCCACCTATGGATCCACTAGTCTCATTGCGTGTGTGTTATTTTTACTAACAACAATTGGAGTCATTTCATGTGTGTTCGTTTCACATACCACATATGGATCCACCTGTGTCATTGAAATGTGTGTTCTCTTCAGAGACCACACATGGATCCACCAGTGTCATTGCATGTGTGTTCTTTTTACTAACAACAACCAGAGTCATTGCATGTGTGTTCTTTTCACATACCACATATGGATCCACCAGTGTCATTGCATGTGTGTTCTTTTCACAATCCACCTATGGATCCACCAGTGTCATTGCATGTGTGTTCTTTTTACTAACAACAACTAGAGTCATTTCATGGCTGTTCTTTTTAGATACCACATATGGATCCACCAGTGTCATTGATATGTGTATTCTCTTTAGAGACCACACATGGATGAACCAGTGTCATTGCATGTGTGTTCTTTTTACTAACAACAACGGGAGTCATTGCATGTGTGTTCTTTTCACATACCATATATGGATCCACCAGTGTCATTCCATGTGTGCTCTTTTCATAATCCACCTATGGATCCACCGGTGTCATTGCATGTATGTTCTTTTTACTAACAACAAGAGTCATTGAAATGTGTGTTCTTTTCACATAGCACATATGGATCCACCAGAGTCATTGAAATGTGTGTTCTTTTCACAATCCACCTATGGATCCACCAGTGTCACTGAATGTGTGTTTCTTTTACTAACAACAACCAGAGTCATTGCATGTGTGTTCTCTTCAGAGACCACACATGGATCCACCAGTGTTATTGCATGTGTGTTCTTTTTACTAACAACCAGAGTCATTGAAATGTGAGTTCACTTTAGCGACCACACATGGATCCACCAGTGTCATTGCATGTGTGTTCTTTTTACTAACAACAACCAGAGTCATTGAAATGTGTGTTCTTTTCACATACAACATATGGATCCACCAGTGTCATTGCATGTGTGTTCTTTTTACTAACAACAACCAGAGTCATTGCATGTGTGTTCTCTTTACTAACAACAACCAGAGTCATTGAAATGTGTGTTCTCTTTAGAGACCACACATGGATCAACCAGTGTCATTGCATGTGTGTTCTTTTTACTAACAACAACCAGAGTCATTGAAATGTGTGTTCTCTTCAGAGACCACATATGGATCACCAGTGTCATTGCATGTGCGTTCTTTTTACTAACAACAACTGGAGTCATTTCATGTGTGTTCTTTTCACATACCACATATGGATCCACCAGTGTCATTGCATGTGTGCTCTTTTCACAATCCACCTATGGATCCACCAGTGTCATTGCATGTGTGTTCTTTTTACTAACAACAACCAGAGTCATTGCATGTGTGTTCTTTTCACATACCACATATGGATCCACCAGTGTCATTGCATGTGTGTTCTTTTCACAATCCACCTATGGATCCACTAGTGTCATTGCATGTGTGTTATTTTTACTAACAACAATTGGAGTCATTTCATGTGTGTTCTTTTCACATTCCACATATGGATCCACCTGTGTCATTGAAATGTGTCTTCTCTTCAGAGACCACACATGGATCCACCAGTGTCATTGCATGTGTGTTCTTTTTACTAACAACAACCAGAGTCATTGCATGTGTGTTCTTTTCACATACCACATATGGATCCACCAGTGTCATTGCATGTGTGTTATTTTCATAATCCACCTATGGATCCACCAGTGTCATTGCATGTATGTTCTTTTTACTAACAACAAGAGTCATTGAAATGTGTGTTCTTTTCACATACCACATATGGATCCACCCGAGTCATTGAAATGTGTGTTCTTTTCACAATCCACCTATGGATCCACCAGTGTCATTGCATGTGTGTTCCTTTTACTAACAACAACGGGAGTCATTGCATGTGTGTTCTCTTCAGAGACCACACATGGATCCACCAGTGTCATTGCATGTGTGCTCTTTTCATAATCCACCTATGGATCCACCAGTGTCATTGCATGTGTGTTCTTTTTACTAACAACAAGAGTCATTGAAATGTGTGTTCTTTTCACATACCACATATGGATCCACCAGAGTCAGTGAAATGTGTGTTCTTTTCACAATCCACCTATGGATCCACTAGTGTCATTGCATGTGTGTTCCTTTTACTAACAACAACGGGAGCCATTGCATGTGTGTTCTCTTCAGAGACCACACATGGATCCACCACTGGCATTGCATGTGTGCTCTTTTCATAATCCACCTATGGATCCACCAGTGTCATTGCATGTGTGTTCTTTTTACTAACAACAAGAGTCATTGAAATGTGTGTTCTTTTCACATACCACATATGGATCCACCAGAGTCATTGAAATGTGTGTTCTTTTC
Source organism: Avena insularis (assembly GCA_023614405.1). Classification (NCBI taxonomy): domain Eukaryota; kingdom Viridiplantae; phylum Streptophyta; class Magnoliopsida; order Poales; family Poaceae; genus Avena; species Avena insularis. The sequence goes on from CM042694.1 coordinate 528,063,141, forward strand.
ACAATCCACCTATGGATCCACCAGTGTCATTGCATGTGTGTTCCTTTTACTAACAACAACAGAGTCATTGCATGTGTGTTCTCTTTAGAGACCACAGATGGATCCACCAGTGTCATTGCATGTGTGTTCTTTTTACTAACAACAACCAGAGTCATTGAAATGTGTGTTCTCTTCAGAGACCACATATGGATCACCAGTGCCATTGCATGTGCGTTCTTTTTACTAACAACAACTGGAGTCATTTCATGTGTGTTCTTTTCACATACCACATATGGATCCACCAGTGTCATTGCATGTGTGCTCTTTTCACAATCCACCTATGGATCCACCAGTGTCATTGCACGTGTGTTCTTTTTGCTAACAACAACCAGAGTCATTGCATGTGTGTTCTTTTCACATACCACATATGGATCCACCAGTGTCATTGCATGTGTGTTCTTTTCACAATCCACCTATGGATCCACTAGTGTCATTGCATGTGTGTTATTTTTACTAACTACAATTGGAGTCATTTCATGTGTGTTCTTTTCATATACCACATATGGATCCACCTGTGTCATTGAAATGTGTGTTCTCTTCTGAGACCACACATGGATCCACAAGTGTCATTGCATGTGTGTTCTTTTTACTAACAACAACCAGAGTCATTGCATGTGTGTTCTTTTCACATACCACATATGGATCCACCAGTGTCATTGCATGTGTGTTCTTTTCACAATCCACCTATGGATCCACCAGTGTCATTGCATGTGTGTTCTTTTTACTAACAACAACTAGAGTCATTTCATGACTGTTCTTTTCAGATACCACATATGGATCCACCAGTGTCATTGATATGTGTGTTCTCTTCGGAGACCACACATGGATCCACCAGTGTCATTGCATGTGTGTTCTTTTTACTAACAACAACGGGAGTCATTGCATGTGTGTTCTTTTCACATACCATATATGGATCCATCAGTGTCATTCCATGTGTGCTCTTTTCATAATCCACCTATGGATCCACCAGTGTCATTGTATGTGTGTTCTTTTTACTAACAACAAGAGTCATTGAAATGTGTGTTCTTTTCACATACCACATATGGATCCACTAGAGTCATTGCATGTGTGTTCTTTGTACTAACAACAACTAGAGTCATTTCACGTGTGTTCTTTTCACATACCACATATGGATCCACCAGTGTCATTGCATGTGTGCTCTTTTCACAATCCACCTATGGATTCACCATTGTAATTGCATGTGTGTTCTTTTTACTAACAACAACTGGAGTCATTACATGTGTGTTCTTTTCACATACCACATATGGATCCACCAGTCTTATTGCATGTGTGTTCTTTTCACAATCCACCTATGGATCTACCAGTGTCATTGCATGTGTGTTCTTTTTACTAACAACAACCAATGTCAGTTCATGACTGTTCTTTTCACATAGTGTCTGTTGGGGGGATACCCCGGGTTGGGTCATCCCGGGGTATAAAGGCCGAGTTAGCCGAGATACGGTAAGGTCAAACCAAGTGCTGGCCGAGTCACCTCAAGGCAGGCCGAATCACGGAGTAACCCGGACCGGAGGATTTCCACCTAACTGAGTTCCGGCTGACGTATGTCATATGCCGGCAGGATCTATGTAACTTGTATGCAGGTACCCACGTGGCCGGATTAACCAGGCATGATCCGGGTTATATGAGGCTTGCAAGAGAAAGAAGGTATCTCGCTAGTCCAAAGGTGGTCACTGTATGTAGGAGGATGAGCGAAGCGGACAGAGAGAAGGACCACCGAGGTGTGGCCGACAAGGGTGACACACCCTATGTCGGATGACGCTAGCACCGCAGAGGCTTACGTTGACTCTGCATGGCTTACGATGGTAAAAAGTGATCCGGTCGGTTTGCTATTTTGGGAAGAGGCATATTCCCAGGAATATGCCTCCACGTATGCCCTAATTGGAGACCTAGCCACCCCTTTATAAGGAGGGCTAGGGCATCTGTAGAAGGGGTTGATTGCTGGTTGGTTGGCATTTGAGTAGCTAGTTCCTAGGAGATAGGTAGTGGTGAGAGTAAGAGAGTTCCTTCTTCCTCCTCTCCCCAATACAGCTCAAGGAGCACTTGTAAACTCATCTAGCTTGGAGAATACAAAGCATCTGTGTGTGGAATCACCTCACTATCCCTCCCTGGATTCCTCTAGTGCATATTGGCCCCACCTTTAGCCTATCCATGGCATCTGCCATGACACCACCACGACAGTTGGCGCCCACCGTGGGGCTAGGGGCGCTAGCAGGAGTGAAGATCCGGACGGGAAACCTCATCGACAAAGGCGAGCGCATCGTCTCTAGGCTCGTTCAGCGCTTTGGAGCGCTGAACTTCGTCAGCGACAACACTGGTTGCTTCGGCAAACGACCTCTTCCACGCAACAGCCTCTTCGTCAAGCTCGGCGCTCACAAGATCTACGTCGTCGTTGATGTGTCGTGCGTTCACCCGCGGTACATCGTTGAGGGAGGCGAGCCACCCCTTAGCGTGGCTCACGGGGCGCGTATCACTCGCTCCCCTGACCATGCCGAGGTGATGATGACATCGCCTGGCACTGGCGCGAGCAAGGATCCGGCACCAGATCCAGAGGTAACACCCAAGGCACCAAGGAAAAGTAGAGGTCCTCCACTAGAGAGGCCAGAGAACATACTGCTGCAGGCGATAGATAGCCTAGAGAGCCCCATAGCACCTGCAGTAGATCCGGCTTGGGTATAGGCCGAGTTAGAAGAAACTAGGCAGAAAATACTAGAAGGTGCAAAAAAGATAGCTGCAGCTTAGCAGTCATTGAACATGACACTGCGCGAGTACGCAAAAGCAAATAAGGTAGATGCTGTAAAAGTAAAGGGGAGGAACCTCATCAGTGAAATGAACAAAGAGGGTGATACTAGAGTTGAGGAGTCAGAAAACATTTTGTCCATGGGGTTGCCGAAGTACAGTACCCCGGCAAAGAACCTCAGAGTAGCGGATGCAGCTGCATCTGAGTTAGAGGGTTTGACGGGTGAAGCCCGGCAAAGACAGCAGGAGAGGGTAAATGAGTTAGTTCGGATTGCTAACAGACAAAATGCAGAGTTGCTCAGGGCTAACCCGGCAAGGGCTGGGGCATCCAAAGTCGTTTATTCAGTGGTAGGTAACCCGGAGAAATCTGCTGGAGCTGCATCATCCCCTCATGGTGGCCCAAGGAGAGAGAAAGTGGTAACCTCGGCGAGGAGAAACAAACAAATAGTCCCGTATGACCCGGCAAGGGCAAGGAAAGGAAAAGCAGTGCAGGGAAATGAGGATCGACGAAGTGTCAGCCGAGGTGAAGCTGGCCGAGGTAACCGCGACAAAGGCAATGCTGGTCAGGGAAATGCTGTAAACGTAAATGCCGGACAGCGCAACTCGGTGGGTGTAGGGCAACCGCAGCAGCGGAATATACCACGACAAGAGCGAAGTGCTGGCCAAGGTATGCAACAGAGAGGCGCTCCACGAGAGCAAGACAGATACAATGATGGTGATTCAGAAATGGTGAACGCAGGATACCCTAGGCCGGACTATCACGTGATAGGGTCAAGGTTGAGAAGCAGGGACTTGATGCCTGACGACGCCAGGTTAAAACTAGATCGGCTCTATAGGTCGGAGCAGATTGAGGGGCAAGGTCCTCCGGGTCCAGCGTGCTTTGGGCCCCGAATCATGAAAGAACCTCCAGTACTTAACATCCAGTTACCCAGAGGCACGAAAACATATGACAGCAGCACCAAACCAGAGGATTGGTTGATCAACTACGCAACAGCAGTGAAAATTGCTACAGGCAACTTGAGATGGGCCGTGAGATACGTGCCTCAAATGCTATAGGGGCTAGCGAGGGTATGGTTAAACAACTTACCGCCCGGAAGTATAAACTGTTGGATTGATTTAGAGGAAATGTTTGTCAGTAACTTCTCAAGCACGTATTAGAGGCCGAATAGGCCACAGACCTTAGCAATGTGCAAACAGAGACCAAATGAAACAGACAGGGAGTTCTTGACCCGCTGGTGCACCGTGAGAAACTCGTGTGAGGGTGTGATCGAGTCACATGCCATAGCTTGGTTTGCACATGGGTGTAGATATGCAAGGATGTTGTGGCAAAGGCTATAAAGGAATATGCCAACTACACTAGCAGAGACAATCCGGATTGCTGATTCGTATGCTTTGGGGGATCCGACTCAACCCTGGCTTATGTCAAACGAGTCAAATGAGGAGTACTACCAGCGAGATGGAGCCGGATCATCCTGGGGGAATGATTACCGGGGTAAGAGAAGAGATGATCGATCGGATTACAGGTACAGTTCGCATCAAGTTGCTGCTGTAAATCAAGATCAACCCGGAGCAGGGAGTAATCAGCGTCAGAAAACTGGAGGGCAACAATGGACTCCAAGAAATGATGGCAAGAAAACTTGGACGGCAGAGCAGAAGAAACAATGGCAAGAAAAGAAAGACCAGTCGAGGTATACGCATGAGGCAATGCTGGATCAGCCGTGCAAATTTCACACGCCAAATCCGAATAACCCGGCGGATCACACGACTCGGCAATGCGAGTGGACGAGGAAGATTGAACAAAGTAGTTTGGGGAATGCTCAGGCACCTCGGAGCGATCAACCTCGGTAGAAGATACCCTGGCAGCAATTGCTCTCCAGAGCAAACACGCAACAGTTAATGTTGCCACCACCTCCGCCGAGGTATGAAAACCATGAGAGAAGGGATGCAGTGCATCAGGTGGAAAATCAGCATCAGCTAGATCAAAGGTACCCCGGAAATGAGGGGAGAAATGAATATAGAGAGCATCACCAAAGTTACTGTGTGTTTACCACTGAGGAAACGGATAGAAAGAGCTTGCAACATCGACATATGGAAGTGAATGCGGTTATGCCAGCAGTGACGAGGTACATGCCTTGGTCGGATCAAGAAATTACCTGGAGTATCAAGGATCATCCCAAGCTTATGCCGAGCCCTGGTTCGTATGCGTTGGTGCTGGACCCAATGTTCATCGGGCCAAATATCAATGTAAGATTTTCCAAGGTGCTAATTGACAATGTCAACAACATTAATATCATGTATGTGGATACCATGCGCAAGTTGGGTATCTCAGAGAACATGCTCCAGACCACGAGGACAACTTTCCATGGTATTGTGCCAAGCATTTCCTGTGAACCCATTGGCAAGGTCCGGGTTGATGTATTATTCAGCACACGAGATCACTGCCGAACTGAGAATTTGGAGTTTGAGGTTGTGAACTTGGAAAGCACATATCACGCGTTACTCGGCAGGCTAGCCTTGAACAAATTCATGGCAAGTTGTCACATCAGTTACCTGAAGATGAAGTTGCCTGGGCCAAATGGAGTTATTACCATAGCAGGAGATTTCCGACGTTCCATTGAGTGTGCGTAGGCTGGGTCTAACCTCGTCGAGTCACTTGTGATCGCACAAGAAAAGAGAAAGATCCAGGAAGTAGCGGCATTAGCTCAATCCGCACAGCAGTATATGCCGGCGCTAAGTAACCTGCATGGAAGTGTCTCATTTCAAGCAACGAAGGATACAAAGAAAGTGCCAGTTGCTGATCTGTTCCCAGAGCGCACCGTAACAATTGGTGCCGATTTAACTGACAAATAGGAAAGCGAGCTCGTCAACTTCCTCCGTGAGAATCAGGATATCTTTGCTTGGTCCACACTGGACTTGTAAGGTGTTTCGAGGGAGTTGGCCGAGCACTCTTGGAATGTGATACCCGGAGCATAGCCGGTGAAGCAACCTCTCCGCCGCTTCACCGAAGATAGAAGAAAAGTCATTGGGGATGAGATAGCTCGGCTCCTCGCAGCCGGGTTTATCATGGAAGTGCTTTACCCAGATTGGCTATATAATCTAGTGCTTGTGGAAAAGAAGAAAGATGATCCAAATGTGGCAGTGGTTTGGCGCATGTGCATCGATTACACGAACCTGAATAAGGCGTGTCCAAAAGATTCATTCCCACTGCCAAGGATAGATCAGGTCATAGATTCTACTGCTGGGTGTGAATTGTTGTCGTTCATAGATGCATATTCTGGTTTCCACCAGATACCTCTGAACCCTAGTGATCAAATAAAGACTATGTTTATCACCCCGTATGGGGCTTATTGCTATCGCACCATGCCTTTTGGTTTATGTAATACAGGGGCAACGTACCAAAGATGTATGCAAAAATGTTTGCACGATCAAATTGGTGGAAATGTGCAAGTATATGTGGACGATGTGGTTATAAAAACCAAGGAAAGCAAAACGCTCCTTGACGATATCAGGCAAACATTCGCAAACCTAAGGAGATTCCGGATGAAGCTTAACCCGGAGAATTGTACCTTTGGTGTTCTGGCTAGAAAATTACTCGGATTTCTTGTCTCCAGCCGAGGTATTGAAGTTAACCCAACGAAAATCCGAGCCATAGAACGAATGGAATTGCTGAAGTATCTTAATGATGTCCAGAAGTTCACTGGTTGCCTGGCATTCTTAAGTCGGTTTATATGTCGGTTGGGATAAAAGGCATTACCTCTCTATCAACTAATGAAAAAGTCAGACAAATTCGTATGGACGCCGCAGGCCAACGAAGCCTTCATTCAACTAAAGAAAATGTTAGCCACTGCACTAGTATTAGCCTCTCCACTATCAAAAGAGCCAATGTTGCTCTACGTAGCTGCAACCAACCGAGTTGTAAGTGAAGTAATAGTGGTAGAGCGCGACGAAGAGGGTAAGTCGGTGTAGAGGACAGTCTATTACCTGAGCAAGGTATTATCAGCATCAAAGCAGAACTATCCTCACTATCAGAAAATGGCGTATGGTGTATATATGGCAGCAAAGAAGCTGAAGCATTATTTTGAAGAACACCCCATTAAAGTGATATGTGAAGCCCCCATATCTGACATAATGAGCAATAAGGATGCAAGCGGCTGGATCACAAAATGGGCAATTGAACTAGCTCCTTATGCTCCACAATTCGACAGGAGAGATGCGATCAAGTGTCAGGCCGTGGCCGACTTTTCCGTGTATTGGGCCGAGATGCAATATGAGCCACCATTGCCAGATCCGAACTACTGGAGAATTCATTTTGATGGATCAAAAACAAAAACCGGGTTAGGCGCCGGAGTTGTGCTTACCTCGCCCAAGAAGGACCAGCTAAAGTATGTGCTACAGATCCACTTCGCAGCATCAAACAATGTTGCGGAATATGAAGCACTTGTGCATGGGCTCAAAGTGGCAAAAGAAATTGGAATACGTCGGATCAAATGCTTTGGCGACTCGGATTTGGCAGTTCAGCAAGTCTTGGGGCTATGGGATGCTTTGGATGAAAACATGGCGCTGTACATATTTCATGTGTAGAAAATATCGGGATACTTTGTGGGATGCGAGTTCCATCATGTACCCCGGCTGGAAAATGAGGCTGCCGACGTACTGTCGAAACTCGGATCCACCCGACAAGCGATTCCACCAGGTGTAGCACTAGAGAACCTAAGAAAGCCATCTATCAGGCCACCCCCAGAATCCGAGTCAATCTATATCCCAAAAAATCCGGAGTCGGAAGTTGTGCCCATGGACATTGATATGAGAAGTGGCTCAGGAGACCTGGGGACTGCTTTGGCAAACCTGGGGACTGCTTCGCAAAATCCAGAGACTGTGCATCCTGACCCGGCAGAGGTTATGCCAGTAGATTGAATGGAAGTGGACGAGGATGTATTTCTAGTGCGAGCCATACCAGCTTGGGCACTGCCTATATTCTAGTTCCTGAAGGATGGATCCTTGCCCGATGAAGAATGCTTTCAAGGTAAGTTCAGAGGCGCGCAAAGGCATACACGATTATCAATGCCGAGTTATACAAGAGGATTGTCACAAATGTCCTGCAGCGGTGTGTTGACCCGGAAGAAGGGCTCGACATTCTCCGAGATATACATTAAGGGGAATGTGGGCATCACGCCTTATCCAGAGCATTAGTGCCAAAAGCTTTCCGGCATGGGTTCTACTGGCCAAGTGCCTTGGAACAAGCAGAAGATTTAGTAAGAAAATGCAATGGCTGTCAGAGGTATGCTACCAAGACACACATGCCAATGTCGGAGCTCAAGACCATACCCATTACCTAGCCATTTGCCGTATGGTGTCTAGATATGGTTTGCCCGTTTAAACCAGCGAGAGGAAACATGACTCATATCTTGGTTATGGTTGACAAGTTTACAAAGTGGATTGAAGTAAAGCCAATAAGAAAATGTGATGGAGCTATAGCCGTGACATTCCTCAAAGATATCATCTTGAGATATGGCTATCCTCACAGTATCATAACAGATAATGGCACAAATTTTGCTGAAGGAGCATTTGCGCGATTCTCCCAAGATAAGAAGATCCGGCTAGACGTTGCCTCGGTAGCCCACCCCGCATCAAATGGACAAGTGGAAAGATCCAACGATTAGTATTATCCGGGATAAAACCCCGGCTTATTGAGCCACTACAAAGATCAGCAGGGTGCTGGATAGAAGAACTACCAGCAGTATTATGGAGTTTAAGAATAACTCTGAATTGATCAACAGGTTATACGCCATTCTTTCTGGTATATGGGGCAGAAGCTATAGAACCAGCCGACATAGAGCATGATTCACCTACGGTCACCCAATACACAGAAGTCGAAGTGCGAGAAGCCCGGCAAAATGATGTTGATCTGCTGGAAGAAGTGAGAGAATTGGCATTGTCCAGATCCGTCGTATATTAGCAAAACCTCCGACGCTATCATAGCCGAAAGGTAAACCCCCGAGTCTTCTGGGAAGGTGATCTGGTACTCCGGCTGGTACAACATACTGTTGGCATGCATAAGTTATCCCCCCCATGGGAAGGGCCATTCATTGTGAGCAAAGCATTGCACAAGGACTCATATTATCTCATCGATGCAAAACCACAGGAGAAGAACAAGGCGGACAGGTCCGGCAGGGAATCTAAGCATCCAAGGAATGTAGCTCTACTTCGTCCGTTCTACACATAACAAAGAAGTGTGTGTATCCGAGTCTCTCATACGTCGATATGTATGCCGACAATGAGTTTATCAATGAAATCTTGGCACCTCGAGTAGTAACTCGGGGACTGCCTTAATAATATTTGTTATCTTCTATACTTGTTATTTATTTTTATGTCGGCTGTCTTAAGTTGCTTCTACCTAAGCCGGATTAGTAGTGTGTGAGCACCAAAAACTCAATACTTCGATTTGCTGCTGTCCAACAAGATTTGGCTTCATGGCAAGCAAGAGAACAAGTTTGGAATTGCGTAGCACACAAAAGACGACTAAGGGAAAGAACGTAAGCGAGCCGACGTTTGTTATTCGAACTAACCTTATGTTTACTTTATGTTTACTATGCTGGATTACTTTGAGCTAAGCCTAAAGTTTCAAAGTATTGTTAAGTAAATTTTTGAAACTCGGACTCGCAAGTCACAAAACCGAATCAAGGTAGACGCGAGCCGAGCCATGAAATTGAAGGAACAAGAAAATGAAACTCGGGGACTACGCCCAAGCTAATACGGCATACATAACTTGGTAGCAAAACATAATCAGTATGCTTAATACATCTGCACCCGGCATACTGGGGATCTGATAAGTTTCAAAGTGTTTTTTGGTGCTCAAGGAGCAGCAGGAGGAGGTAACTCACCGCCAGCAGGTGGAACTCTGGCCTCAGCCTCATCATTGTCTTCATTCTCTTCAACATCTGAAGCTTCGTCCTCTTCCTCATCTCCCGAACCATCTTCAACGTATTCGTCGTCAATAATGCCAAGGAAGCTTGGTCCCTCGTTCCATTTATGGATGGGAGCATACTAAATGAGTTGATGGGCGCGAGCCTTGTGCCGAGCTATCCAATCTAGATCAGTGGACCACCTTGATCCGGTGCGCAAGCGCTCGAGAAGATCCAGATTTATTTTCTCATACCATGTGAGCATGAAATGGAGAACAGTTTCGGCTCCGGCGCGGGCGGCAGATTCTCTCCAGAGGTCAAGCTGGGTCTCGCACTCCATTAACTTGGCAATCAAAGCAGTGGTCCCCTCCGGAGTATCTTCACCAGGCCAAAGGGCATTGAAGATCCGGACGGCTGAGTCTAGGATATCGAAACCATAGTTTTTGATAATCTCAAGGCGAGAGTATAGGCTGACCAGTAGGTCCTCCATGTCAAACGGGATGGTTTCAGATCCAGGACCAGTAGGAGTACCCCTCTGCTGGCGGAACTTGCCAACGGCAGTAGCCGCAATGGCGTTACCCTCTGGGAATTTGCCTGATAACAAGACAGGTGAAATGAGTAAAAGAGGTTGACGCGGCGAAATTCATGTCGGCTGAAGGAAAAGAACTTACGAGAGATATGACTGTGGATTCGGATCAGCTCGTTCGTGCAATTAGCATGTCTCTCCTGGAGTTTTTCAAGTTCAGCATTAGCCGAGCCAAGCTTGACGTCAGCCTCCTTCAGAAGTTCTTGATCCTTTGCAAGTTGGAGGTTTAATCGTTCTTGCTCCTCAGTGAAATCTTGGCAGCTTTGCCCATCTCAGCCTTATGGAGCGCCTTGAGCTTCATCATTTCAGCCTTGAGTTTGGCAATTTCATCATCTTTGGCTCGGAGTTGGGCGAGCTCATCATCCTTCTTCTTGATTTGGGCCTAGTGTTGCCCTGCTTGTTCGAGAAAATGCAGCATCATATCAGGCACGCGCACACTATCTTCAAGGGATGCTAAAACAGTTTGTTGACCCGGCAAAGCCGAGGTATCAATATTTGCCGAGTTCAGGAGAAAGGAAACAGAGCACAGAAGTTAAGTAACCAAAGTGACTTACCTTTTAACTCGGCTAAGTTTTTTCTAATGATTTTGTTTTCAGCATCCACTTCGGCTACACAAATCCGAATAACAGATTAGCTCGGCGAGAAAAGATTCGAAAAGATAGGAAAAGGTCAAAGTGAAAACTTACCCCTTTTCTCAAACTCAGCGAGAAGTGTAGAATGCTTTGAGCGCAGCCCCTTGTGTGTGTCGAGGAGGCGTTTGAAACTCAGCGCTCCGACGATTGGTGGTGACCTAAAAAAAAGCAAAGTTGACTTAGTTGTCTGCATATTCGAAGTGTACAAAATCTGGGCCAAGTGGAAGTTAACCCGGATCTAGGTGTGTGCATATTCGAAGTGTACAAGATCCGGGCCAAGTGGAACTTAACCCGGCTCTAGGTGTGTGCATATTCGAAGTGTACAAAATCTGGGCCAAGTGGAACTTAACCTGGCTCTAGGTGTGTGCATATTCGAAGTGTACAAAATCCGGGCCAAGTGGAACTTAACCCGGCTCTAGGTGTGTGCATATTCGAAGTGTACAAAATCCGGGCCAAGTGGAACTTAACCCGGCTCTAGGTGTGTGCATATTCGAAGTGTACAAGATCTAGGCCAAGTGGAACTTAACCCGGATCTAGGTGTGTGCATATTCGAAGTGTACAAAATTCGGGCCAAGAGGAACTTAACCCGGCTCTAGGTGTGTGCATATTCGAAGTGTACAAGATCCGGGCCAAGTGGAACTTAACCCGGCTCTAGGTGTGTGCATATATGAAGTTACTAGGGAGCTACGCTAATTCTCTAAGGAGCATCCGACCGGGTAACAAGTTACTCCCCCGGAGGCTCGGGGACAAATGGTTATATGACTAAGCACGAGTACATGTTAAAGAAAAGACGAAGTAGCGTACCTCCATCATCCGGCCGGCAAGGTTGATAGCCTTGGCAGCTGTGTTCATTTGTGCGGCAAACTCGGCAGGCCCAAATTTCTCTGGGAGATCGTCGTTATTGATGAACTCCGCCTTGTTCCATTTATTGACAAACTCAATTAGGACAGGAGGATATCGCTCTCTGCTAAGCATATGGCACGCAATCAAACCCTTGGCGTGGGCCTCCCTCCTTTCAACTTGGGCAGCAGCAGGGCTGGTGTGCAATGCAAGTTGCGTGTCAGCTGACCCGGAGGGCACATCTTTCTGTGGTGGAGTTTTCTTTGGAAGCATGAACGCGAGCGTGCGCTGTCCAGCCTTGATGGATGCTGCCCTGGCGGCGTCAGAAATTTTCTTGGCCTTAGGCTGCTGCTGAGAGGTTGAAGTTTGAGTTGCGGATTTGCTCCTGGGTGCAGCCTTGGTGCTAACTGGGCCTTCTCGCCGAGTCTTGGAAGACTTGGACGAGGTGGAAGGAGTTGGTGCTGCTGCTGATACTTCTGCTGCTGATGGTGCTGGCGCTGGTGTTGGTGCTGGTGCTGGTTTTGGCGGGGGTGCTATGGGTACCTCGGAGGTGGCAGGTTGCGGCTAAGCCGAAGAAGAGATGGGGGCATCTGCTCCCTCGGCAGAGCCACTTCCCCCTGCTCCAAGGTCGCCTTCCTCTGGACGAGGTGGGCTAGAACCCGGAGCAGCCACTGAACCCTCCTGAATGGGGCTCAGCGGGCGTGTGTCGTCGCCACGAGGGGGAGATGGGGTATGTCGGAGAGGCGAAGCGATGCTGGATCCGCTCTGGGGAACCTCCACCGTAGCCCTGCCGAATCAAGCAACGAATAATAAATTATAACAAAGGAAAAACATATGAATAGCAAAGCACGAAGCAGAAAATTGGATGAAGAAGAAAGTGACTTACTCGTCAGAAGTCAAAGGCTCCTTGGGCTTGCGAGCTCTCCGTACTATAGCCTTAGTCGGAGGATTGGTGACGGTCTTGTCTACAGACTTCTTCCTCCTCTTGGTCCTTTTGGCAGGTCCGGAGGAAGCAGCAGAAGTTGCAGCCCATTTCTTAGACGCAGCTGGGACCGGCTCACCCGTGGCAAGAGGAGGGTCTTCGTGGATGTGCCTACCTGGGTTAGCTGAAGCCGGAAAGGCATAAGAAAGGGGTACAATGTCAAATGCTTCCATCACCTCAATGTCGGAATCATCCTCATCGTCAGGCCAATCTCTTAAGGAAGAGAAGTTACTAGTGGGTCGCTTGGTGGCATTAGGGAACGGCAGGAACATCTCCTGATCCGGCTCCTCCTCGTCCGAGACAAGTCGATCCTTCGCCCATTTAAGCAAAGGCTCGGTGCCATCTTCAAGAGTTTGCTGAAGAAACAGCTAAGAGAGAAATACAAAATGATCAGAGAAACAATATACTCCGACATATAATATAACTCGGAGAGAGATTGGAACACGAGAGTTACCGTAGGAGGAGGCTTGTCCCGGCAGAAATGCTCTATCCCCCACTCCCAATCAGCGGAGAAGTTTTTGTCGGTCGTGAAAAGGGCCTTGACCCGGCGGAATATCTCGGTGTTGTTTAGTTCAAAGGAAGAGGTCCGGTTGGGCTTAAGGCACCAGATCATGTGGCAAAGCTTGTGTGTGCATTTCTGGAGAGGGGAGATCCGGCTGCGGACAAAAGTGATCATTACATCCTTGTTGCGTAGGCCCGCATCCTTCAGCTCCTGAAACCGTTTGTTGACCTGATTCGCCAAGACAGTGGGTTTCTTGGAAACCCGGTCCCACAAATCCAGATTAGGAGGACCCAGAGTATAGGGGCGCAGCCGGATCAGATCTTCATTCGTGCCATTTCTGACATAGAAGAAAGTTCAGGCCCAGCCCTTGCACGAATCAAGCCCCGTGACCCGGGGAAAGACAGATTGCTTCTAGGGAGAAATAGAGGCAGCACCGAACTGAGTCAGATGTTTGTCCTCCGGATCAAGCTGCTTATTCGGAATTACATTCCGGCGTAGACCGAAAAATCGGATCTAGAGTTCTTTAGTGGGCTACAATTTGACATAACCTTCTATGGTGGAGGCGAATGAAGAGAGGGATGTGATGGCATTCGCCGGGAGATGGTGCGGTTGAAGTTCATAGATATCGAGGAAATCATGGAAGAAATCGTTGACGGGGAGGCCGAAGCCGTGCTGGAAATGGGAGAGGAACACTACGAACTCACGCGGATTGGGTGAGGGAGCGAGCTCCTCGGCGACGAGGCAGGTAACCACGCCCTTGGGGATGCGCCGGGTGCGGTAGAGCCAGTCCAGGTCGTCCTGGCACACCCAGGAACCGCGCTCCATGTTCTACCCTTCCTCCTCCATCTCTGCTTCAGCGACGGCGAGTTCTTCCTCAGTCATGTCTAGATCGCTGTCCTCATCGGCCCTATCGGAGGTGGGGGCAGAACCTTGGACTGGCACGGACCCGTGGCGGTGAAGCTGTGCGGGAGCGGCAGCGATGCAGGTGCGAAAAGGCACGGTGCGGCGATGATGGCGCTATGCTAGGAGGAAGAAGAAGAAGAGGCAGAGGGGCGCGAGATGGGGAAAAAGACCAAGGGGCGCACCCCTCCCCTATTTAACCACGCCCCAGCGGGGGTAGTGGGATCGTGCAATGCGGCGAGGCCACACGGTGTGGCCGTGTATTTACAAGGTCAGCCAATCAGAGGCGGGCCACAGGAAGGGCCACAGGGCGCAGGGGATCCCACGACACGACGTGGTGATACAGTTAACAAGGAGACAGACACGATGTGACGTGTGCAACAGTAACACCTGACATTAACTGCAGCAGTAACTGGCGCAGGCCCTTAAAATGAGGCAAGATAATGATTACCCTCCTCGTGGGGAAGCATACGAGAGAAGGAAGGATAACCCGGATAACTAAAGGGTGACCCGGCCAACGAGTGAAAACTCAGAATGTGCCAATGGAAAGTTAGCCCATGAAATCCGGACTATGAGGTAACTCGGAAAAGGAGCAAAGGGCTCGATAAGTTGAACCTGCCGTGGCCTTAGAGGCTGAAGCGGCTAAGACCGCACCAGCTTCGAGGACTAATGTTGGGGGAATACCCCTGGGTAGGGTCACGCGGGGGTATAAAGGCCGAGGTACGGCAAGGTCAAAGCAAGTGCTGGCCGAGTCACCTCAATGCAGGCCAAATCACGGAGTAACCCGGACCGGAGGATGTCCACCTAACTGAGTCCTAGCCGACGTATGTCATATGCCAGCAGGATCTATGTAACTTGTATGCAGGTACCCATGTGGCCGGATTAACCAGGCACGATCCGGGTTATATCAGGCTTGCAAGAGAAGGAAGGTATCTCGCTGGTCAAAAGGTGGTCACTATACGCAGGAGCATGAGCGAAGCAGAGAGAGAGAAGGACCACCGAGGCGTGGCCGACAAGGGTGACGCGCCCTATGTCGGATGACGCTGGCGCCGCAGAGGCTTATGTAGCCTCTGCATGGCTTACGATGGCAAAAAGTGATCCGGTCGGTTTGCTATTTTGGGAAGAGGCATATTCCCAGGAATATGCCTCCACGTATGCCCTAATTGGAGACCTAGCCACCCCTTTATAAGGAGGGCTAGGGCATATGTAGAAGGGGTTGATTGCTGGTTGGTTGGCATTTGAGTAGCTAGTTCCTGGGAGATAGGTAGTGGTGAGACTAAGAGAGTTCCGTCTTCCTCCTCTCCCCAATATAGCTCAAGAAGAACTTGTAAACTCATCTAGCTTGGAGAATACAAAGCATCTGTGTGTGCAATCACCTCACTATCCCTTCCCGGATTCCTCTAGTGCATATTGGCCCCACCTTTAGCCTATCCATGGCATCTGTCATGACACCACCACGACAGAGTCATTGCATGTGTGCTCTTTTCACAATCCACCTATGGATCCACCAGTGTCATTGCATGTGTGTTCTTTTTACTAACAACAACCAGAGTCATTGAAATGTGTGTTCTTTTCACATACCACATATGGACCCACCAGTGTCATTGCATGTGTGTTCTTTTCACAATCCACCTATGGATCCACCAGTGTCATTGCATGTGTGCTCTTTTTACTAACAACAACCAGAGTCATTGCACGTGTGTTCTCTTCAGAGACCACACATGGATCCATCAGTGTCATTGCATGTGTGTTCTTTTCACAATCCACCTATGGATCCACCAGTGTCATTGCATGTGTGTTATTTTTACTAACAACAACTAGAGTCATTTCATGACTGTTCTTTTCACATACCACATATGGATCCACCAGTGTGATTGAAATGTGTGTTCTCTTCAGAGACCACACATGGATCCACCAGTGTCATTGCATGTGTGTTCTTTTTACTAACAACAACTAGAGTCATTGCATGTGTGTTCTTTTCACATACCAAATATGGATCCACCAGTGTCATTGCATGTGTGCTCTTTCCACAATCCACCTATGGATCCACTAGTGTCATTGCATGTGTGTTCTTTTTACTAACAACAACCAGAGTCATTGTGTTGGGGGGATACCCCCGGGTAGGGCAACGTCGGGGTAAAAGGGCCGAGTTAGCCGGGGTACGGCACGGTCAAAGCAAAGTGCTGACCGGGTCACCTCAAGGCAGGCCGAATCATGGTGTGGCCCGGCCCGTGGGGAATTTCCTTGACATTGGTCTGTCCGACATAAGATCTTGGCTGGCCATGCTTAGCTGTTTTGTAGGCACTTGGGTAGGCTGGATTAGCTATATGCTAGCCGGATTATCTTGGCTTCAAGGAGAAGGAATCCCCGCTAGTCAAAAGGTGGCTTTATTAGCTGAAGCATGTGCAAAGTAAAGTAAAGGAGAGGACCAGCGGGTCAGCAGTGACCAAGGTGACGCAGGCAAAGCCGAATGACGTAGCCTGTGATGCCAAAAGAAGAGGATGATGATGCGGGTTACGTCCAAAGCCCGGATGAGCCGTCTAAGAAGAATAAAGAAGCATCTTCTTTAGGAAAGGAGCATATTCATAGAATATGCTGCCACCTAAGCCCTAGAATTGTAACCCGCACTCCCCTATATAAGGAGAACCGGGGAATCCATAGAGAGGGGACAGCATTTAGAGGAATCACTCTCTGACTAAGGTAGAACTGAG
This sequence comes from Avena insularis, assembly GCA_023614405.1. NCBI lineage: Eukaryota > Viridiplantae > Streptophyta > Magnoliopsida > Poales > Poaceae > Avena > Avena insularis. Next base: position 528,079,992 of record CM042694.1, read on the forward strand.
GGGCTAGTTAGTGAGGGGTAAGAGACATCGTCTCCTTGCTAAGAGCTTCAAGAACACTTGTAAACACCATTGATTGAGAGAATACAAGAACTTCCGTGCATGGAATCACCACGTTCTCCCTCCCTGGATTCCCCGAGCACACATTGGCCCCAACTTTAGCCTATCCATGGCATCTGCCATGCCACCACCACGAAAGTTGGCACCGACCGTGGGGCTAGTGGTGCTAGCAGGGGTGAAAATCCAGACGGGAAACTTCTCGAGCACCGGCCAGCGTATCGTCTCAGGCTTGGTCCAGCGCTTTGGAGCACGGCACTACATCAGCGACAATGCGGGAAGCTTCGGCAGGAACCCTCCACCGTGCAACATCGTCTTCATCAAGCTTGGCGCGCACAATATCTATGTCGGGGTGGATGAATCCTGCGCTCACCCGCGCCACATCATCGACGGTGGCGACCCATCTCTCAGCGCCGCCCGTGGAGCGCGTATCACTCGCCCCACTAGCAGCATTGAAGTCCTGATGACCGCGCCAGATGCGGGACCGAGCAAAGATCCGGCACCAGAGCTAGAGGTAATGCCCAAACATACTTGGTCTAGGTTTCCTCCGCTAGAGAAACCAGAGAATGTGCTCCAGCAAGCGATAGATAGCTTAGCAACACCAATAGCACCTGTAGTAGATCCGGCTCAAGCACAAGTTGAGTTAGAGGAAACTAGGCAGAAGATGTTACCTGGAGCAAAGAAGGTAGATGATCTGCATCAGTCGCTGAACATCACCTTGAGAGAGTACGCTAAGGCAAACCGCGTCAATGGAGTGAAAATCTGAGGCAGAAACCTGATCACTGAGATTGACAAGGAGTACGAGCCTAGGCCGGATCAGACAGCCACTATAGTGACAGGGGGCTCGATCGGTACAGTACCCGGAAAAGAACCTCAGAGCACCAAACGCGGCTGCATCCGAGTTAGAAGGTTTGACCGGTGAGGCTCGGCAGAGGCAACAAGAGATAGTGAATCACTTGTTGAGGGTCGCATGCCAACAAAATGAAGAAATGAACAAAGCTAACCCGGCACCACCAGGAGCTTCACAGGTGGTACATTTGGCCAGAAATAACTCGGCAAGATCCAGAGGAGCCGCATCATCTCCGGGTCATAATCCTAGGAGAGAAGAGGTAGTGGACTCCGGGAGAAGAAACAAGGAAATGGTCCCTTATGACCCAGTAAGAGCTGGAAAAGGAAAAGCAGCGCAAGTCGATGAGGATCGCCACAGCACCAGCCGGGGTGTGGCTGCCCGGGGTAACCACGACCAAGGCAATGCTGGTCAAAGGAATGCTGCCAGCGGCAATGCCGAACAGCATAATCCTGTGGGAGCGGGGCCAAATGTGCCTCAAGCGCAACAGCGTGAACCTCGGCAAGAAGGAAGTGCAGGACAAGCAGCACAACATCGTCCTGTGCATCCGGATCAAGAAAGATACAATGATGGTTATTCGGCTATGGTTAACGATGGATACCCCAGACCAGATCATCATATAATAGGACCACGGTTGGGAAGCAGGAACTTGCAGCCAGATGATGCGAGGCTGAAGTTGGATAGGATTTATAGGTCGGAGCAAATTGAGTTACAAGGTTCACAAGGTCCAGCGTGTTTCGGGCCCCGGATCATGAATGAGCCGCCAGTGCCAAACTTCCACTGGCCAGGGGAACCCGAACTTATGATGGAAGCACCAGGCCAGAAGATTGGATGATTGATTATGCCACAGCTGTCAAGATCGCAACAGGGAATTTGAGATGGGCAGTAAGATATGTACCACAGATGCTGGAAGGACCATCGCGAGTTTGGCTGAACAATTTGCCACCAAGGAGTGTCAACTGTTGGTTGGATTTCCAGGAACTGTTTCTTAGCAACTTCTCAAGCACTTACAAGAGACCCAATAGACCGCAGACCCTTGCACTATGTCGGCAGAGACCGAATGAGCCAGATAGAGATTTCCTGACTCGGTAGTGCAACGTGTGAAACTCGTGCGAAGGGGTGATCGAATCACAAGCAATTGCATGGTTCGCTCAGGGATGCAGGTATGGGAATATGTTGTGGCAAAGCTTACAGCGAGATATGCCAACTACCTTGTCCGAAACAATCCGGATTGCAGATTCATATGCCTTGGGAGATCCAACTCAACCTCGGCCGATGTCTAGCGAAGCAAATGAGGAGTATTACAACCGAGATATCTCCGGGTCATCAAGGAGGAATGATTTCCGAGCAAAAAGAAGGGACGAGCGGCCGGATTATCTGTATAACTCGCAGCAGGTTGCAGTAGTGGACCGGGATCAGCCTAATGCCGGAGCAAGCCAACGCCAGAAAACTAGAGGGCACAACTGGCAGCAGAAGAGCGAAGGAAGAAAGCCTTGGACCCCGGAGCAGAAAAAGTAATGGCCAGAACGAAAGGATAGGCCGAGGTATACGTTTGAATCTATGCTAGATCAACCTTGCAAATTTCATATGCCAAGTCCGAACAGTCTAGCGAATCATACGAACCGCCAATGTGAATGGATGAGGAAGTTGGAATAGGTGGGTTCGGGGAATGCTCAGGCACCTCGGAATGAAGCACCTAGGAATGAAACACCCCGGCCACCGTTACTAACAGGGGGAAATGGACAGCAACTGATGCTGCCACCACCTCCGCCAAGGTACGAGAATCCGGAGAGAAGGGATGCGGTACATCAAGTAGGGAATAACCAGCAACAAGGCCAAGGATACAACGAGAATGAGGGACGGAATGAGTACAGAGAACATCATCAAAGCTATTGTGTGTTCACCACGGAAGAGAACGACCGGAAAAGCTTATAGCGCCGGCATATGGAGGTGAACACAGTAATGCCGGCTGTGCTGAGATATATGCCTTGGGCGGATCAAGAGATCACATGGAGTATCAAGGATCACCCGAAGATCATGCCAAGCCCAGGAACCTATGCTCTAGTCTTGGATCCGACGTTTATCGGACCAAATATCAACGTGAGGTTTTCCAAGGTACTGATTGACAATGGCAGTAGTATCCACATTATGTACAAGGATACCATGCATAAATTAGGGATAATAGAGAATATGCTGCAAGCAAAAAGGACCACTTTTCACGGTATAGTGCCAGGTATCTCTTGTGAACCAGTAGGTAAGGTCCGGGTTGACGTGTTATTCGGCACAAGAGACAGCTGCCGCACTGAGAATTTAGAATTTGAGGTAGTGAATCTAGAAAGTCCTTATCACGCATTACTCAGCAGGCCAGCGCTGAGCAAATTCATGGCAACTACCCATGTCAGTTACCTTAAGATGAAGTTGCCCAAACCAAGGGGTGTGATAACAATATCAAGGGACTTTCGGCGTTCGATCGAGTGCGCATCAGCCGGATCTAATTTAGCTGAGTCACTCGTGATAGCTCAAGAGAAAAGGAAGATACTAGAGGTGGTGGCATTGGCTCAATCCGTGCAACAACATATGCGTGCCCTGACCAACCCGCATGGGAGTGTATCGTTCCAAGCGACCAAGGATACGAAGAAAGTGCCAGTTGATGATCTGTTCCCAGAGTGCACCGTTACCATAGGTGCCAGGTTAAGCAACAAATAGGAAAGCGAGCTCGTCAACTTCCTCTATGAGAATCGGGATATCTTTGCTTGGTCTACGCAAGATCTGCAAGGTGTACCGAGGGAGTTGGCTGAGCACTCATTGAATGTAAGACCCGGGGCTAAGCCGGTAAAGCAGCCTCTCAAGCGTTTCGCAGAAGATAGAAGAAAAGTAATTGGAGATGAGATAGCAAGATTGCTAGCGGCCGGATTTATCATGGAGGTACTCTATCCGGATTGGCTTTCTAATCCGGTGCTGGTGGAGAAAAAGAAGGATGATCTGAATGTGGTAGTGGTATGGCGCATGTGTATTGATTACACAAACCTGAATAAGGCGTGTCCAAAAGATCCATTCCCACTCCCTAGAATAGATCAGGTCATCGACTCAACTGCCGGATGTGAACTACTGTCATTCATTGACGCATATTCTGGTTTCCATCAGATATCCGGCAATCCGGATGATCAAATAAAGACTGCGTTCACTACCCCGTACAAGGCTTATTGTTATCGAACTATGCCGTTTGGATTACGTAATGCAGGAGCAACGTACCAGCGATGTAAAAAATGCTTGCATGACCAGATAGGTCGGAATGTGCAGGTGTATGTGGATGATGTGGTGATAAAAACCAAGGAAAGAAATACGCTCCTTGAGGATAAAAACCAATACTAGCTGCACCATTTCCTAAGGAACCGATGTTGCTTTACGTAGCAACGACCAACCAAGTCGTAAGTGCAGTGATCATAGTGGAGCGCGAAGAGGAAGGAAAGTCGGTGCAAAGGCCGGTGTATTATCTGAGTGAAGTATTGTCAACGTCAAAATAAAACTATCCTCATTATCAGAAGATGGCGTACGACGTATATATGTCGTCCAAGAAGCTCAAGCACTATTTCGAGGAACACCCCCTCAAGGTGATATGTGAGGCTCCTATTTCGGAGATCATGAGTAACAAGGACGCAAGCGGCAGAATATCAAAGTGGGCAATCAAATTAGCTCCATATGCGCCACAGTTCGACAGGAGAGATGTGATCAAATCACAAGCTGTGGCGGATTTCTTTTTGGACTGGGCTAAAATGCAATACGAGCCACCCCTGCTGGACTCCAATTATTGGCAGATGCACTTCGACGGATCCAAACTAAAAGATGGGTTAGGCGCTAGGGTAGTGCTTACCTCGCCCAAGAAGGATCAACTGAAGTATGTCCTACGGATCCATTTCAGTGCCTCGAATAATGTGGTGGAGTACGAAGCATCGGTACATGGTCTCAAAGTGGCAAAGGAAGCGGGGACACGTCGGATACAGTGCTTTGGAGATTCGGATTTGGTGGTACAACAAGTGTCTAGAAATTGGGATGCCCTGGATGCTAACATGGCCTTGTACAGGTTCCATGTCTAGAAGATAAGCGGGTTTTTCGAAGGGTGTGAGTTACATCACGTACCTCGGAGCGAAAACAAGGCAGCAGATATACTGTCCAAGCTGGGCTCATCCCGGCAACCCATTCCGCCAAATGTGGCCTTGGAACACTTGAGAAAACCGTCTATTACACCGTCACCCGAACCATATTCAATTTATATCCCGGCACTCACCGGATTAGGAGCCGCACCTATGGAAATAGAATGGGGAGGCACCTCAGCAAACCCGAGGACTGCTTCAGCAAACCCGGGGACTGCTTCAGCAAACCCGCGAACTATGTAGCTTGATCCGGTAGGAGTTATGTCGGTGGATGCAATGGAAGTGGATGAGGAACCATTTCCCGTCCGACCTATACTGTCTTGGGCCAAACCAATTTTTGATTTCCTGAAGGAGGGAATCTTGCCGGATGATGAAATAAGTTCAAGGCAAATTTAGAGAAGGGCAAAGGCTTATACCACTATCAACGCCGAATTATACAAAAGGAGTGTGACGGCAGTACTTCAACGGTGCGTTGATCCGGAAGAAGGACTCGACATACTCCGAGATATTCACCAAGGGGAATGTGGCCACCATGCCTCCTCAAGGGCCTTAGTAGCAAAGGCTTTCCAGCATGTATTTTATTGGCCCAGTGCTTTGGAGCAAGCGGAGGACTTGGTGAGAAAATGTAATGGTTGTCAAAGATACGCCGCAAAAACTCAGCTGCCAATGTTGGAGCTGAAAACTATCCCAATTACATGGCCATTTGTTGTATGGTGCCTAGATATGGTAGGGCCATCTAAGGCATCCAAAGGAGGGATGACCCACATGCTGGTCATGGTTGACAAGTTCACGAAATGGATTGAAGTGAAACCAGTTCGGAAATGTGATGGGCAACGGCAGTGAGATTCCTCAAGGATATAATCTTAAGGTACGGCTACCCTCATAGCATCATAACTGACCGGGACAAATTTTGCTGAAGGAGCATTTGCGAGATTTTGCCAGGAAAAGAAGATCCGGTTAGATCTCACCTTAGTCGCCCACCCCGCGTCGAACGGGCAAGTGGAAAGATCCAACGGACTAGTATTGTCCGGGATAGAACCCCGGCTCATAGAGCCGCTGCAAAGATCAGCGGGGTGCTGGATAGAAGAACTACTAGCGGTACTGTGGAGTTTAAGAACAACTCCGAATCGATCAACGGGCTATACGCCATTCTTCCTGGTGTATGGGGCAGAAGCTGTATTACCAGCCGACATAGAGCATGATTCGCCTAGGGTCACCCAATACACAAAAGCCGAAGTGTGCGAAGCCCGGCAAAATGATGTTGATCTACTGGAAGAAGCGAGAGAACTGGCCTTATCCAGATCCGCCATATACCAGCAAAATCTCCGATGCTATCATAGACGGAAAGTAAACCCCCGTGTTTTTCGGGAAGGTGATTTGGTTCTAAGGCTAATACAGCGCACCGCTGGCATGCATAAGTTATCCCCCCATGGGAAGGGCCCTTCATTGTGAGCAAAGCTTTGCACAATGACTCCTACTATCTTATTGATGCATAGCCCCAGCAAAAGAACAAGGCAGACAGGTCCGGAGAGGAATCCAAAAGACCATGGAACGTAGCACTGCTGCATCCTTTCTACACCTGAGAGGTGAATGTATCCGAACTACTCGTATGTCGGTATGTATGTCGGCAATGAGCTTATCAATAAAAACTTTTCCACCCCGAGCAGAGACTCGGGGACTGCTATAGTACTTGTCTTGTTTTCGTATTCTTTATGTCGGCTGGGTTAAGTTGCTTACGTCTTAAGTTGTATTAGTAATGTGTTAGCACCCAAAACCTAACTCTTCGACTTTGCTGCGGTCCAATAAGAATTGGCTTCATGGAAAGCAAGAGAACAAGTTTGGAATGGCAAAGCACATGAAAAACAACTAAGGAAGAAGAATTTAAGCTGGCCGACGTTGGTTTTTTGGCTAACCCTTAGTTTATTTTCTTCATTAAAGCGCCGAATCATTTTGAGCTAATCTCAAGGTTTCAAGTACTGTTAAGACAATTTTTTGAACCTCGGACTCGTAAGTCAAAAAACGAATCAAGGTAGACGCCAGCCGAGTCAAAAATTGGAGGAACATGAAAATGAAACTCGGGGACTTTGCCCACGATAATCCGGCAATAGAAACTTAGTTCGAAACATAAAATTGTAGCACAAACAAACCAAGGTATTCAAGTACATCTACGCTCGGCATTCCGGGGATCTGATAAATATGATGAGTGTTTTTCAAGGGGCAGAAGCAGGAGGAGAATCATCTATTGAGGGAGGTACTCCGGAGTGTGCGGGAGGAGCGCTAGCTTCGGCCTCGCCGTCCGGCTCAACTTCGTTGTCCTCCGGGTCTTCAGCTTCATCGCCTAACTCGGAGTCCTTGCTCTCATTCCCTTCTTCAGCTCTAGAGACAATTTCATCATCAGCAGCGTCAAGGAAGCTCGGCCCCTCATTCCAGGCATGGCAGAGGGAGTACTGAATAAGATTATTCGCACAGGCCTGGCGGCGCGCGATCCACTCCGGATCCTCGCACCACTTAGACCCGATGCGCATATGCTTGAGCAGTGCCAAGTCAATCCCTTTGTACCATGAAAGCGTAAACTTCAAAGCAATGTCAGCTCCAGCCCGTGTCGCAGATTCACGCCACAGGTCCAGTTGTGTCTCGCATTCCATGAGTTTGGCTATGAAGTCTGAGGTTCTCTTGGGAATGGTCTCACCGGGCCAGAGGTAGCCAAACATCCGTGTCGCGGCTGGGATAATGTCCGATCCGAAATTCCTCACTATATCAAGACGAGCGGTGAGGCTCGCCAGGAGATCCTCTGTGGCATAAGGAATTGGCTCGGCATCAGGGCCAACGGGAATTCCACGCTGCTCACGGGATTCACGTACAGCGGAGGCGGCAAACGAATCGCTCTCTAGGAATTTGCCTAAGGATAAGAGGAGCAACAGTGAGCGGCTTGACCAAATCCGAATTGTAACAAATCGAGCAAGAGCAGAGAAATTACACGCAATCTGGAAGAGAAGTCGATGAATCTCAGAGTCAGTGTTGGCGTTGTGGACCCGTAGTTTTTCACACTCAGTGATCGCCGATGCAAGTTTGACGTCGGCTTCCTCCAGTAGGCCCCTGTCCTTAGAGATTTGCGTAACAAGACGCTCTTTCTCTTCGGCAAACTCCCGATCGGACTTCTCCAGCGTGGACTGTTGAGAGCTCTTGAGCCTCTGGATTTCGGCATTCAGCCGAGTAATCTCCAAGTCCTGCTGCTGGAGCCGAGCTATCTCAGCGTCCTTCTTCTTCAATTCAGCTTCATACTTCCCTGATTGTTCCAAGCAGTGGGTCATCAGTTCAGGCATAGGAACACTGTCCTCAAGGGCAACTACAATATGATTTGGAGGACCCAAAATATGAGTGTCCACCGGATAAAGCATGGAGGGTACGATGATCATGTGAAGGGGATGAAATTACCTTTAATCTCTGCAAGATTCTTCCTCATAATTTTATTCTCAGCCTCAACCTCGGCTGCGTAATCCGGACAAAACATTCGTATAAGCTCTAAGAAGTTGAAATCAACAAGGAAGGGAGGGAAATGGAAACTAACCCCTCTTCTGGTACTCCTCCAGGAGTTTACCATGACGCCCGCGTATGTCTTTGTAGGAGTCCAGCAGGCGCTGGAACTCGGCGGATCGGTGGTTAGTGGTAATCTAAAACAAGAGAGACAAAAGTTCAGAGATAGTGGAAATTATTCAAAGGCTACAAGATCCGGGCCAAGTAGAACTTAACCTGGCTCTAGGTGTGTGGATATTCGAAGTCTACAAGATCCAGGCCAAGTGGAACTTAACCGGGCTCTAGTTGTGTCAATATTCGAAGTCTACAAGATACGGGCCAAGTGGAACTTAACCCGTCTCTAGGTGTGTGGATATTTTAAGTCTACAAGATCCAGGCCAAGTGGAACTTAACCCGGCTCTAGTTGTGTGCATATTCGAATTCTACAAGATACGGGCCAAGTGGAACTTAACTCGGCTCTAGTTGTGTGGATATTCGAAGTCTACAAGATCCGAGCCAAGTGGAACTTAATCCAGCTCTAGGTGTGTGGATATTCGAAGTCTACAGGATCCGGGCCAAGTGGAACTTAACCCGGCTCTAGTTGTGTGGATATTCGAAGTCTACAATATCCGGGTCAAGTGGAACTTAACCAGGCTCTAGGTGTGTGGATATTCGAAGTCTACAAGATCCGGGCCAAGTGGAACTTAACCCGGCTCTAAGCGTGTGGGTATTTGAAAAGTACGTGATCCAAGCCAAGGGAACTAGACCCGGCCCAAAATTTAGTGTGAATTAATGAAAATATGAACAAAAAATAGGGAGCATCTGACCGAATAACAAGTTATTCCCTCGAAGGCTCGGGGACTGGGATATACCTACAAAAGGATTACCTCCATCATTCGGCCAGCCAGGGAGATAGCCTGAGTGGCAGAGTTCATTTGCACGCTAAACTCAGTAGGGCCGAACCTCTCTGGAAGATCGCCCTGAGGGTCGACAATGTCGGCGTTGTTCCAGTTCTTCACATACTCAACGAGATGTGGACTGTAACTCTCGCCACTCGTAGAATGACTCGTCACTAGGCCCTTCACATGGGCCTCGTGCCTGGCGGATTGAGCCGCAGCGGCGCTAGTGTGCAAAACTAGATGCTTACTGCCCTCTGATCCGGAAGCTGGCCCGGACGAAGCTGACCCGGAAGTCTTCGTAGCTTTGCCAGATGAGGGCTGAGGAGCGTGTTGAAAGAAATCACTTATTGACGGGGCACACCCGATGGGGGCCGAAGGAGCTTTCCCCTTAGGGGGCTTGGAGGCCCTTGCTGTGGTTGTTCTTGTCTTTGCCTTTGGTGTTGTTGCTGCTGGTGTTGTTGCTGTTGCTGCCGGTGTTGCTGGTGCTGTTGCTGGTACTAGGGATACTGGGGGCGACGCCGATGAAGCTGGCACCTCAACGTTGGGCAAAAAGGCCAAGGAGCTGGGCAGATCCGGCATTGCCGTATCCAAATCCGGCCCGCTACCCCCCACGTTGACGTTGCCCTCCTCTTGACGAGGTGGACTCTAGTCAGGCGCGGCCGGAAAACCCTCATGAATAGGGCTAAGTGGACGTTGGTCATCGTTGCCGAGGGGAGAGGGATCGCTACGGAGTGGGGAGGCTATGCCGGAACCTCTCTGGGAGATATCCACAGGAGCTCTGAAAAAAGGAAGGACAACAAGTAAAAAAGGAACCACCAACCAGAGACTAAGGCAAGCAATGGAAGAATTTGAGATAGAAATGCTAAAAGGACTTACTCGTCAACGGTAGGAGGAGCCCAAGGCTTGGGTGCCTTCCGGATTGTGCTCTTGGCGGCAGGCTTGGCCGAGGTTTTAACCCCGGACTTCTTTTGCCTCTTCTTGGGCGGCGGCGCCTCCGAAGCTGCGGCCGGGGTAGCGGCGCGCTTCTAGGAAGGCACCGGGGCTGGGCCACCGGTCACAAGCGGGGGAACCTCATGGACCTGAGCGTCCGGGTTAGCTGAACATTCGAACATAAGCCAGATGCAAATAAGAAATAAGAACCGGATCAAGTACCTCCAGGACCTCAATGTCCGAATCATCATCGTCTGGCCAATCCCTTAGAGAAGAGGCCTTACCAGCACTGCTCTTGATGACGTCCGGGGCGGGCAAGAAGGCCTCCGGGTCAGTCTCAACCTCGTCTCCCTCAGGGCGGTCCTCCAACCACTTGCTGGCCAGAACCTCGCCATCCTCCAGCGTTTGCTGGAGAAATCTCTGAAAGAGTAATAGCCAAGTTACAAAGGGAAGTCAACATACAAACAAAATCCGGATAGCAAAAGAAGGTTAACTTACCCTTGGAGGAGGGTTGGTGCGAGTGAAGGGCTCAAGTCCCCACTCCCAGGCCTTGGAGAACTCCTTCTCCACGTTGAAGACGGCCTTAACCCGACGGTAAACCGCCGAGTTATCTAGCTCGAAGGAGGAGGTCCGGTGAGGATCAAGAGGACTACTAAGGTAGCAGATCTTGTGGGCTTGCTTCTGGAGGGGGAGACCCGGCTACGGAGGAAAGTGATCATGATATCCTCCCCCCGGAGATGCTCCTTGAGCAGCTCCATGATCCGGTGAGCCACTTGATTCGCCAGGGCTGTAGCACGCTTAGGAATGCTTTCCCATCGCGAAGTATCTGGAGGACCGAGTTTGAAGGGGAGCAGCCGGATCTGGTCCTCCTTGGTGGTGTTCCAGATATAGAAGAAGGTCCGGGCCCAGCCCTTGCAAGATTCGAGCCCCGTGACCCGGGGAAAGACGGATTGTTTCCGAGGAGAGATGGAGGCGGCGCCACACTGGGTCAGGTGCTTGTCCTCAGGGGCACGCTCCTTGTCCGGAACCACATTTCTCCGCAGACCAAAGAACTTTATCCACAGTTCTTTGGTTGGCCAGAGGCCGATGTAACCCTCAATGCCAGAGCCAAAAGAGGATAGAGAGGTGATAGCATTCGCGGGAAGATGATGCGGTTGCAATTTGTAGGTGGAGATAAAATCAAAGAAGAAATCAGAGGTGGGAAGGCCGAAGCCACGTTGGAAATGCGACAAGAAGACTACGTACTCCCCAGATTTGGGGGTAGGAGTAATCTCAACGGAGGGGAGTCGGCAGGCGACGCCGACGGGGATGCAACGAGAGGCGTAGAGCCAAGCCAGGTCCTCCTCGCGGGCGATGGAGCCATCCCAACATCCACGCTCGTGGCCCTCCGCCCCTTCCTCCTGTTGCGCCACCATTGCTGCTTTTGCTTCAGTCATGGTGGGATTGAAGCTCTTGAAGGGATGATCTGAGTAATGGTAGCCTGAAGAGGGGAAACAGGAAGCTCAAGGCCCCGTGGTGAAGATTGGAACTGGAGGCGGCGGAGCTAGCGAGAAATACCACCGGAGCACGGTCGCGATGGCGCTCGTGGAGAAGAAACCCGACGGCGGTGAAATCGCAGTGAAGAAGAGAGAGAGTAGGGGAGTGTGACGCGAATGGGGAACTTCCCCTGGGAGAGCACCGCACCCTCTACTTAACCGTGCCACGCGCGTCGTGGGATCCATTGCGGGTGGCGTGCAGCGCGCAGCGAGCGTGTATACATCCCAAGCAATCAATCAGAGCAAGGCCACAAGAGGGGCCAAGGAGCAAATGATCCCATGATGGGACATGGCGTTACAGTTAGTAAGGCGCTGTAGTGATGGGACGTTTACAACAGTCATGCTTGACGCAGCGACAGTAACCGGCACGGTAAATGCGCAGGGCCCTTAAAATAAGGCAAATGATGATTACCCTCCACGTAGGATATGGAGAAGCATATAAGAGAAGGAAAAGAAACCCAGATAAGCAGGCAAAATACCTAGCCAATGAGGGGTAACCCGGAAAGAGCGAAAGGATCGCAAGAGAAGAAACTCCGGGCTACGAGATAACTCGGCCCAAGGAATAAAAGATTCGGATATGGGAACCTGCTGTGGCCTTAACAACTAGAAAAGTTGCTAAGACCGCACCAGCTTCGGGGACTAATGTTGGGGGGATACCCCCGGGTAGGGAAACGCCGGGGTAAAAGGGCCGAGTTAGCCGGGGTACGGCACGGTCAAAGCAAAGTGCTGACCGGGTCACCTCAAGGAAGGCCGAATCACGGTGTGGCCCAGCCCGTGGGGCATTTCCTTGACATTGGTCTTATGCCGGCCATGCTTATCTGTTTTGCAGGCACTTGGGTAGGCTGAATTAGCTATATGCTAGCCGGATTATCTTGGCTTCAAGGAGAAGGAATCCCCCGCTGGTCAAAAGGTGGCTTTATTAGCTGAAGCATGTGCAAAGTAAAGTAAAGGAGAGGACCAGCGGGTCAACAGTGACCAAGCTGACGCAGGCAAAGCCGGATGACGTAGCTTGTGACGCCAAAAGAAGAGGATGATGCTGTGGGTTACGTCCAAAGCCCGGATGGGCCATTAAAGAAGAATAAAGAAGCATCTGCTTTAGGAAATGAGCATATTCATAAAATATGCTGCCACCTAAGCCCTAGAATTGTAACCCGGGCTCCCCTATATAAGGAGCACCGGGCCTCCATAGAGAGGGGACGGCATTTAGAGGAATCACTCTCTGACTAAGGTAGAACTGAGGGCCTAGTTAGTGAGGGCTAAGAGACATCATCTCCTTCTTGCTAAGAGCTTCAAGAACACTTGTAAACACCATTGATTGAGAGAATACAAGAACTTCCATGCGTGGAATCACCACGTTCTCCCTCCCTGGATTCCCCTAGCACACATTGGCCCCAACTTTAGCCTATCCATGGCATCTGCCGTGCCACCACCACGACACATTGAAATGTGTGTTCTTTTCACATACCACATATGGATCCATTAGAGTCATTGAAATGTGTGTTCTTTTCACAATCCACCTATGGATCCACTAGTGTCATTGCATGTGTGTTCTTTTTACTAACAACAACTCGAGTCATTTCATGTGTGTTCTTTTCACACACCACATATGGATCCACCGGTCTCATTGAAATGTGTGTTCTCTTCAGAGACCACACATGGATCCACCAATGTCATTGCATGTGTGTTCTTTTTACTAACAACCAGAGTCATTGCATGTGTGTTCTTTTCACATACCACATATGGATCCACCAGTGTCATTGCATGTGTGTTCTTTTCACAATCCACCTATGGATCCACCAGTGTCATTGCATGTGTGTTCTTTTTACTAACAACAACTGGAGTCATTTCATGACTGTTCTTTTCACATACCACATATGGATCGACCAGTCTCATTGAAATGTGTGTTCTCTTCAGAGACCACACATGGATCCACCAGTGTCATTGCATGTGTGTTCTTTTTACTAACAACAACTGGAGTCATTACATGTGTGTTCTTTTCACATACCACATATGGATCAACTAGTGTCATTGCATGTGTGCTCTTTTCACAATCCACCTATGGATCCACCAGTGTCATTGCATGTGTGTTCTTTTTACTAACAACAACCAGAGCCATTGCATGTGTGTTCTCTTCAAAGACCACACATGGATCCACCAGTGTCATTGCATGTGTATTTCTTTTTACTAACAACAACCAGAGTCATTGCATGTGTGTTCTCTTCAGAGACCACACATGGATCCAAAAGTGTCATTGCATGTGTGTTCTTTTTACTAACAACAACCTGAGTCATTGAAATGGAGAATATCATTTTGTGGCCCGAAAGTTGGGGTAGACAGGCAAGGCGGTACCCAAGTTGATTTTTATCACCGCGATTTGAAAAGTTGGGGCACCAATTGCTAAGAGGGGTCTTTCGAGTGAATGATGGCCAAACCAAATATTTTCAAATCGCGCCCGTTAAGTTAGGATATTCCGTTACACTAGTTCCTGTTGTGCCCCTCCTTCGCCGGTCACTCTTCTTAGCCACCCTGCCCGTGTCGTAGAGGCAAATCCATTACTGTACTTTCCTAACTCTCAACACTGAATCTTGCTACGGCGGCAGCGGTGGTCCCTTTTCTTCCCTTCCCCGACCCTAAATCTGCCGGCGGCGGAGGACTTTTTTCTCCCTCCCCCGACACTGAATCCGGCAGCGGCGGCCCAGCATGTCTTGCAAGGCGAAGGTTGTAGCTACGTCGCCGACTGAAAAGGGTCCGTCGGGGCCCAAGTCTGGGGCTCAACACGTAGCTGCGGCGAGGTCTTCAGCCCTGGTTAGCAAGGAGGCCAACAAGGATTCTGCTCCCAAGGTACCTACGAGAAGCGGGTTGAAGAGAAAAGCAAGGCCGGCGGTGGATAGTTCGGCTCCGGTGGGCAGATGCAGCACTCAGATCTCGAAGAAAAAAACCCGGGAGAAGAGCGAGAGGTGAATTTTTCTTATCTGTGCCTTATCTTGCAAGTAGATAACTTACTGCATAATAGAATCGAATGAACTGAAATGTTCCCCTTTTTAATCAAATTAGGCACATTTTTGATACAAGTGACCTATATGAGTTCATAGTTCATGTTCGGCAGTACACTACAAAGCTTTATTTTGGTTGCGAGAGGTTTGTGTTTGGGCAAGATGTGCATCTTCTTGTGAATGGCAAAGAGGTTGTGTCTGTTTCGCAGCTGGTAGATATGCTTGCCGCTAGAATTCCCTGGGGTTCTAGATAGAGGACAAAATTGGTGTGGCACAACATGAATGATACCTATCAGCAAATTGAGCACTCCCATGAGCTTCAGATGGTTTGGGAGTGTTGTGCAGCTGATCGTAAGGTGAAAGTTGATGCGATGATTGATGATATGTATGCAGATGTTGGAGATCTTGCTGCCAGAGCTTCTGCTCCTAGAGAATACGGACCAATAGATGCTGATCTGGATAAGTTCAGTATACGCATAGAGGTGGATTCATACATGGCAAAACTTGATGAGGGAGTTAATAAGCCAGTTTCGTCATGTACTATGGAGATCACTGTCGATTCCAAAAACATAACTCTTGATGAAATGAAAGAGATGATCGGTAAGGAAATCACTATTGGCCCTAAGGAGATGGAAAAAATCCGGTGGTGGCATCATAAGAAGCAGCAATTCATAGATGTTTTGGATACTGAAGATCTTATGCAGATTATGCGGCGAAAGAAGCGAACCAAGAAGGTGTTCTTCCTTGGTACCATTTCTGATGTTGTTGAATAGGTTATAGTGGATGTAGATGCCCCTCTAGTGGCTGAACAGAATGAGGTGGTCGACGTTGATGAGATCTGATGAGAGCTGCTACCCTGGGCTTGTCATATGGACCGTGGGGTTCCCTTGCCTGTATTTGTAATATTGATTGCTGTTGCATTTAGAGCGTGCTTCTGTCATTATGTTTGTTGAGAGATTGCGATATAATGTTATGCGAGCTGTTGAGATTTTCGGACATGTCACTCACTGAAACCATCGTTGTTGTAATAAGACATAAGTACATTATAGTTTACATGATTATGTTTCTTAAGATGACGTACCGTACTTGTTTCAGTTATTATGTTTATTGGGACATTGTAATGTAATGTTTTGTGAAACCATGACTAGACTAGTGATGCATAAATACATTGTAGTTGACATGATTATGTTTCTTGAGATGATGTAATGTACTTGTTTCTGATATTTTGTTTGTTGAGAGACTGTAATGTAATGTTTTGCGAAACCATGACAGGACAAGTAATGTGTAAGTACCTTGTAGTCGACATGATTTTGTTTCTTGAGTTGATGTAATATACTTGTTTCTATGATTACGTTTGTTGAGAGATTGTAATGTGATGTTTTGTGAAACCATGTTGTGGTTATGTTTGTTGGGAGATTATAATGTAATGTTTTGTGAAACCCTGACTGAAGAAGTGATGCATAAGTACCTTGTAGTTGACATGATTTCGTTTCTTTAGATGATGTAATATACTGGTATGTTTTCGTTAGGCAATGAAATTGGGATGGAGGGAGTGCGGGTTTAATATTTGAAATGATAATGTGTGAAGAGAATCCATATCGTGCAGAGACAAGAATCCGTGGAAAGGGCATGGTATCTATTAATCTATTGTATCGTGACAATTTAGTCATCATTGCAGCGTTAGATGGGCTTCTCTCTCTCTCTCTCTCTCTCTCTCTCTCTCTCTCTCTCTCTCTCTCTCTCTCTCTCGCCGTGATTCGCCATGCTGTCCTTGAACGGCGAGGACGACCAGTCGAGCAGCGACAGCCTTCTCTCCAACATCGAGTATTCCTTCCACGATGTGAGTTCCTCTGTTTTCTCGGGCTAGGGTTAGGCAATGGTAAATCACTCGATTTGAGCCCGACCATATGTGCATGCAATCGTGTTCGATTTCAGCTTTGCGTTTACCTATAGGTACCAAGGACGATCTACGACTCCGAATGGGAGGGCCTAGATCTCGATGGAGAAGTGTCATGTGACCATGGGCTAAAACTGAGGAGATATGTTGCATTCGAAGGCGAACAATCGGGAGAAGGTTTTTGGGCTATACAAATCAGGTTTGTTTACATTATGTGCAACCGTGACATGAAGTAAAATGTATCGTGCATGTTCATAACACTATAGTGTGCGTGTTTTTAGGTTGGCCCTATGTGTAAACCAGTAGAGTGGGTGGATCTTGAGTGGCTGATGACCCAAAGGTATAGGGGTGTATCGCAGTATTTTCGAGGGAAGTGAAACCCAATTTATTGATTCGACACAAGGGGATCCAAAGAATATTTATCAGCCTTAACAACTGAGTTGTCAATTCATCTGCACCTAGAAACAATCTTGCTCACAACAGTTTATCAGTAGCAACAGTTTTGTAGTAGGA
Organism: Avena insularis; assembly: GCA_023614405.1. Lineage (NCBI taxonomy): Eukaryota > Viridiplantae > Streptophyta > Magnoliopsida > Poales > Poaceae > Avena > Avena insularis. Next base: position 528,097,324 of record CM042694.1, read on the forward strand.
ATAGCAGAGTAGCAAGAGTAAAGCAAAAGACAAGAGTAACAAAAGCAAGAAATAATGGGATTCGAAAAGTGTAGGCATAGGGATGGATGGACGGGCGTTGCATGGACAAGACAATTCACATATAAATCAGAACATAGGGCAATTGCAGATAAATAAGATAAAGCATCCAAGTACTAGACAATCCTAGGCATGTGTTCCATATATAGTCATACGTGCTTGCAATGAGAACTTGCACAACATCTTTTGTCCTGCCAGCCCATTTGCAGCGGGGCCTCTAGGGAACTACTAGCAATTAAGGTGCTCCTTTTAATAGAACACCGAAGCAAATAATTAACACTCCGTGATCACATGTGATCCTCACATCAAAGCCTTTCCCTTCCGGTTATCCCGATTTCTGTCACTTCGAGGCCATAGGTTCCGGACAACGACGTGTGTATACAACTTGTAGATAAGACCAAGAACAATACTATCATAATGAATCAATAATACGTTCAGATCTGAAATCATGGCACTCGGGCCCTAGTGACAAGCATTAAGCACAACAAGTCGCAACAAAGTCATAAAGCACTAATAAAAGATACTAGGCACCATGCCCTAACAATCTGATGCCATTACATGAACGATCTCATCCAATCCCTACCATATCCATAGCCTACAGCGGGGGATTACTCACTCATAGATGGGGGAAACATGGATGGTCGATGGAGAAGCGATGGTGATGATGATGGCGATGATATCCTCCAATTCCCCGTGCCGGCAAGGTGCCAGAACGGAGTTTCTGGTGCTATTTCGTGGAATGTGGTGGTGGTGGCGGAGCGGAACTCCTTCTGGAAAAACGTCAAACCCCCCGAAGTTTTTAGGTCAGAAGGCTTCTTATAGGCCAAGAGGGAGACCGAGGGGGTGCCTGGGGCCACCACACAATGCCTCGGCTGCTAGGCCCAGCCCGCTACTGGGGTGGTGTGGCCACTTGCCCTCCTCCGCCTCGTATTCTCGCTCCCGAGTCTTCTGGAAAAATAGGCACTTTGGCTTTTGTCCCGTCCAATTCCGAGAATATTCATTTTCTGACTTTCCTGGAACCAAAAACAGCAGAAAACAGGCAGCTAGCACTGTGGCTCTTATTAATAGGTTAGTCCAAGAAATCATTTAAAAAGTACTGAAAAGTGTGGACAAAACACAAGAAAGGAGATAAAACCAAGCATGGAGCATCAAAAATTATAGATACATTTGCAATGTATCAACATCCCCAAGCTTAACTCCTGCTCGTCCTTGAGTAGGTACGTGATAAAAAGAAAGAATAATTTTTGAGGTGACATGCACCATCATAAACTTGACCAAAGTATTTGTAAACATTCAAATCCGGGATCATAGCACTTCAATCATAACATGAAAGACAAAGTTCTAGCAATAAGACAAAGAAACTTTGATGCAACATGAAAAGGCACAAACAACAGATTCATGAATAACAACGCTTTGCAAGACGTTTGTTTGTTTCACATAAAGAAAACATAGCATAATAGTATTCAGCTTGTCCCTCAATAGAGTAGCAAATATAAATGCATAGGACACCTTCAAAGTTCATAAGAGTGACTAGATACAATAGTTTAAAACAAGCAATATCAAGTTATGCATCAATCAACTAGTCTTGGGACAATGCACATAGAACTAAGAATGGCCACTATGCTCTCAAAGTAGGTGCATAAAGGTAGAAGGTGGAGACTCAATATAAAAGTGGAAGAAACGCCTTCATAGAAGGAATTAGGGATTCAAGTCTCATAAAGAGCTTCCAAAAATTATGGTACTTATCGCTTTCAGCTCTCATTGCCCCTATCATAAGCATCTTGAAGTGATTACGGTTAAAGTGAACAAACTATGGTATACATGCTTGACAAAGTATAAGTCAGAAATATCATGTCCCTTGTATAGAAGGGCCGCTCCTCATGCTACTCAAGTTTAGTCACCGGTAAGTTCTTGTCATCGTAAGTATATGTGTATCATAGAGAACCACCAACGGGGTACCCCTTGCCCGATGATACGGAAGAATCCCCATATCAAAATGACAAGGCAAGCAGACAACGAGCATCTCAGCAATGTTCTTATTTACCATGGGAATATGGTGCTTTTTTCTCTCTTTCCTCTTTTCATAGTATCTCTTTTTTTTCTTTTCTCTTTTTTCTCAATATAGGACTCTTTTTTTCTAAGAAGAATGCTCCATAGACAGCTCATTATGGTTATGTTGTAGGTTTCCACCATGCCAGCATGGATTAGACCAGCGGCCCAGGCATTTCTCTAACACATATACATAACTCCATGGACTTACAAGCTCCCCTTTCATTTCACACCGACGACATCCATATACAAAAGAGCATGATATCAACTAGGTACAAGTACCAAGTGCAATGTTGAAAGCGTTCACCATGAAAACATGGTTCTGCTAATTCCCAACAAATAAGTGCAAGCATATACAACATAGGCGACACAGTGGTTCAAGTTTATTAAGGGCAAGTAAAGTAAAGTGTGCCATCAAGTTCGTGAGAGCTTTAATCACTAGTTTTCTCATAACAAGTTTAATTTGGAAGGTAAACAAAAGCATGAATATACATGGAATAGCATAAGCTAGTAGGTAGGTATGGTGGACTCTTTGGAATAAATTGGTTTAGGGAGTTGGATGCATCAGTGGAACTCATACTTTGTTGTGGAGGCTAGAAAAAGACTGGGAGCGACATACTAAGAGAGCAATAATGGCCATAATCATGCAGAGCGACAAAACATCATTGATCAAAGCATAAAGTGATACTACAAGTTGAAAACTAAAGGATCATAAAGGCTATGGTGACTTTGGATAGTCATAACATGGTGTGAGCATGTGCCAAGTTAACCCAAATAAAGCATCAAAGGAGAATACCACTATACTATGCTTTAATATGCTAAAACAACGCATGATTCATCCAAGGCACATTAAGCAATCTCAATTGTTTATAACAAGTCATGCTACAGCAAAGAATACTAAGCATAAAGCCAAAACAATATCAAGCATGACATGACAAAGCATAGGCCACAGTAAAAAACAAGCTCTCTTTACCATATAAGTATGAACTTTCCTACTCTTTTCCAAACCAAACCAAACCATTTGCAAACCAATGTATGAAGGAGGGGGTCCAACCAATTTATTCAGAAAACTAAGCAAACCAAGAAAACTAAAAACCAAAATGAAAACGAAAAAGAAGACGCTCCAAGAACAACACAACTGTGCATGAAACAATAAAAATGAAGCGCTTGGAAGAAACCTGGGATTTTTATTGATGAAGAAGGGGATGCCTTGGGCATCCCCAAGCTTTGATGCTTGTACTTCTTGGATATTTCTTGGGGTGACACACGTGGCATCCCCAAGCTTGAGCTTTAGTCCATTCTTCTTCTCATTACTCATTCCTTCCATACACCTGAAATTTTTCCTTCATACAAAACTTCACACAATCTTTATTAGCAACATCAGTACACTCAAGATAAATAAGTCTTAAGGTTCAGTTATAACACCAAATAAACTTCCATTAGAACACTAGCTACTGTAGCACTTCCCTCAAAAAGCTCAATTTCCCAAAAGAGCTCAAAAAGGAACCAACAAGAAGCAAATGCAGAAAATGGCAGAAATCTGTCAAAACAGACCAGCAGGTAAAGACGAATTTTTTCTAAGACCTTATGTTGCTCAAATCAAACAGTGTTGAACTAACGAAAGTTAGATAACAACCTGGGGCAGAATCAAAAACAATTACAGCTCAATCCGACATACAGAGCTCTCTCAGGAATTTTTACGGTGAAGCACAAAAATCTGTTTCGGGACAGCAACTTTCCCAATCATTACTTCTCTCACATTAGAGGTTACTCTTGGCACAAAAAGCAAATAAAAATGATAAGGAGCGGTTATTACTGAAGTAATAACTTCCAGGACTCATCTAAAACTTTTGGGTATCTCCCAATAAGTACTTTTCTTTAACGCCTTTAAGTTAGGCAAAAGCAAAAAAAACTAAAATGGATAGAGTAGAAGTAAGCGGAGATAATCATGGTGAAAACATTGTTTTGTTAAATGAAATCCTTTTGTTAACAAGGTTGATCAGGTCTTGTTACCAAAACAATTTCATATGAGACAAAACTTTGTATTCCACTAATGATTATGTTACCTCAACCTTGATAGCAATGGTCCCAATCATAATAGTTTCAAATTTTTCTCTTGGTATGGGACAATATATTTCTCCAACTTGAATGCCCTCAACATGTTCAATTGAATCCAAGCCATAAGTCCTTTCAATCTTCTTGGGGAAATAGACAATATGTTCCTTGTCATTAACATTGAAGGTCACCTTCCCTTGATTATAATTAATAACAGCTCCTGCAGTATTTAAGAAAAGGTCTCCCAAGAATAATAGACATAATATCATCTTCAGGCATAAAAAGTTTGAGAGAATGCTCTCATAAGAAATATGAGTTGAAGTAAAAGAGAGCATAAATAAGAAAATTCAAAACACATTTAAGTCTAACCCACTTCCTATGCATAGGAATCGTGTAAGCAAAAAAATTCGCAAAGAACAAAGTGACAGGCATAGGAAGATGAAACAAGAGTAACTTCAAAACTTTCAGCACATAGAGAGGTGTTTCAATACCATGAAAACTTCTACCACCATATTTTCCTCTCTCATAATAATTTTCAGTAGCCTCATGAATAAACTCAACAATATAACTATCACATAAAGCATGCTCTTCATGATCTACAAGCACTAGGGCTTTATTATAAACATTTTCAAAAGAAACCTCGGGAACATAACATTCATCCTCCTTTAGTAAGCATGGAGGACAATCAAATAATGTAAGGGATAAAGAGTTTGTCTCATTAGAAGGTAGGCATGGGTAGTTAATCCATTCTTCCTCCTTTTGTTCATCACTCTCCTCCTCTTTTTCATCTAATGAGATTTCAGGTTCATCAATTTCTTCTTCCATAGGATCCTGCAAGGCATTAGTCTCTTCCATTTGTGGAGAGCATCTATTAAAATACTCAATAATAGGGCCATTTTCATCCTCGTAATTATCAAAGCAAAATTTAAGTATACCATAAACCTCATACTTATAAGGTGAATCATCAATATTTTCAAGCAAACTAGCAAGTTCAAAAGCACCCTTCCAAGCAATAAATTCTTCAATTTGTTCTGCATCATAAAAGTCATAAATTCCTTTAGCATAAGAAGATATGGTGTCATTATCATTATACTCACATTGAAAAGGGAGGTGTTTATACCTCTTTCTGCAACGAGATTCATCACAGCAATAAGTAACATTATAAGTAGAGCACACGTTTCTAGCAATGGTATACAATCTATCAATTTGTTCCCATAAGTGTTTCCCTTTTTGTGACAAGCGGTGTTCCTTATAATAATATTTTTGATCTTCCGTGAACCAACCTTGCCAATAAGCTTCAGTTTCAAAGAAACCAACCATTGACAACAAGCATGACAAAGCAAGACAATAACAGACCAACAAAAATAACAACTAGAGTAGGAACTAATTTTTTTTGTATTTTTGATAAAGAAACAAGCAAACAAGGAGAAAGATAAACTTATCTTGAACAATAGTGATTCCAAGTGAACTTGATAAATAAATCTATGCTCCCCGGCAATGGCGCCAGAAAATAGTCTTGATGACCCACAAGTATAGGGGGTGTATCGCAGTATTTTCGAGGGAAGTGAAACCCAATTTATTGATTCGACACAATGGGAGCCAAAGAATATTTATCAGCCTTAACAACTGAGTTGTCAATTCAGCTACACCTGGAAACAATCTTGCTCATAGCAGTTTATCAGTAGCAACAGTTTTGTAGTAGGAATAGCAGAGTAGCAGAAGTAGTAAAGCAAAGACAGTAGTAACAAATGCAGTAAACAGTGGGATTCAAGTGCGGTAGGCATAGGGATGGATGGACGGGCGTTGCATGGACAAGACAATTCACATAGCAATCAGAACATAGGGCAATTGCAGATAAATAAGATAAAGCATCCAAGTACTAGACAATCCTAGGCATGTGTTCCATATATAGTCATACGTGCTCGCAATGAGAACTTGCACAACATCTTTTGTCCTGCTAGCCGTTTGCAGCGGGGCCTCTAGGGAACTACTGGCAATTAAGGTGCTCCTTTTAATAGAGCACCGGAGCAAAGAATTAACACTCCGTGAACACATGTGATCCTCACATCAAAGCCTTTCCCTTCTGGTTATCCCGATTTCTGTCACTTCGAGGCCATAGGTTCCGGACAACGACGTGTGTATACAACTTGTAGATAAGACCAAGAACAATACTATCATAATGAATCAATAATACGTTCAGATCTGAAATCATGGCACTCGGGCCCTAGTGACAAGCATTAAGCACAACAAGTCGCAACAAAGTCATAAAGCACTAATAAAAGATACTAGGCACCATGCCCTAAAAATCTGATGCCATTACATGAACGATCTCATCCAATCCCTACCATATCCATAGCCTACAGCGGGGGATTACTCACTTATAGATGGGGGAAACATGGATGGTCGATGGAGAAGCGATGGTGATGATGTTGGCGATGATCTCCTCCAATTCCCCATCTCGGCAGGGTGCCAGAACGGAGTTTCTGGTGCTGTTTCGTGGAATCTGGTGGTGGCGGCGGAGCAGAACTTCTTCTGGAAAAACGTCGAACCCCCCGAAGTTTTTAGGTCAGAAGGCTTCTTATAGGCCAAGAGGGAGACCGAGGGGGTGCCTGGGGCCACCACACCATGCCCTGGCGCGGCCAGGCCCAGCCCGCGCCTGGGGGTGGAGTGGCCACCCCCTAGCCCTCCTCCATCTCGTATTCTGGCTCCTGGAGTCTTCTAGAAAAATAGGCACTTTGGCTTTTGTCCCGTCCAATTCCGAGAATATTCATTTTCTGACTTTCTTGGAACCAAAAACAGCAGAAAACAGGCAGCTGGCACTGTGGCTCTTGTTAATAGGTTAGTCCAAGAAATCATATGAAAAGTACTCCAAATTGTGGATAAAACACAAGAAAGGAGATAAAACCAAGCATGGAGCATCAAAAATTATAGATACATTTGCAATGTATCAGTGGCCAGATGCACTTAAGAAATGTTTGGCACAGTTATGGGAGATGTATGAGTTGGAAAGGTCGGGGAGATTTACTGATGTAAGTGATGCAGCTGTAAAAAATTATAAGCTGTCGGTACGAAATAAGGAGCTGGAACAAGAAATCGAGAATTTGTAGTCAAAGCTAACTGACGGAATCGATGGGAGCTTGGTTGTTGGAACTAGAAAGAAGCTTCAGGATAGTCACAGGTTGCTGATTCATTATGCAGAAAAGGAGAGGGATCAGCTCAAGGAAGACAAGAAGAAGCTAGACTGCTGCATCTCGGATCTGTTGAAGGAACTGGAGAAGGCGCGCGAGGGTGAACAAGGACAGACTATAGAGGATAAAGGAAATTCGAGATGAATAATTTATGTTGTACCAATGCCTGAAACTAGTTAATTGTAAGACTTGTAGTTGCGCTTTCTGAGCTAAGCCAAACTCAATCCTCGAGCAAACTAATTTCAGATGAACACACATATCGTGCATAGAGTTAAGTTCACGCTTACAAAATCACCACTTCAGAGGATAAACCAGGCAGTTCAGTACTAAATAGACATATGTTGTGTTCAAGCAAGCCTGGCCCGGAGCTGCCTATTTTCCTCCCTAAGATTGGCCAGCTCCTTCAGTACTATGTCGTGCTTTGTGAGGTTCCAGCCTCATCACATGGTAGGAATTTTGTCCGTAGCCATACGATTTTCCTTCAAGATCCCTTTCATGATCTCCGTCTGCTTCCTAGCCGAGGCGCGACCTTCACTGTGTAGCTTCACCCAGTCGGCGTTTAACTCCTTCAGTTTCTGGCACTTGTCAGAAAGGACCACGAATTCAGCGCGCAGTTGGTCAAAGGCTAGTTTCTAGGAATTCCGCTTCTCCCTTTGGATTGCTATCTTGTCATTTAGCCAGGTCGCCAGGTCCTGGTCGATCTTTCGCCTCTTTCCCTGCAACAAAAATACATGGTATGGTTTGTTCAGTTCACCAGGACAAGCTGGTTAGTTTCCATAATTAACTGAATCGACTAGTGGTACTGTCATAATTTCAAGGAAGAAGCAATCTAGGACTAATCAACATTTTATGAATCGACTAGTGGCACTGTCGTAATTTCAATTTCAAAGACAAATAAGATTTATTAGTAGTTTAGTATGCTGTGGGTTTTTCCCAATATCACCAAATAGTAGTGGGAGAGTGGCAAACTCATAATGCAGAAACCCATGTCCAGATACATATGGAAAGAGAACATGGTGTCCATAGATGAACATGAACACCAACACGTGTCCAGATAGATAAGGAGTTGCCCTAGGATTCTTATTGCACCCTATAATGGGAAGCAGACATGGGCATTGCTCCCTGAACCCTAAACATTACAAAAGGAGAGGAGGACGAACTGGTATTCGTGTCCCTGCTAACGGGAATCATACTTGGGCATTGCTCTGGTACGCCTCCAGACATGACCTTAGCTCCTCGTTCTCTTTCCGAACACCCTCGAGTACGGTGATCCCTCTGCTCATGTCCGTCTTCATCTCCTTGACTGCATCCAGGCAAGGGTTCCTGTCATGGTAGGCTCGGATGGTAACCTTGGTTTCCTCGACGCATCCTCTGAGTGCCTCGCTGACTTCGTCCTACAGGAGAATGCACCTTTCCACGAGATTCTTCTTCTCCTTTGTGAGCTCGTTGATTATCTTGATGGCATGTTCTTGCCTGATCAAGTTACGGTCGAGCACTTTCTGCAGCCTAACGACGTCACGTGCAAAATCTAGCGAGATCTCCTTCTGCACAGATAATTGCTTGCGTAGGCTCTCATTAGCTTGGGTGAGGGAGCGTGCAAGCTCATCTTGGTTGGCAATCTTGGAACTGATCGCGGCCACCTTCGCATGGTACTTAGCCTTCGATCGCTGCATCGTTCATGTTAATTGAAATAGGAATTCTACAATTACACACCAGGTCCTAGGTGAATACTAATATAGATCAAAAAAATCCCCGTTGAATCTATTGGCCGCAGTGTTAAAAAATGGACATGGAGATCTATTCACGACCACGATAAACTAATCCTAATCACAAAAAATCCATAGTGAATCTATGAACAGCGGTATTAAGGAAAGACCAAGAGATCCAGTCATATTCATGAAAACAAATACAACTCGCAAAATAAGAAGAAAAACCAATGTGTGGCAGACAGCATCTAAGAAATCCACACCATAACTCGGATAAATAACAGCGTGGAGATTTACTACCTCGCTGAGACATGGAAAGGGGCTGAACGGGTCCTGCAACGCCTCCGTCATGGTGGATTCGGGCTCCACGGCCGACCTGTAATACGTAGAAGAGGAAGAGCCAGAAGAAGAAGAAAAACAAGAAGAAGCTGATTAAGATCATGATGGAGAGGGAGATGGAGAAGAAGTAGAATAAGGATACCGTACCAGGAGGAGCCCTCGCCTGCTAGAACATTCAGTGCCATTGTCAGGGGAGATTGGGCCTCGATGACAGGGTGGGCTTGAGCGGCTGGTAGAGCAAGAAGTGCCTCGTGGCGATTTCTCTCCCATTTCTCCGTGAGGATCGTCGACCGGCCTCTCCCCCTCCTTAGTGGAGCCATGGCTTGCAGGGTGAGTGTGGTGGAGGCAGGAGGAAGGAGATAGTGATTATTAGTGTGGGAGAAGAGTAAAGAGTACAGGTCGTGGTCTAGTAGTACTAGTACTAATATACAAGACCACCTTGTATGGTCTACCTTCTCAAAGAAGCCAGGGAGGCAGGGGTAGGGAATCGATGGGACTTGTCTTTATTGTGATGGACACTTCAATGGTCTTCGGCGCCGCCCAAAATCCAGTATATAATAAGGGGAGTGCGAGCCGGGTGGTCGTCACGGGAATCGGCGCGCACATTGTAGCATCCCATCTGTCTAACATCTGTAATGCTAATTGGTCTAATAATAAAATGCCACTTCCTACATATAATTGTTGCATCATAATTATATCATGCTCATGTCATCATGCCACATTGCATTTGAGCATCATATAAAACCCTTTTCATTTGGTTCTTATCTCATATGCATTTATTAATTGTATTTGCCTCTTGATATATTGTATTTGGTTCTTGATAAATTGCTTCATGCCCAAGTTGAGTTGGGGCACATCTTTTATTTAACTCCACCACCTTTTCTTGTCACCATCCCATAATTCCACCAAACAACTATGTGTGAGCTTTGCATTTTATTTGGTTTTACCTTCTAGCTCATGTGGGTTGGGATGGATCCACTTATAATTCCACATGCTCCCATATATGCATCATGTTGTTTACATTATTGATATGTGGAGCCACATGGCCACCTTTGCATGCTATGTGAGTGGAACCCCTTGTCAAGCTTCCACATGGTTTGTTTTGAATGTATGCTCATGTTGGAATATTTTTAGGCTATGAGGCACCTAGTGGAACATACACACTAGCAAGCCCAAATTATTTTCAAAGATGGGCATATGCATCTATTCCACTTAGGACACAACTCTTTTCTTTTGCTTGGCCTTAATTCCATATTTTGGGAGTGCATGTGTTAACAAATGCCATGGTCATTTACAATTGTTTTCACAATAATAAATATGGCATTTACTAATTATGCATGGGCCATGCAAGATCATCTTCTTTTCTTTTTCTTTGGGTTTTATTCGGTTTTGAGTGGGGCATGGGTATTTTCCCCATGATCCAACTTAGTTTCTCTCCCTCTCTTCATCTATTTTGGAACCATCCTCTAAACCCCAACCTCACCTCCAAAACCTCCACACACCATGCATGTCACCACCCTTTTATATCTCTTGTCTTTGAATAAATGGAGTTTTAATTGTTGAATCAAGTTCTTTTGGATCAGGTCAAATTTCAAATCTCTATCTATTCAAAATACCAATCCTAAGTTCCTATCTATCCTACCTAGCTACACATCCACTGAAGGAAATATGCCCTGAGAGGCAATAATAAAGTTGTTATTATATATTCCTTATATATGATAGATGTTTATTTTACATGCTAGAAATGTATTGATTCGGAAACATCAATACATGTGTGTTTAATAAACAAAAAGGGTTCCTAGTCATGCCTCTCTTATAGACTAGCTTGTTGATTAACAGGATGATCAAGGTTTCCTGATCATGGACATTGGATGTTGTTAATAACAAGGTCACACCATTGGTGGAATGATGTGATGAACATTCATCCGAAGTATAGCATTACAATCAAGTCATTATGTTTATATTGCTATAACATCATACGAAGTAATCTTTATCCTTAGACCATGAGATCATGTTAATTGCTAACACCGGAAGAATATCTTGATAACATCAAACGTCACACCGTAACAGGGTGACTATAAAGATGGGTTCAGTACTACGAAGGTGTTATGTTGAGGCTCATGGATCAAGAGTGGAATTTGTCAATCCAGATGACGGATAGATATACTCTGGGCCCTCTCGGTGATATCACATTAGGATAGCTTGCAAGCAAGTGATGTGATCACTAGAATGTTATATCACGGGAACGAGAAAATAGTGCATGTCGGTAACGAGATCAAACTAGGTATGGAGATACCGATGATCGAATATCGGATATGTAATATATCGAGAGACAAAGGGATTTAGTTACAAGCATTAAAGGTTCTCACGATCATAAGGAGTCATTGTTGAATGTGTAGGAGTCAGTACGGATCTCCAGGTCCCGCTGCTGATTATTGATCGGAGAAGGGTCTCGATCATGTATGCATTATTCACGAACTGTAGGGTGGCACACTTAAGAGTTATCGGACACCATTTTGGAGCACATATGTTTCAGACGAAAGAATTGCAAAGCGCAGGAATTGTTTCAATAGAATCCGGAAATTGTTTCGGGTGAAATTGCAGAAGGTGGTTCTGCATGTGATATTGAAATATTGCAAGGGGCTACATGTGAATGTTTGTTAATTAAAGTAATTAACAAAATTCTAAATAAATTTAATAAAAAGAGTTTTATTAAATGAGAGAGCATTAAATTTGGAGAAATTTAATGCATTTAAAGTGGAGACTTTAAAAGGGAATGTGAAGAGGCATTTTAATGTGGAGGGGTTACGACCACATGAATGGGGGAGGTGAGGGGTCACCCCCCCATGCGTCGGCCATGGAGAGAGGGGGCACCCCCCTCCTCCTATAAAAGGCCACCCATTCCCTCCTTCATCCTCACACCTCCTTGTGAAGGATCTCTCTCCCCCTCTAGAATTATTCCCCCATGGTCTCGGATTAGCGAGATACATGTTCCCGGTGGCATTTCGTCTGGAAGGAGTTGCTTCACTGGATCACTGGAGCGAGGAGGTGGAAGTTGTCCGTGGCTTGAACATGTGTGCGAAAAGGATGCGCACGACTTGACTTGCGCCACTTCCTCACGATCTTGAGATCAGCAAGTGTACGACTACATCAACCACGAGTTCCTACTCGTTAACAAAGCTCGTTGTCTACGAGGGTAAGTTCTCATTGGATGTATGTCCACCCGTTGCTTTGTACCTAGTAGATAGATCTTGGCGTGTAGTTCACACCATAGGAAATTTTTTGTTTTCTATGTTGCGGACCCAACATCCACCCTAAACCCTACGCATCCCTAAGCTAGCTACACCCCTCACCATCCCCTCACCCTTCCCGAGCCACCTAGCCCCTTCCTACTCGTGGCCACCAGCCTTGTGGCCTGGTTCGGCCCCAACCCCACCCTCTAACCTAACCTGGCATGAGCCAACCCCCCAAGCTCGACACCAACCCTTCTAGCTGCCCTAGCCGAGCCCTTACCTCCCCTCTCTGTTTTCTCTCCCGCTACCAAGCTAAGCCCCACCTGAGCCACACCTGCACCTGCACCTTGTCCACCTGGTCCCAGCCAGCCTCGACCCCTGATCCAGCCGAACCATGCCAGCACCTGAGAAGAAGGAGGAAGGAAAGGTGCACACCACCTTTTCCACCCCGCCACCGAGCCCCATGTGCTCTCCCTTTGCCTCGACCTTATCTACCCCCTCCTCACCTGCCTAGCGTCGCCCCAGATCAACCCATGGCCTTGCCCTTCTACTCCTCCTTCCCACCTCCTGCTACCCCCTCTCTCTTCCATCTCTGTTCGCCCACCGTCAGCATCGGCTCGCCATAGTAGCTAGGAGGAGGCGGGCGTGGCGTTGAGGTGTCGAGGAAGACCGAGTAGACCTCCAGCAGCGCCCCTGTGCTCGTAGGCGAGGAGGAGACATGCCGGAGCCGCTGCAGTTCAACGAGGCTGACACAAAACCCTAGCCACCGAGCGCCAGCGTCCCTGACGATCCTCTGCGCTTCGACTCGGTCCACCACCACCAAACCACTCCTGGTAAGCTGCTGAGCCTCCCTGACATCCTCCCACTGGCCATCGCTTCCTGGACACGTAGATCCATTCGTCGAACACTCTCTGTGCGGCGCGCTCGCAGTCGCGTCCTCGCAGTTGCGCTGCGGTAGGGCCTTCTGGCCGCGTAGATCCTTCCTAGCATCTAGCCAAGCCATCCTCAACAGTAGCCACCGCCGCACGCGCGCGCCGCGTCGCAAGTTTGATCCCCGCCGCGCTTGTTCCCTCGCTGTCCTTCAGTTTCGTTAGATAGCGGAGAGAAGAAAAACAGTGCGCGTGGCAATTTCTCAAAAACTCCTTGGCTTTTTGTTTCACTCAACCCGCGCTCCACCTGGTCCCACCTGTCTGCCTCTATGTAACATTTATAGAAAGGCACCCGGTTTTCGTTGCACCATCACAAGCGTGCCCTTGTCCATGCCGCGTGGCACGCCCTGGCTGGGTCGCGCGTGCAGTGGCCCCGTCAACCTGAGGGCCCGCAAGTCAGTCGCTGGGGCTGGACAGCGCCTCGGTGGACAGCGCCTCAGTCCCGCTGTCCCCGCGCTGACTCAGCTTCTCGGTCCCACCCGTCAGCGGCTGTGACTAGCTGCCCTCTGTGTGCAAAAAGTCGTCGTTCTTGTCTGTTTAATAAAAATCTTTTTCAGAATTTTTTTAAATGATTTTAAATCCAGAATTAATAACTTTTAATTAATACATCCAAATAATACAAATGATATATGTTTTTGAATCAGAAAAATGTGAGGATTTCAAATCTGCCATCTAAATTAATGTTTGACTATTTTAAATTTTCGAAATTATTTAATTGCAATAAAAATGCCTTTTCTTAATTAATTAATAACTTTAATTCTACAACTCCAAATTTGACAAATAATATATCTAAATCGATCAGCACGACGAGCCCGTTCTGTTTATGCATTCCAGGTTCTGAATTGCAGCATGCATCATATAAATATCAAGTGGACAACAAGTTATATGGGAGCAAAACTTGACTAAAAACTTAATAAAATGCTTTATTCTTGTACCCCACACCTCACCATGCCATGCTATGCTATGCCATGTAAATTGTGCATCATTCATCATGGCATGCTTGTTTGCTTGTCGCATTTTATTCATATACTTGCGCACTTTATTTATGTTGGCCCTTGTTTGTTTGGTTCTTCTTTCGAATAGACGCCGAGCAGGGGAAATATCAGGAATCCCAGGAGTACTACCCAGATCCACCTCTCGCTTCGACTAAGCTGCCAGGCAAGCACTACCACATGCTTGCATACATATAGTACCTATTGTTTTTATCTTATTCTTGCATCATTGAGTCGTGAATGCATTTAATTGAATCCCAAGTACTGCATAGCCTTTACTTTAAACCCCACCGAGCTTGTTCCTCCATCCCATGAGCCATTACTACAGGAGTTGTTTGAGCCATGCGAGTCGTAGAACATCATGAGTAGGGTATGTGAGAGTCTGATGGATAACGAGGTACCTAAACAACTTAACCTGAGTAGTATGGGATAACTAATGAAAGAGGCACCGGTGGGCAATATCTGTTATTTGGTTTTTCATGCTCACTTATGTCCCGTAGGACCCCGAGTACTTGATTCCTGTTCCTTGACTATTCGCACTATCCACATCCGGGAGGCCTTATGGACTCCCCTGAGCCAGAGCTTGATTCATTTCTATTTCTTGGGGCCACAAAGTAGTTTGGGGATTTATTACTATCCTGTACCTATGTCATGCTTTACTGCTTTATTTAAGATTGTGCGTGGAGCACCTGTACTGCTTAGGAATTGCGGAGTGTTTTCGCGGTATCGACAAGCCCAGTCACACTTTTGGGTTCCCAGTCGTTTACAGCCATTGGCGCAAACCTTGGGTCCGTCTCGAAGTCGGCCAACTTCGTTGTGGGTAGCTTAATGGGGTGGCCCCCTGAAATATTTTATGAATCCTGTGATCGCTTTGTCGTGAATGCCTCGTTGGGTTTTGAGTTGGTTTTTCCGAGGTTGATCGAGTGTGTGTTGCTATTTGTGCACCCCTGCAGGGTAAATCTTTCTGAAAGCCATGTCCACGATTATGGATGACTTGGAGCACAGTTTCGCGATCATAGACAAGTATAACTAAAGTACCGCTTTTAATTTGACTAAATACCTAACTAGTAAATAGTGCAATACTCATGGAATGGTTAATAAAACTGCCAATGGATGGGTTGTTCGTCCGCTTTCTCGTTGGTAAGCGAGAAGGATGATGGAGTTGTTACTTTATACTGTTATAACTGTTGTTTCTAATTAACGGACATTTGTCTATCATTGGTTAGGCGGATGGTTAGCGAGTGTCTATAGACTTGTTAGTTATTATCTTTTGCTGCAATTGCGTCACCCCAGGTATATGTCCGCTTTAGAGGCATAAAGACTTGTTGTGTACCCCTAGGGTCTCACACGATAAATTGTTTGATTTAGATGAACAGGTGTATTCGCAAGATGGATACTGGGTGGAGGAGACAGATGATGTTGGCAACGATCACTCGGTGTAGAGATTCTGGGGATGGGGATCCGTGAGATCTATGGGCGGGATATGCTTATTTACGTGGCATCTTATGCCGATTTGCTTCTTGTCCGTACTCAGATCTTGTTTCCCGCTTCCGCTTGATACTCTGTTGATTGATGTATGAGGAGCTATCCTACACTACTATAACTATCTAGGATATTTGGATCTTGCCGTATGGTGTTGCAATATTTCTATTTCTTTTAGATGGTATGGCTTTGAGAACTGTTGTAAGGTAGCTTGCATACATACTCACTTGTGTATGTATTTGATCTCTTCGCCTGTTGCCTACGCCGCGCGCTCTTGTCTCGATGTTCTTGGAAGTGGTTAGGGAGGCCGACGGGCCTACACGTGGGTGGCCCCTGGGCCCCCGATGTACTATTTTAACCACTTTTGGTTCATCCAGGCTTGAACTTAGAGTGTAGGGTCCGAGGTTGTTACAATTGGTATCAGAGCCATCCCGCCCTTCAGGGTCTCAGCCAAATGGTCGTTGTCAGTCTAGCAAATATTTTGGTAGCTATGTATACTAGGGAAAAACAAAACGCGAGATTAGGACTGCTTCCATTTTTCTTCTTACCCACCCACCCACTCTTTTCTGGTAAGGAAGTGTAACGTTTTCAATCCTCTTCTAAAATTCAAACTAGGATTCATGTGTTCGGGGTTCCGTAGTACCACAGGTTGTGTGAGTGTGTGTGTGTGTGTAATTCCTTGTCTATCTGTTGCATCCAACTTGTTGTCGCTATCTGTCTTTTGGTTATCAACTGTTGGTACATTCCATACCGACAGGCTTTTGTTAAACCGACGTGATCTATCTAATTCGTTGTAAACCGACGCGATCTGTCTTACTCTTTGTTATCCGACACTATCTTGTTTGGGGTGTTTGTTTCCGTAGTTGCTAATCTTTAGGTTCATCTTAAGAAGGAAGAGAGTTGGGATATATGTTTTACTTATTCATGTGCGGAGTAATGATTTGAGTACGGGACGGAGTCGCGACCATACCACTACTTTTATCATTCGCTCTTGTATATTGAATTGGTAGTTACTAATCTTGATTCGTTAAGTGGTTCTGTGCATATAGTGGTATTTTAATGCCGAAATTTGCGGAAAATTTTTCTTTGATAGCTTTGTGTACCACACTCCTTGTTTAGTTGTGTGTGATATGCTTAATATCTTCTAGGTGCTTTGAACTTTGTTGATATTTTAATATCATCTTAGTAATTTGTATCCTTTAATCTTGGTTAATTCCATTTTGGTACTATTGTGGATTATTATTATTCTCCATTATGGTACGGACTTGAGTTTTATATCAATCCCAGGATGGCACCACCACGCCGCAATGAGGAGGACATACCACCTGAACTGGGGGCTACATTGGCAAGTATTGCTAATGCCTTGGGAGCAATGCAGCAGAACCAGCAACGATTTGAAGAAAGTGTCAGGAGGAATGAGTTTGTTCCGCTACCTCCACCTCCCAAGCGAGGAGACATCAAGAGCTTTCTGAAGTTTAACCCGCGCCACTTTGAGGTGTCTGATCAGCCACTAGATGTTGATGATTGGCTGCGTGAGATGTCAAGGTTGCTGATGACTGCTGATGTTCCTGAGCAAGAATGGGTAAAATGTGCCACTCACCTTCTGAAGGGAGACGGAGCTCTGTGGTGGGAGAATTACCTGAAGGCAAACCACTCTGGTTTTCAGCCTACTTGGGAATAGTTCACTGGGGCTTTCAAGGAGCAATACCTGTCAGAAATTGTCATGCAAAGGATGAAGGAAGTGTTTCTCAACCTCGAGCAGAGCAATGACAATGTCAATACCTATATCAGAAACTTCATGAATCTTTCTCGGTATGGTGGCGATGAGATCTCTAATGACAAGAAGAAGGAAAAGAGGTCCAGGCAAGGGCGCAATGCATCTATCAAATATGCAATCACTCATGCAAGGACGGGGTCTTTTCTGGAACTCCAACATACAGCTCTACAGGAAGAAGCCAGTAGGCAAGTGTTCGAGGAGTCCAAGAAACACAGCCGTGGCGCAGTAAGCTCTTCAGCTATGACATCTCCTTCTAAGCGCCGTGCGTGGGTTCCTAACACCCCACCGCCGCTCCCGGCTCCACCAAGACCTTCAAGCTACGCGGCAAGGCCACCAAACTCCTTCACCGTGTCTCCTAGGGGCTACAACCACAACTACCCTGGAGCGCCTGGCGGAGTCCCTGGCTATGCTGCTCCACATCCACCTGGTGCTTGCTACACTTGTGGGAACACTGGGCACCAACACTAGAGTTGCCCCATGAACAACAAAGCTCTTCCTCCACCACCTCCAAGACCTGCAGCAAGTTCTTCTATGGTCCGTGCACCTCCACCTCGGGTTCTCAACATCAACACCAAGCCCGGGTCCACTGTTGCTCGTGCCAACTGTGTCAACGTCGCTCAAGCCGAGCATGCACCTGGAGTTGTGATGGGTATGCTTCCTGTTAACTCAGTCCCTGCATGAGTTCTATTTGATTCTGGTGCATCACATTCTTTTATCTCTACAAGTTTTGCTGATGAGAATGGGTTACCTATGGATCCTCTCCCTAAACGTTTAATGGTTCTCTCGCCCGGAGCAACAATGGCATCTTCCAAAATCAGTCATGGCAATCAAATTCTAATTGGTGGTTCTTTGTTCCCGGCTTCCTTAATTATTCTGGGCAATTCTGACATTGATGTTATCTTGGGCATGGATTGGTTAACAGCAAATGCAGCTATGATTGATTGTGCTGAACGCTCGGTTTCTCTGAAAATTCCTGAACGCCATATAGTCTATTCTCCAAGTCTGACTCCTGCAATTTAGCTTTTCTCTTTGGCGGCTCTGAATGATGATGCTATGGAGGCTATTCAGAGTGTTTCGGTGGTCCGTGTGTTGGGGGGATAACCCCGGGTAGGGTCACTCCGGGGTATAAAGGCCGAGTTAGCCGAGGTTCGGCAAGGCCAAAGCCGATGCTGGTCGGGTCACCTCCAGGCAGGCCGGATCACGGAGTAACCCGGACCGGGGGGTCGCCTAACATTATATCAGCCGACTTAAGGAGTAAGTCGGAAGTGCTTGTCTAACTTGTATGCAGGAAAAGGTATAGCCGGATCTACCAGGATCCGGGTCCCGTTTAGCTTCTGGGAGAAGGAAGGAATCTCTCTGGTCAAAAAGAAGGCCCGGTACGCACTGCATGAGCGAAGCAAGCAAGGGCAGGACCACCGGGTCATCGCCAACAAGGGTGACGACGCCCGTGTCGGCTGACGCGGGGGCCGCAGAGGCTCACGTAGCTAAAGCATGTGTGACGCGGGGGAAAAGCACCCCGGTTGGGTTACCACTTTGAGAGGAGGCATATTCTTAGGAATATGCCTCCACGTATGCCCTAGGCAGAGACCAGGCCGCCTCTATATAAGGGGGACTAGGGTTTCAGTAGAGGGGGTTGGGTTTTCTTCTATACCGATTTGGCTAAGGTTCTAGGGGTGAACTGAGGGTGAGAGTAAGAGAGCTCCTTCTTCCTCCTCTCGCCAATACAGCTCTAGGAGCACTTGTAATCTTGAAAGGAAAGCAATACAATCTTCTGTGTGGAGAATCACTTCACTATCCCTCCCTGGATTCCCCTAGCGTGTATTAGTCCCCACCTTTAGCCTATCCATGGCATCTGCCGTGACACCACCACGACAGTTGGCACCCACCGTGGGGATAGCGGCGCTAGCAGGGGTGAAGATCCGGGGGGGAAACCTCACCGGCACCGGCGAACGCATCGTCTCCGGGCTCGTTCTGCGCTTTCACTACAAGGA
Source organism: Avena insularis (assembly GCA_023614405.1). Taxonomy (NCBI): domain Eukaryota; kingdom Viridiplantae; phylum Streptophyta; class Magnoliopsida; order Poales; family Poaceae; genus Avena; species Avena insularis. The sequence goes on from CM042694.1 coordinate 528,117,122, forward strand.
TTCAGGTCTATTGCAACAACAAGATTCGTTGCCATAAGTACCAAATTATGGCAATAGGTACCTATTGCCATGACATGACTTTCGTTGCCAAGCATTGCGATAGGACGCATGGTAATAGATTATTGCCACGAAAACCAAATGGTGGCAAGAAAGCGTGATATTACAACGGCTATGTGACAAGTTGCCACATTTTTTCTCGTGGCAGCACACGCTTAATGCTACAATTTGGTTCGTGAGGATAGCTTAATACAATAGCCATCAAAACCGTGGCGATTGGTTGTTTGTGGCAATAAGCATTTGTGGAAATAGCCTATTCCGACAGTACATGTTTCGTGGCACATGCCCTTGCGTGGCAATAGTCAATTGTTGCAATAGACCCATACCCTATAGCAACAACTATTGTTTTCATGGGTACACCTCTTTCGCCACCAACCCTATGTTTGTGGCATTAAGTCATGGCAACAACTCTCCAAATGTGGTAACAAAAAATTACAACATACTAGTTTTGGTGGTGACAGATAGGGAGCCACTAGTATTTACTAGTGGGTACCCGAGGTGCGCCACTTATACTTCAAATAGTAGTGGGACACCATTTAGGTGTGCCACTTATAACATATACTAGTAGGGCACCATCTAGATGCGCTACCTATATAGTGCACCACTAGTACCAAAACAGGCGCCCCACTAGTAATATATATGGAAAACAAAAAATACTCCAAATTTATAGAATACAACCTAAAAGGAAAAATAATTAAAAAATAATAAATTAAATTAAATCATAATTTTTATTACAGTAAGAATATTACAATGTCTTTACCTGTATCCAATAAAAGAAAATTTTAAAAAAAAAAAGAAAAGCCTAAAACTACCCTTCTAGTAATCTAATCTTCTTTTTCTTCACTTTATCCCTGCTAGATGGAACAAAACCAAAAGAAAACAAATAAACATGATGAGATCCTAGCTGTAATAGAGATATTCTTCTATAAGAAATAGAATATCAATTTCCCAAAGACCAGTAGGTAGAACCCATCAGAAGTAGCATAGCTGGTGAAATAAATCACAGGAGTAGCACACATAGGAACTATCCAAGTTAGATAGATGTACAATCAAATTATGCTTCCCCTGTTCCCCATCGTTTCAAACAAGAAGACAAACAACTGACATAAATTGGAGCAGCATACTTCACAGAAAGTGGACATGAACATAGAAAATTCGACTCAATAATTAGCATCCAGCAAACATAATAGTTTAGCACACATGAGACAATGACAAGTCAGGACATCTAAATGCAAGGAAAATTGTCAATGAATAAGGTTTCGCACAACAACAGGTCGAACCATATGTAAATCGATATTGAACTTGTAATTCTGTAAGCATGGAGATTAGAGAATACTTACAACACAACGATTAGCTGATACGTGCTAGGAATAAATACAATACATGAGATCGTGTGATGCTAATCTAGTCTACGACCTATCACCTAGCTAGTTATGAGAACATTAACCTACACGGAATGCGTTAGTAATTTATAGAGCACAACATACTCTAGCAAATTTTTTGGATCAAATCAAGGACTTACTTGAACTGAATAATACAATTTTTGGACCGAATCAAAGACTTACATTGCAGGAATTCGTGAGGAATTCCCCTTGCTAACCGAACTGAAGACGAACAGTATACTCTAATTTTTGGACCGAATCAGGGACTTACGTTGTAGGGATTCGTGAGGAATTCGTCCAGTTGCTTGCCGTCCCCAGTCTGCCGTCTTATTCCTTTCCGCAGATTTCCATCGGACTGCTATGTTGCCCGCGCCAAGGATTTGGAGCAGCGAAGAATTGATGCATCTTGCCAAGATGCAATCGTTGATTATATAGAGATTTCAGGAGGCAAGAGATCAATCGACCAAGGAAGGGGAGAGATTCTTGCGAGACTTCATGGTAAAGGATCGTCGGTGCCGCGATTTTTGGGAGTGAGATTTGGGAAGGGCCATAATGTTTCATTGATTTGGTTTTTGGGAGGAGTCAATCAGGCACCTGCAAGGACTAGGAGGCCGGAGGGAAAACATGGGAGGGCTTCGGTGCTCGGTCTGTTCGGTTGACCGACGGCCACGACCGAAATCACCGAATTTAATTCGTTCTTTTAGAAATGCTAACCAGTCTGATTTTTTGAACTATGGGTCCAGGTGGTCCACCTCAGTTGATTGTATGGAATATCGTTACAATAGCTTGCTCTTTATTTCTACATTAGTGGGTTGTTGTAATATCCTCTATATATTGCCATGGATGCATAATTTATCGTAGTAAGCAATAGTTATAGCGACACGACGAAATTAAGACGAAAATATATACTTTTACGACAAATACGTATTCTGTTGCAATAGGGGGACATTTTTTACAACAACACTGATACCTATCGCAACATGATATAGTTGTCGTGACATCTTTTTGAATATTACCTCAGATAACTCTTTTATTGCGAGACCTAGTACCTATTGCATCAAAATGACTAATTCCCTCAATGAAATTTGGTTGTCGCAATATAGGAGCCATATTGCAACGACCATACAGATCGTTGCAATACAAAAAGAGTATTTATTGCCAAAAAACCCGTTCATCGCAATATGAACATCCTAATACCACAAACATGAAATTCGTGGCAATATTGTATTTTATTGCAACAAAATGTGGTTGTAGCAATAAATATTGTTGCAATAGACCGGATTTCCTGTAGTGTTTGGAGCGCTGGACTTCGTCAGCGACAACGCTGGCTACTTCGACACGCGCCCACTTCTGCGCAACGGCCTCTTCGTCAAGTTGGGTGCGCACAAGGTCTACGTTGTTGTGGACGTATCATGCGTTCATCCGCGGCGCGTCGTCGAGGCAGGGGAACCACCCCTTAGCGTGGTTCACGGGGCGCGTATCACTCGCTCCCCGGACCGTGCTGAAGTGAGGATAATCGCTGCAAGCAGGCGCAAGCAAGGATCCAGCACCGGACCCAGAGGTAACACCTAAGGCACCGAGGAAAGATAGAGGACCCCCACTAGAGAGGCCTGAGAATGTACTAAGAGAAGCTATGGATAGCTTGGCAAACCAGTAGCGAAGGTTGATCCGGCTCGAGCCTGAGCCGAGCTGGAGGAAACTAGGCAAAAAATACTAGAAGGCGCAAAGAAAATAGCCGCGGCTCAGCAGTCGTTAAACATGACGCTGCGTGAGTATGCAAAAGCAAACAAAGTTGATACGATAAAAGTAAAGGGGAGAAATCTCATAAGCGAGATGAACAGAGAGGGTGATAATGGAGCCGAGGAATCGGAAAACTGTTTGTCCGTGGGGTTGCCAAAGTATAGTACCCCGGCGAAGAACCTCAGAGAAGCGGATGCGGCTGCATCCAAGTTAGAGGGTCTGACGGATGAGGCCCGTCAAAGACAACAAGATAGGGTTAACGAGTTAGTTTGGATCGCGAACAGACAGAACGAAGAGCTTCTCAGAGCTAACCCGGAGAGAGCTGGAGCTTCCAAAATCGTCCATTCGGCGATGGGTAACCCGGAGAAATCCGCTAGAGTCTCATCGTCTCCTCATGGTGGTCCAAGGAGAGAAGAGGTAGTAACCTCGGCCAGACGGAACAAACAGATCGTCCCGTATGACCCAACGCAGGCAGGAAAAGCAAAAGAAGCACGGAAAAATGACGTGAGCCGAGGTGAAGCTGCCCGAGGTAACCACGACCAAGGCAATGCCGGTCAAGGGAACATTGTCAATGGCAATGCCAGACAGCAAAACTCGGCAGGAGTAGGGCAATTGCAGCAGCGGAATATACCAAGGAAAGAGCAAAGCGTCGGCCGAGGTATGCAACAGAGAGTTGCGCCACAGGAGCACAACCGATACAACGACGGTGATTCGGAGATGGTGAACGTGGGGTACCCAAGACCGGACTATCATGTGATAGGGTTAAGACTGGAAAGCAGGGATTTGATGCCGGATGACGCAAGATTAAAACTGGATCGCCTATATAGGTCGGAACAGATCGAGTGTTAAGGTCCACCGGGTCCAGCGTGCTTTGGACCCCGGATTATGAAGGAGCCACCGGTACCTAACTTCCAGCTGCCCAGGGGCACGAAGACGTATGACGGCAGTACCAAGCCGGAGGATTGGCTGATAAACTATGCTACGGCTGTGAAAATTGCCACTGGCAACTTGAGATGGGCTGTACGATACGTACCCTAGATGTTAGAAGGTCCGGCCAGAGTATGGTTGAACAATTTGCCACCCGGAAGCATCAACTGCTGGATAGATTTTGAAGAAATGTTTATCAGCAACTTCTCAAGTACATATCAGAGGCCGAATAGGCCGCAGACCCTAGCAATGTGCAAGCAAAGACCTAATGAGACAGACCATGAATTCTTGACCCGGTGGTGTACCGTGAGAAACTCGTGTGAGGGTGTCATAGAGTCACAGGCCATAGCATGGTTTGCGCAGGGTGCAGATATGGCAGCAAGCTGTGGATGAAGTTGCAAAGGAAAATGCCAGTTACGTTGGCAGAGATGATCTGGATTGCCGATTCGTATGCTTTGGGTGATCCGACTCAACCTAGGCTCGCGTCAGACGAGTCAAACGAGGAATGGAGTCGGGTCATCTAGGAGGAATGACTACAGAGGAAAAAGAAGAGATGATAGACCGGATCACCGCTACGGTTCGCAACAAGTTGCAGCTGTGAATCAAGATCAACCCGGAGCAGGGAGCAACCAGCGCTAGAAAACTGGAGGGCAATGGACTCTAAGAAACGATGGCAAGAAAGCGTGGACGCCGGAGCAAAAGAAACAATGGCAAGAAAAGAAAGACCGTCCGAGGTATACCTATGAGTCGATGTTGGACCAGCCGTGTAAGTTTCACACGCCGAATCCGAATAGCCCGGCAGGTCACACAACGAGGCAATGCGAGTGGATGCGTAAGATAGATCAAGGTGGTTCGGGGAATGCTCAGGCACCCCGGAATGATCACCTTCGGCAGGAGTTACCCCGGCAGCAATTGCTCTCCGGAGCGAACACGCAACAGCTAATGTTGCCTCCCTCTCCGCCGAGGTATGACAACAATGAGAGAAGGGATGCAGTGCATCAGGTGGAAAATCAGCACCAGCCGGATCAGAGGTACCCCGGAAACGAGGGGAGGAAAGAGTACAGAGAACATCACCAGAGCTATTGTGTGTTCACGACTGAGGAAACATATAGAAAGAGCTTATAGCACCGACATATGGAGGTCAATGCAGTAATGCCAGCAGTGATGAGGTACATGCCTTGGTCAGACCAGGAAATCACCTGGAACATCAAAGATCATCCCAACCTTATGCCAAGTCCAGGTTCGTATGCGCTAGTGCTGGACCCGACATTCATTGGACCGAACATCAATGTGAGGTTCTCCAAGGTACTGATTGACAATGGTAGTAGCATTAACATCATGTATGCGGATATAATGCGCAAGTTGGGTATCTCGGAGAACATGCTCCAGGCTACAAGGACAACTTTCCATGGTATTGTACCAGGCATTTCTTGTGAGCCCATAGGCAAAGTCCGGGTTGACGTGCTATTCGGCACGAGAGATAATTGCCGAACTGAGAATCTAGAGTTTAAGGTGGTGAACTTGGAAAGTGCGTATCACACGTTACTCAGAAGACCAGCATTGAACAAGTTCATGGCAAGCTGCCACATCAGTTATCTGAAGATGAAGTTGCCCGGGCCAAATGGAGTGATTACCATTGCTGGAGATTTCCGACGTTCCATTGAGTGTGCCTCAGCTGGGTCTAACCTAGCCGAGTCACTCGTGATTGCGCAAGAGAAAAGAAAAATCCAAGAGGTGGCAGCATTAGCTCAGTCCGGGCAGCAGTATATGCCTGCGTTGAGTAACCCGCATGGTAGCGTTTCATTCCAAACCGCAAAGGATACCAAGAAGGTTCCAGTTGATGACATGTTCTCGGAGCGCACCATAACAATTGGTGCCGGGTTAATTGATAAATAGGAAAGCGAGATCGTCAACTTCCTCCGTGAGAATCGGGACATTTTTGCTTGGTCCACACAGGATTTGCAAGGTGTTCCAAGGGAGTTGGCCGAGCACTCTTTGAACGTAAGACCCGGAGCAAGGCCGGTGAAGCAACCTCTCCACCGCTTCACCGAGGATAGGAGAAAAGTCATTGGATACGAGATAGCTCGGTTGCTAGCAGCAGGATTTATCATGGAAGTACTGTATCCGGATTGGCTCTCTAATCCGGTGCTGGTAGAAAAGAAGAAGGATGATCCGAACGTGGTTGTGGTTTGGCGTATGTGTATCGATTACACGAACCTCAATAAGGCGTGTCCAAAAGATACATTTCCACTGTCGAGGATAGATCAGGTCATAAACTCAACCGCAGGATGTGAACTGTTGTCATTCATTGATGCATATTCTGGTTTCCACCAGATACCTCTGAATCCGTATGATCAAATAAAGACCGCGTTTATCACCCCGTACGGGGCTTATTGCTATCGCACTATGCCGTTTGGTTTACGTAATGCAGGTGCAACGTACCAAAGATGTATGCAAAAATATTTGCACGACCAAATAGGTCAAAACGTACAAGTATACGTGGATGATGTGGTTATCAAGACCAAGGAAAGCAAAACGCTCCTTGACGACATCAGGCAGACATTCGTGAACTTGAGAAGGTTCCGGATGAAGCTTAACCCGGAGAAATGTACCTTCGGTGTCCCGGCTGGAAAAAGTCAGATTAGTTCGTTTGGACACCACAAGCCGATGAAGCCTTTGCCCACTTAAAAACGATGTTGGCCACTACACCAGTGTTAGCCTCTCCACTATCAAAGGAGCCAATGTTGCTCTACATAGCCGCAACCAACCGAGTTGTAAGTGTTGTGATTGTAGTAGAGCGCAATGAAGAGGGTAAGTCGGTGCAGAGGCCAATGTATTACTTGAGCGAGCTATTATCTGCCTCAAAACAGAACTACCCGCACTTTCAAAAGGTGGCATATGGTGTCTATATGGCGGCAAAGAAGTTAAAGCATTACTTTGAGGAGCACCCCATTAAAGTGATATGTGAAGCTCCCATATACGAGATAATGGGTAATAAGGATGCGAGTGGCAGAATTGCAAAATGGGCAAGTGAGCTAGCTCCTTATGCGCCCCAATACGACATAAGAGAAGCAATCAAGTCTTAGGCTGTGGCAGACTTTTTTGTAGATTGGGCCGAGGTACAATACGAACCACCGCCACCAGATCCGAACTACTAGAGGATGCACTTTGACGGGTCGAAAACCAAAACCGGATTAGGCACCGGGGTTGTGCTTACCTCGCCAAAGAAGGACCAGCTAAAATACATATTACAGATCCATTTCGCGGCATCAAACAATGTCGCTGAGTACGAGGCTATTGTGCATGGGCTCAAAGTGGCAAAAGAGATCGGCATACGTCGGATAATATGCTTTGGCGACTCGGATTTGGTGGTGCAGCAAGTGTCCGGAGTGTGGGACGCCCTAGATCCGAACATGGCACTGTACAGGTTTCATGTGCAGAAGATATCTGGTTACTTTGAGGGGTGTGAATTTAATCATGTACCCCGAGTGGAAAACGAGGCTGCCGGCATGCTATCGAAGCTCGGATCAACCCGACAGGCAATTCCACCGGGTGTAGCATTGGAACACCTCAGAAAACCATCTATCAGGCCGTCCCCAGGAACCGACTCGATCTATGTCCCGGAAGATACAGAATCCAGAGCTGAGCCCATGGACATTGACACGGGGCGTAGTACGCGAGACCCGGGGACTGCATCAGCAAACCCGGGGACTGCCTCAGCAAACCCGGGGACTACCTCGTAGGACCCGGGGACTGGTCAGCATGATCCGGCTGAAGTTATGCCGGTAGATCAGATGGAAATTGATGAGGACGTGTTCCCTACACGAGCAATACCAGCTTGGGCACTGCCTATATACCAATTCCTGAAAGATGGAACGTTGCACACTGAGGAGGTGTTAGCCAGGCAAACTCAGAGGAGAGCAAAAGCATACACAATTATCAATTCTGAGCTTTACAAATGGAGTGTAACCAATGTCCTCCAGCGATGTGTTGACCCGGAAGAAGGGCTTGACATCCTCCGAGATATACACCAAGGAGAATGCGGGCATCATGCTTCATCCAGAGCCTTGGTGGCAAAAGCATTCCGGCATGGGTTCTACTGGCCAAGTGCCTTAGAACAAGCAGAAGATCTGGTGAGAAAATGCAATGGTTGTTAGAGATATGCTACTAAGACACATATGCCAATGTCGGAACTCAAGACCATACCAATTACGTGGCCATTTGCCATATGGTGCTTGGATATGGTTGGCCCGTTCAAACCAGCAAGGGGAAACATGACACACATTTTGGTCATGGTGGATAAGTTTACAAAATGGATTGAAGTAAAGCCTATAAGAAAATGTGATGGAGCTACGGCCGTAACATTTCTCAAAGAAATTATCTTGAGATACGGTTATCCTCACAGTATCATAACTGGCAATGGCACAAATTTTGCGGAAGGAGCATTTGCGCGCTTCTGCCGGGACAAGAAGATCCGACTCGACATAGCCTCGGTAGCTCACCCCGCATTGAACCGACAAGTGGAAAGATCCAACAGATTAGTATTATCCGGGATAAAACCTCGGCTCATTGAGCCACTGCAAAGATCAGCGGGGTGCTGGATAGAAGAACTACCAACGGTACTGTGGAGTTTAAGAACAACTCTGAATCGATCAACAGGCTATACGCCGTTTTTACTGTATCTGAAGCGAAGCTGTATTACCAGCCGACATAGAGCATGATTCGCCTAGGGTCACCCAATACACAGAAGCCGAAGTGCAGGAAGCCCGGCAAAATGATGTTGATCTGCTGGAAGAAGCGAGAGAACTAGCACTGTCCAGATCCACCATATATCAGCAAAATCTCCGACGCTACCATAGCCGGAAAGTGTGCCCCCGAGTCTTTCGGGAAGGCGATCTGGTGCTCCGGTTGGTACAATGTACTACTGGCATGCATAAATTATCCCCCCCATGGGAAGGGTCATTCATTGTGAGCAAAGCATTGCACAATGATTCTTACTATCTTATAGATGCAAAGCCACAGGAAAAGAACAAGGCGGACAGGTCCGGAGAGGAATCTAAGCGACCGTGGAATGTAGCACTACTTCGTCCTTTCTACACTTATCTAAGTGTATGTATCTGAGTCGTCTCATATGTCGGTATGTATGTCGGCAATGAGCTTATCAATGAAATAGTAGCGCCTCGAGCAGTAACTCAAGGACTGCCTTAATAATTATTGTTGTTGTCTCTTGTGCGTTAGCTAGAATAAGTTGTTCTACTTAACCCGGATTAGTAATGTGTGAGCACGAAAAACCCAACTCTTCGACTTGCTGCTGTCCAACAAGAATTGGCTTCATGGCAAGCAAGAGAACAAGTTTGGAATTGCGTAGCACATGAAAAGCGACTAAGGAAATGAATTTATTTGAGCTAACGTTTGTTTTTCGGACTAACCCTGTATTTATTTTCAAGTTAGTATGCAGCTTTATTTTTTGAGCTAAGTCTGAAAGTTCCTTAGTATTGTTAAGACGATTTTTGAAGCTCGGATTCGTAAGTCATAAAACCGAATCAAGGTAGACACGATCCGAGCCAAAAGATTGGACGAACAAGAAAAAGAAACTCGGGGACTACGCCCAAGTTAACCCGGCATAAGAACTTAGTAGCAAAATATCACATATACACAGCATACAGTTGCACCCGGCATACCGGGGATCTGATAAATTTTCAAGTTTTTTGACCTAAGGAGCAGCAGGAGGAGGAAGTTCGGCATCGTCTTCGCTGTCTTCAATATCTGAGGCATCGCCTTCTTCGTCCTCATCCGACCCGTCTTCAGCGTTCTCAATGTTCTCGTCCCCAGCGGATTCTAGGGAGCTCGGTCCTTCAACCCATTCATGGATAGGAGAATATTCGATGAGGCTGTAGGCGCAAGCCTGGCGCCGAGCTACCCACTCCGGGTCATCAGTCCATCTGGATCCGGTGCGCCGACGTGTAAGGAGGCTGAGGTCGATCTTCTCGTACCATGTCAGTATGTGGTGAAGGATAGTATCAGCTGCGGCACGCCCAACGGACTCCCTCCAGAGGTTGAGCTGGGTCTCGATATCCGACAGCTTTTCAGCAAGAAGTGTGATTCTCTTCGGAGCGCTCTCACCGGACCAGAACATGTTGAAAACTCGGACTGAAACATCGAGGAGATCCTTGCCGTAGTTCTTGATGATTTCCACATGAGATGACAGGCTGACCAATAGGTCCTCCATGTCTAAGGGAATGCTCTCACCGTCAAGAGCGACGGGAGTACCCCTCTCTCAGTGGAAATTGGCAACAGCAGCGCTCGCAATAGGAGTACCCTCTGGAAAGTGGGCTGGAAACAAGGCAAAGGAAGAAGCTGAAGAAAAGACATATGAAGTAACCCGGAGAATTATGTCGGATAAGGGAAAGGAACTTACGTGAAATGTGGCTGTGAATCCAGGTCAACTCCTTGATGTAGTTATCACGTCTCTTGCGAAGTTGCTCAAGCTCAGCGTTTGCCGATCCAAGCTGGATGTCGGATTCTTTGAGTAGGTCCTGGTCCTTGGAGATCTGGAGAGTAAGGCGCTCGTGCTCTTCTGTGAAGTTCTGGACAACCTTTTGGAGCTCGGTTTGGTGCTGGGCCTTCATCTTCTCCATCTCAGCCTTGAGCCTGGCAATCTCATTGTCCTTGGTCTGGAGGAGAGTGAGCTCATCATCTTTTTTCTTCAGTTCGGCTTGATGCTGCCCTGCTTGTTCGAGAAAATGCAGCATCATATCAGGCACGGGCACACTATCCTCAAGCGATGCTGAAATAGTGTGTTGACCCGGCAGAGCCGAGGAATGAATGTTTACCGAGCCAAGGAGAAACGAAAATGGAAAACACTACAAGGTCGGACAAAAAGGACATACCATTGATTTGCTCCAAGTTCTTCCGCATGATCTTGTTCTCACCCTCCACCCCAGCTGCAGAAACCGAATAAGGAGATTAGTTCGGCAGAAGAAGATGAAGAGAAACGGAAGAGCGCCAAGGGAAAAACTTACCCCTTTTTTCATGTTCCATGATAAGTGTAACATGCTTTGCGTGTAGCATCTTTTGGGTATCCAGCTGGCGTTGGAATTCAGCACTCCGGCGATTGGTTGTCACCTAAAAAATGTACAAAAGCATAAGTTAGCTTGGTGTACAAGATCCGGGCCAAGTGGAACTTAACCCGGCTCTAGGTGTGTGCATATTCGAAGTGTACAAGATCCGGGCCAAGTGGAACTTAACCCGGCTCTAGGTGTGTGCATATTCGAAGTGTACAAGATCCAGGCCAAGTGGAACTTAACCCGGCTCTAGGTGTGTGCATATTCGAAGTGTACAAGATCCGGGCCAAGTGGAACTTAACTTGGCTCTAGGTGTGTGCATATTCAAAGTGTACAAGATCCGGGCCAAGTGGAACTAAACCTGTCTCTAGGTGTGTGTGCATATTTGAAGTGTACAAGATCCAGGCCAAGTGGAACTTAACCCGGCTCTAGGTGTGTGCATATTCGAAGTGTACAAGATCCGGGCCAAGTGGAACTTAACCCGGCTCTAGGTGTGTGCATATTCGAAGTGTACAAGATCCGGGCCAAGTGGAACTTAACCCGGATCTAGGTGTGTGCATATTCGAAGTATACAAGATCCGGGCCAAGTGGAACTTAACCTGGCTCTAGGTGTGTGCACATTCGAAGTTCACATGGAACTACGTTAGTTTTCTAATGAGCATCCGGCCGAGTAACAAGTTACTCCACCAGAGGCTCGGGGACTAATGGTTATTATCTACAGCATGTAAAGGAGAAACGACATACCTCCATCATCCGCCCCGCGAGGTTAATTGCCTTGGCGGTTGTGTTCATTTGGGCGGAAAATTCTGCGGGGCTGAACTTTTCCGGGAGATCATCGTTGTGGACGAACTCCGCCTTGTTCCAGTTCATGACGAACTCAATCAGGATCGGAGGATACCGCTCACCGGTGAGCATATGGGGTGCCACAAAGCCCTTCGCATGCGCTTCTTTCCTCTCAACCAAAGCAAGGGCTGGGCTAGTATGCAGAACCATTTGCTGCACGTCAGTTGGCTCGGCAGGGGCAGCCTTCGCTGCTGGAGCTTTCTTGGGAAGCATCGATGCTAGGGTTCGCTGCCCAGCCTCGACTGCTGACTTGGTAGCATCCGGAGCCTTTTTGCCCTTGGCTTGCTGGGAAGAAGTAACTGCAACGAATTTCCCCTTAGGAGCTGCTGGGGTAGTTCCTCGCCGTGGTTGAGATGACTCGGACGAGGCGGAAGAACTTGGTGCGGTTGTTGATTTTCTTGGTGCTGGAACGGGTGCTGGTGCTGATTCGGTCGCTGGTACTAGAACTGCTGCCGGTGCTAGGGGCGGTGCTGGTGTTGAGGTAGACTCGGTGGCTGCTGTTGCAGCGATGCCGAAGTTGTGGGCGCCGTCGCCTCGGCTGGACCGATCCCTCCTGCTCCGAGGTTGCACTCCTCTTGACGAGGTAGTGTGGAATCCGGAGCAGCCGCAGAACCCTCTGGAATAGGGCTCAGCGGACGTGACTCGTCGTCACGAAGGGGAGAAGGGCTAGATCGGAGCAGTGAAGAGATGCTAGATCCGCTCTGAGGGACCTCCACCGGAGCCCTGCAGAAGAGAATAATGTTAGAAGAGGAATTACAACAATGCAAGGAAAAGTGGGTTACGGAGAGAAAAATGACTTACGCGTCCGAGGTTTGGGCCTCCTTGGGTTTCCGAGCCCTTCGTGCTGGGGCTTTGCCTGCCGGCTTGGAGGCAGCTTTGTCTCCGGCCTTCTTTCGCCTTTTTGCGGGCTGAGAAGGTCCGGAGGAGGAACTCGGTCGGCTTCGCGTCTCTTCTTCGGTGCCACCGGAACCGGTTCGTCCATAGCAAGCGGAGGATCCTCATGGATATGCCCACCAGGGTTAGCTGATGCCGGATAGGCAAAAGAAAGTGGGACAGCCTCAACAGGTTCAATCACGTCAACATCCGAGTCATCCTCATCATCGGGCCAGTCTCTAAGAGAAGAGAATTTACCGCTGGGTCGTTTTGTAGCGTCGGTCATAGGGAGAAACATCTCCTGGTCCGGCTCCTCCTCATCCGGAGTTTCTCGGTCCGGCGCCCACTTAAGGGTCGGATCTGTGCCGTCCTCAAGGGTTTGCTGAAGGAATAGCTGGGAAATGGAATGAAGAACAGAGTCAAAAATACGACAAAAACCGACATATATTTAATCCGAAGTAAGTTTGCCCCGCGAAGCTTACCGCGGGAGGGATCCTGTCACGACAAAAGTGCTCAATTCCCCACGTCGATTCAGCGGAGAAATCCTTGTGGGTGGTGAAGAGAGCCTTAACCCGGCGAAAAATCTCCGTGTTGCTCAGCTCGAAGGAGGAGGTTCGGTTAGGGTCGCGGCCGAAACTCATGTGGCACACCTTGTGGGTGCGCTTCTGGAAAGGAGAGATTCGGTTGCGCACGAACGTGATCATAGCATCCTCGTTGCGCAATCCGAGTTACTTCAGTTCCGCGAACCTCTTGTTAACCTGGTTGGCCAGAGCCGTGGGCTTCTTGGAGACCTCCTCCCAAAATTCTGGGTCAGGTGGACCGGGAGTATAGGGGAGCAACCAAATCAAATCTTCAGTGCCCGCGTTCCGGACATAGAAGAAGGTCCAGGCCCATCCTTTGCAGGAGTCAAGCCCGGTGACCCGGGGGAAAACGGAAGTCCTCCGGGGTGAGATGGACACAGCTCCGAATTGGGTGAGCTGCTTATCCTCCGACTCAACTTGGATGTTGGGGATGACGTTACGACGAAGGCCAAAAAACCGGATCCACAGCTCCTTCGTGGGCCACAGTCCGGTGTAGCCCTCGATCATAGAAGCAAAAGCAGAGAGAGGTGATAGCATTGGCGGGAAGGTGGTGCGGCTGCAAGTGGTAGGTGCTAAGCCAATCTCAGAAGAAGTCGCTCACCGGCAAGCCGAACCCCCGTTGGAAGTGGGACAAGAACACGACGAACTCACCCGGATTGGGTGAGGGGGCTAGTTCGGCGGAGGGGAGACGAGCGACGACGCCGGCAGGGATGCGTCTGGTCCGGTAGAGCCAGTCAAGGTCATCTTGATAGAACCATGAACCAGCCCACGCGCCACGGTCCGCTGCAGCGGCGTCCTCCTCCATTTCTTGCTCGACGACGACGAGCTCCTCCTCTGTCATCTCGTACTCGCTACCATCGCTAGCGCTAGCGGCGGCAGGGATCAGAGGCCTGGATTGGCGAGGACCCGTGGCGAGGGAGTTGCGCAGTGGTGGCTGCGACGCAAAGGCACGGGGAAAAGTGCGGCGGCGGCGCTGCCAGAGCATCAAGGCAGCGCGGTCGCGAGGAAGATGAAGAAGAAGAGCAACGGGCAGAGGGGCACAGAAGGGAAAAAATCCTAAGGGGTGCGCCCCTCCGCTATTTAACCACCCCCTAAGAAGGTGAGTGGGATCGCTCCATCCAAATGAGCCACATGGTGTGGCCGTGTATCAACTGTCTCAGCCAATCAGTAAGGAGCCACACGGAGGGCCACAGGGCAGAGGCGATCCCATGACGTAACACACTGATGCGGTAAACGAGGAGGCAGGCGTGACGTGACCCTCGCACAGTGATAACTGACAATTATCAGCGCGGTTACCGCAGGCCCTTAAAATAAGACATCATAATGATTAGCCTCCACATGGGTTGGCGTATGAAAGAAGGAAACAAGGCCCGGATAGAGCCATGGTAGCCCGAACAGCAGGTAAAAACTTAGAATGTGCAGAGGGAACGTAAATCCATGAAATCCGAGTCAAAGTGGTAACCCGGCCGATAAGTGAAAACTTGGGACGTGCGAAGGGAACGTAAATCCACATAATCTGAGATAAAGAGCTAAATCAGAAATAACGTCCGAGGCTCGAACATAAATGAACCTGATGTGGCCTTAGCGGCCAAGGCGGCTAAGACCGCACCAGCTTCGGGGACTAATGTTGGGGGGATAACCCCGGGTAGGGTCACTCCGGGGTATAAAGGCCGAGTTAGCCAAGGTTCGGCAAGGCCAAAGAGGATGCTGGTCGGGTCACCTCCAGGCAGGCCAGATCACGGAGTAACCCGGACTGGGGGGTCGCCTAACATTATATCAGCCGACTTAAGGAGTAAGTCGGAAGTGCATGTCTAACTTGTATGCAGGAAAAGGTATAGCCGGATCTACCAGGATCCGGGTCCCGTTTAGCTTCTAGGAGAATGAAGGAATCTCTCTGGTCAAGAAGAAGGCCCGGTACGCACTGCATGAGCGAAGCAAGCAAGGGCAGGACCACCGGGTCATGGCCGACAAGGGTGACGCCTGTCGGTGGCTGGGGCCATGAGAGGCTCACGTAGCTAAAGCCATGTGTGACACAGGGGAAAAGCACCCCGGTCGGGTTACCACTTTGAGAGGAGGCATATTCTTAGGAATATGCCTCCACGTATGCCCTAGGCAGAGACCAGGCCGCCTCTATATAAGGGGGGCTAGGGTTTCAGTAGAGGGGGTTGGGTTTTCTTCTATACCGATTTGGCTAAGGTTCTAGGGGTGAACTGAGGGTGAGAGTAAGAGAGCTCTTTATTCCTCCTCTCGCCAATACAGCTCTAGGAGCACTTGTAATCTTGAAAGGAAAGCAATACAATCTTTTGTGTGGAGAATCACTTCACTATCCCTCCCTGGATTCCCCTAGCGTGTATTAGTCCCCACCTTGAGCCTATCCATGGCATCTGCCGTGACACCACCACGACACTGTGAGTTCCCAGATGTTTTTCCTGAAGAGTTACCAGGTATGCCTCCTGACCGAGAGGTCGAGTTTGTGATTGAGCTTGAACCTGGAACCGCTCCTGTCTCCAAGCGGCCTTATAAAATGGGTCCTGCTGAGTTGGCTGAACTCAAATGTCAGCTTGATGAATAAGAGAAGTTGGGTTTCATTCAGCATAACACTTCCTCTTGGGGAAGCCCAACAATCTTTGTGAAGAAGCGAGACCATACTGAGAGACTTTGTGTTGACTATCGGGCTCTCAATACTAAAACCATCAAGAATAAATATCCCCTTCCGCGGATTAATGATCTCTTCGATCAGCTAACTAGAGCTATGGTATTCTCTAAGCTTGACTTGAGAAGTGGATATCATCAAATCAAGATCCGCAAGTAAGATGTTCCCAAAACAGCTTTCACCACCCGCTATGGCCTGTATGAGTACACGGTCATGTCTTTGGGTCTCACCAATGCACGTGCCACCTTCTCGATGCTTATGAACTCAGTTTTCATGGAGTATCTTGATAAGTTCGTTGTGGTCTATCTGGATGACATTCTAGTCTATTCTAAGTCAAAGGAAGAACATGAAGAACACCTTCGGTGTGTCCTAAACAAGCTTCGTGAGAACCACCTATATGCAAAGTTCTCCAAGTGTGAGTTCTGGCTGCCTGAAGTCACCTATCTGGGTCACGTCATCTCTGCTAAGGGAATTGCCGTCAACCCAGAAACTATTCTGACAATTTTTGAGTGGCTTCCACCAAAAAATGTCAAAGAAGTCCGGAGTTTCCTTGGTTTGGCTAGTTACTGCTGTTGCTTCGTTCAGAATTTCTTGAAGATTGCGAAGCCTCTTACCGATCTCATCAAGAAAGGCAAGAAATACCTTTGGTCTCCTGCATGTCAAGCAAGCTTTGAAACACTCAAAGAGAAGCTCACTTCCACACTAGTCTTGATTCCTCCAGATACATCAAAGCCTTTCCAAATATTCTATGACGCCTCATTGCAAGGATTAGGTGCGGTCCTTATGCAAGAAAAACAAGTTGTTTCTTATGCCTCTCAACAGTTGAAGACACATGAGATCAACTATCCTACACATGACCTCGAACTCATAGCAGTTGTCTTTGCTTTGAAAGTATGGAGGCACTACTTGCTTGGCAACCGTTGTGAGATCTTTTCTGATCACAAGAGTTTGAAGTATATCTTCACACAACCGGATCTCAACCTTCGTCAGCGGAGGTGGATTGAAGCAATTAATGATTTCAATCTGACCATCAACTACACTCCTGGCAAAGCTAATGTCATGGTCGATGCTCTCAGCCGAAAAGCTTATGTCAACAACCTCATGGTGGAAGAACAACAGCCTCTCTTGTGCGAGGAATTCTGCCAGCTCAACCTTGAGATTGTGGATCAAGGGTATCTTCTGAATCTTCTGGCAACCCCTCTCTTGGAAGAAAAAGTTCGCTCCATTCAACTTGGTGATCCTTACACCAAAAAGATCATCTCCAACATTCAGCTGCCGAAGTATGAGTCCTTCCATGTCGATGACCAAGGCACGCTATTATTTGAGCACCGAATGTTCATTCCGAAGTATCCGGGTTTGAGAGAGCAAGTTCTTAAAGAAGCTCATGATTCTGTTCTTTCTATCCATCCTGGCAGCACTAAGATGTACATGGACTTGAAAACACAGTATTGGTGGCCTGGGTTGAAACGATATTGTGCCAAGTATGTCTCGGAGTGTGACGTCTGCCGCAGAGTCAAAGCTGTCCATCAGAAACCTTCTGGTCTTCTACAGCCATTGAAGCCTCCAGAATGGAAATGGGAGAAAGTCGAGATGGACTTTATAACTGGTTTTCCAAGGTCGCAGAAGGGCAACAATGCAATCTTTGTTGTCATCAATAGGCTTTCTAAAGCGGCTCACTTCTTTCCCGTCAAGGAAACAATTTCTGCAATTCAGTTGGCTGAGCTCTATATAAACAGAATTGTCTCTCTGTATGGGGTTCCTCTTGAGATCACCTCAGACCGTGGAAGCATCTTCACTTCCAAGTTCTGGGGAAGTTTCCAAAATGCTTCGGGAACAAAGTTGAACTTCAGCACAGCTTACCACCCTCAGTCGCAAGGACAAGTTGAAAGGATCAATCAGATTCTAGAAGATATGCTTCGTGCTTGCGTCATCTCTTTCGGCATGAAGTGGGAAGAATGCCTTCCTTATGCTGAATTCTCTTACAACAACAGCTTCCAGAAGAGTCTAAAGATGGCACCATTTGAGGTTCTCTATGGCCGCAAATGCAGAACTCCGATTGGTTGGTCGGGTGTAGGTGAAAGAACATTGTTTGGCCCCGACATTGTAACTCAAGCAGAGGAGAAGGTTCACATCATTCTTGAAAACCTGAAGGTTGCTCAAAGTCGCCAGAAGAGCAACTATGACAGAAAGCACACGGACATGGAGTATGTCCCTGGTGATCTCGTTTACCTTCGTGTCACTCCCATGAGAGGCACGCACCGGTTTGGTATCAAAGGAAAGTTGGCTCCTAGATACATCGGTCCTTTCAAAGTTCGTGGAAGAAGAGGAGAAGTCGCTTATGCTCTTGAGCTCCCTAAAAAACTCAAGGTCCATGATGTTTTCCATATCTCTCAACTCAAGTGCTTCAAGGATCTCGGCAGGACCGTGGACCATGAGCTCATCAATCTCCAAGAAGATCTGTCTTATCAAGAACACCCCACAAAAATCCTAGAAGTTGCAGAAAGAAGGACTCACGACAAGTCTATAAAGTTCTGCAAGGCGCAGTGGTCGCACCATTTCGTTGATGAAGCCACTTGGGAACGCGAGGATGAGCTCCGTGCCAAGTATCCTACCCTCTTCGTGTCTTCTTCTTCTTCCTAGAATCTCGGGGCGAGATTCCTGTTTAGTGGGGGAGAGTTGTAGCATCCCATCTGTCTAACATCTATAATGCTACTTGGTCTAATAATAAAATGCCACTTCCTACATATAATTGTTGCATCATAATTATATCATGCTCATGTCATCACGCCACATTGCATTTGAGCATCATATAAAACCCTTTTCATTTGGTTCTTATCTCATATGCATTTACTAATTGTATTTTCCTCTTGATATATTGTATTTGGTTCTTGATAAATTGCTTCATGCCCAAGTTGAGTTGGTTTTTAACTCCACCACCTTTTCTTGTCACCACCCCATAATTCCACCATCCAACTATATGTGAGCTTTGCATTTTATTTGGTTTTACCTTCTAGCTCATGTGGGTTGGGATGGATCCGCTTATAATTCCACATGCTCCCATATATGCATCATGTAGTTTACATTATTGATATGTGGAGCCACATGGCCACCTTTGCATGCTATGTGAGTGGAACCCCTTGTCAAGCTTCCACATGGTTTGTTTTGAATGTATGCTCATGTTGGAATATTTTGAGGCTATGAGGCACCTAGTGGAACATACACACTAGCAAGCCCAAATTATTTTCAAAGATGGGCATATGCATCTATTCCACTTAGGACACAACTCTTTTCTTTTGCTTGGCCTTAATTCCATATTTTGGGAGTGCATGTGTTAACAAATTCCATGGTCATTTACAATTGCTTTCACAATAATAAATATGGCATTTACTAATTATGCATGGGCCATGCAAGATCATCTTCTTTTCTTTTTCTTTGGTTTTTATTCGGTTTTGAGTGGGGCATGGGTATTTTCCCCATGATCCAACTTAGTTTCTCTCCCTCTCTTCATCTATTTTGGAACCATCCTCTAAACCCCAACCTCACCTCCAAAACCTCCACACCCCATGCATGTCACCACCCTTTCATATCTCTTGTCTTTGAATAGATGGAGTTTTAATTGTTGAATCATGTTCTTTTGGATCAATTCAAATTTCAAATCTCTATCTATTAAAAATACCAATCCTAAATTCCTATCTATCCTACCTAGCTACACATCCACCCTAAACCCTACTCATCCCTAAGCTAGCTACACCCCTCACCATCCCCTCACCCTTGCCGAGCCACCTTGCCCCTTCCTACCCGTGGCCACCAGCCTTGTGTCCTGGTTTGGCCCCAACCCCACCCCCTAACCTAACCTGGCACGAGCCAACCCCCCATGCTCGACACCAACCCTTCTAGCTACCCTAGCCGAGCCCTTACCTCCCCTCTCTGTTTTCTCTCCCACTACCAAGCTAAGCCCCACCCGAGCCACACCTGCACCTGCACCTTGTCCACCTGGTCCCAGCCAGCCTCGACCCCTGGTCCAGCCGAACCGTGCTAGCACATGATAAGGAGGAAGGAAAGGTGCACGCCACCTTTTCCACCCCGCCACCGAGCCCCATGTGCTCTCCCTCTGCCTCGACCTTATCTACCCCCTCCTCACCTGCCTGGCGTCGCCCCAGATCCACCCAGGGCCTTGCCCTTCTACTCCTCCTTCCCACCTGCCGCTACCCCCTCTCTCTTCCATCTCCGTTCGGCCACCGTCGGCATCGGCTCGCCATAGTAGCTAGGAGGAGGCGGGCGTGGCGTTGAGGTGTCGAGGAAGACCGAGTAGACCTCCAGCAGCGCCCCTGTGCTCGCAGGCAAGGAGGAGACATGCCGGAGCCGCTACAGTTTAACGAGGCCGACGCAAAACCCTAGCCACCGAGCGCCAGCGTCCCCGACGATCCTTTGCGCTTCGAATCGGTCCACCACCACCAAACCACTCCCGGTAAGCTGCTGAACCTCCCTGACGCGTAGCTCCATTCGTCGAACGCTCTCTGTGCGGCGCGCTTGCAGTCGCGTCCTTGCAGCTGCGCCGCGGTAGGGCCTTCTGGCCGTGTAGATCCTTCCTAGCATCTAGCCAAGCCAGCCTCACCGGTAGCCGCCGCCGCACGCGCGCGCCGCATCGCATGTTCGATCCCCGTCGCGCTTGTTCCCTCATTGTCCTTCAGTTTCGTTAGATAGCCGAGAGAAGAAAAACAGTGCGCGTGGCAATTTCTCAAAAACTCCCTGGATTTTTGTTTCACTCAACCCGCGCTCCACCTGGTCCCACCTGTCTGCCTCTGTGTAACATTTATAGAAAGGCACCCGGTTTTTGTTGCGCCATCACAATCGTGCCCTTGTCCATGCCGCGTGGCACGCCCTGGCTGGGTCAGTGGCAGTGGCATCAACCTCGGCCCCAAGTCGGTCGTTAAATGCGGAGCCAGGCGGTAAAGTCAGAGAGGCCCGCTGTCCCCTGCCATGACTCAACTTCTCGGTCCCACCCGTCAGCGGCTGTGGCTAGCTGCCCTCTGTGTGCAAAAAGTCGCCGTTCTTATCTGTTTAATAAAAATATTTTTCAGAATTTGTTTAAATGATTTTAAATCTAGAATTAATAAATTTTAATTTATACATCCAAATAATACAAATGATATATGTTTTTGAATTAGAAAAATGTGAGGATTTCAAATCTGCCATCCAAATTAATGTTTGACTATTTTAAATTTTCGAAATTGTTTAATTGCAATAAAAATACCTTTTCTTAATTAATTAATAACTTTAATTCTACAACTCCAAATTTGACAAATAATATGTATGTCTAAATCAAATAATATGTGTAAATATCCCATATAATTTGACAAACTTTAATTAGAATAATATATCTAATTAATATTAGTTGTAGACAAATAATATGTCTACAACTTAAATACAAATTTTATTCATATGCTTGCGCACTTTATTTATGTTGGCCCTTGTTTGTTTGGTTCTTCTTTCGAATAGACGCCGAGCAGGGGAAATATCAGGAATCCCAGGAGTACTACCCAGATCCACCTCTCGCTTCAACTGAGCTGCCAGGCAAGCACTACCACATGCTTGCATACATAAGGTACCTATTGCCTCTATCTTATTCTTGCATCATTGAGTCGCGAATGCATTAAATTGAATCCCAAGTACTGCATAGCCTTTACTTTAAACCCCACCGAGCTTGTTCCTCCATCCCATGAGCCATTACTACAGGAGTTGTTTGAGCCATGCGAGTCGTAGAACATCATGAGTAGGGTATGTGAGAGTCTGATGGATAACGAGGTACCTAGCAACTTAACCTGAGTAGTATGGGATAACTAATGAAAGAGGCACCGATGGGAAATATCTGTTATTTGGTTTTTCATGCTCACTTGTGTCCCGCAGGACGCCGAGTACTTGATTACTGTTCCTTGACTATTCGCACTATCCACATCCGGGAGGCCTTATGGACCCCCCCTGAGCCAGAGCTTGATTCATTTCTATTTCTTGGGGCCACAAAGTAGTTTGGGGCTTTATTACTATCCTGTACCTATGCCATGCTTTACTGCTTTATTTAAGATTGTGCGTGGAGCACCTGTACTGTTTAGGAATTGCGGAGTGTTTTCGCGGTATCGATAAGCCCAGTCACACTTTCGGGTTCCCAATCGTTTACAGCCATTGGCGCAAACGTTGGGTCCGTCTTGGAGTCGGCCAACTTCGTTGCGGGTAGTTAATGGGGTGGCCCCCTAAAATATTTTATGAATCCTGTGATCGCTTTGTCGTGAATGCCTCGTTGGGTTTTGAGTTGGTTTTTCCGAGGTTGATCGAGTGTGTGTCGCTATTTGTGCACCCCTGCAGGGTAAATCTTTCTGAAAGCCATGTCCGCGGTTATGGACTTGGATCACAGTTTCTCGATCATAGACAAGTATAACTAAAGTACCGCTTTTAATTTGACTAAATACCTGACTAGTAAATAGTGCAATACTCATGGAATGGTTAATAAAACTGCTAACGGATGGGTTGTACGTCCGCTTTCTCGTTGGTAAGCAAGAAGGAGGATGGATCTGTTACTTTATACTGTTATAACTGTTGTTTCTAATTAACGGACATCTGTCTATCATTGGTTAGGCGGATGGTTAGCGAGTATCTATAGACTTGTTAGTTATTATCTTTTGCTGCAATTGCGTCACCCCAGGTATATGTCCCCTTTAGAGGCATAGAGACTTGCTGAGTACCCCTAGGGTCTCACGCGATAAATTGTTTGATTCAGATGAACAGGTGTATTCGCAAGATGGATACTGGGTGGAGGAGACAGATGATGTTGGCAACGATCACTCGGTGTAGAGATTCTGGGGATAGCGATCCGTGAGATCTGTGGGCGGGATATGCTTATTTATGTGGCATCTTATGCCGATTTGCTCCTTGTCCATACTCGGATCTTGTTTCCCGCTTCCGCTTGATACTCTGTTGATTGATGTATGAGGAGCTATCCTACACTATTATAACTATCTAGGATATTTGGATCTTGCCGTATGGTGTTGCAATATTTCTTTTAGATGGTATGGCTCTGAGAACTGTTGTAAGGTAGCTGTCATACATACTCACTTGTATATGTATTTGATCTCTTCGCCTGTTGCCTACGCCGCTCGCTCTTGTCCCGATGTTCTTGGAAGTGGTTAGGGCGGCTGACGGGCCTACACGTGGGTGGCCCCTGGGCCCCCGCTGTACTAATTTAACCACTTTTGGTTCATCCAGGCTTGAACTTAGAGCATAGGGTCCGAGGTTGTTACACACATCCCGCGTGCGTGTGTCACGTGTTGATGGTGCAATGACGCGTGCAACTGCTGCACGATCACGCTTGCACGTCTAACTCCGAACTCCACGCGATGTGCACGCACGGGATATTTACGAGTCTAGAATATGATGTGCCACTTTAGTTGTGATCAAATTATGTTCAGTACGCAAGATATTACTTTTTTTTTGATAATCGACAAATGCACGCGTGGACACGACGCACGAAACCGCTGCCCTGATCATATCGCACCCCACTTGTACCCGCCATCGACCATTCGAGCAACTACCTCGAGCACGATGCCCCTCGCCGTGGCAATGGCAGGTCCAAGCGCCCACTAACCGCCCCGCGTCCCGCTCTTCTCGCATTGTCGGCGCCGCGAAGTCGCCTGAGGCACGTCATGTCCGACCGCCGCCAGATCCATCGACATCGGCACTCGAGGACACCGCGACATCAAGCTCGCATCGCCATGCAGAGGAGCGCGTGGTACCAGCAGCGCTTACGAGCAGTAAAGTAGCCAGGGACGCGCTGCGTTGGCACGACGAGTACGGACAAGAAGAGGAACGAGAAGAAGACCAGGAAGAAGAGAGGAGATAGCTATTTGGACGAGTCCGACTCGGCCAACGAGGAGGCGTTCATCGATCAGTTGGAGGTAGGAGCGGAGGAGAGTGACGTGGACCCGTGGGACTACGAAGAGGAGGAGGAGGACTCCAACGAGGAGATAGCACGCTTATTCGAGGAAGGGGGCGGTGTCGAATCATCAGAGGAGGGCACCGACGGCGGCGATGGCGAGGACCATGGTGTTGACGAAGAAGAGGACGAATCGGAAGACGAAGACGATGGCTTCTTCGAAATATGATCATTTATTTTAGTTAGATAGATGGATTTTCACTTGTTTGTGGGGGTTTAGTATCGGTGGCACGGATAGAGAGGTGGCACGGATTGACCATGCATAAAAAAAGTGGAGAAGGGAGGGGTTATCCTGCCTGTTGGAGACGATCAGCGTGACATCTCTGTCAGCCAATCAGGGCATAGCACCCAGAGTGAGCACATGTTTGGGATCTCCACACGTTTGGGCTTTTGTGAGATTTGTGATAGAGAGAGAGGGAAATCTCTTTTCACAATCCGCCTATGGATCCACCCGTACCATTCAAATGTCATTGCATTTGTGCTCTTTTCACAATCCACCCATGGAACAGCCAGTGTCATTTTGCATGTGTGTTCTCTTTAGTAACAACAAACAGAGTCATTTTGCATGTGTGATCTCTTCACATACCACCTATGGATCCACCAATGTCATTGCATGTGTGTTCTTTTCACTAACAACAACCAGAGTCATTGCATGTGTGTTCTTTTCACATACCACATATGGATCACCAATGTCATTGCATGTGTGTTCTCTTCACAATCCACCTATGGATCCACCAGTGTCATTGCATGTGTGTTCTTTTTGGTAACAACAATCAGAGTCATT
The DNA here is from genome assembly GCA_023614405.1 of Avena insularis. NCBI lineage: Eukaryota > Viridiplantae > Streptophyta > Magnoliopsida > Poales > Poaceae > Avena > Avena insularis. Next base: position 528,142,010 of record CM042694.1, read on the forward strand.
TTGAATGTGTGTTCTTCTCACATACCACCTATGGATCCACCAGTGTCATTGCATGTGTGTTCTTTTCACTAACAACAACCAGAGTCATTGCATGTGTGTTCTTTTCACATACCACATATGGATCCATAAGTGTCATTGAAATGCGTGTTCTCTACAGAGACCACACATGGATCCACTAGTGTCATTGCATGTGTGTTCTTTTTAGTAACAACAACCAGAGTCATTTTGCATGTGTGTTCTTCTCACATACAACCTATGGATCCACCAGTGTCATTGCATGTGTGTTCTTTTCAGTAACAACAACCAGAGTCATTGCATGTGTGTTCTTTTCACATACCACATATGGATCCACCAGTGTCATTGAAATGCGTGTTCTCTACAAAGACCACACATGGATCCACCAGTGTCATTGCATGTGTGTTCTTTTTAGTAACAACAACCAGTCATTTTGCATGTGTGTTCTTTTCACATACCACCTATGGATCCACCAGTGTCATTGCATGTGTGTTCTCTTCACAATCCACCTATATATCCACCAGTGTCATTGCATGTGTGTTCTTTTTAGTAGCAACCAGAGTCATTGCATGTGTGTTCTTTTCACTAACAACAACCAGTGTCATTGCATGTGTGTTCTTTTCACTAACAACAACCAGAGTCATTGCATGTGTGTTCTTTTCACATACCACATACGGATCACCAGTGTCATTGCATGTGTGTTCTTTTCACAATCCACCCATGGATCCACCAGTGTCATTGCATGTGTGTTCTTTTTAGTAACAACCAGAGTAATTTTGCATGTGTGTTCTTTTCACATACCACCTATGGATCCACGAGTGTCATTGCCTGTGTTTTCTTTTCACAATCCACCCATGGATCCCACCAGTGTCATTTTGCATGTGTGTTCTTTTTAGTAACAACAACCAGAGTCATTTTGCATGTGTGATCTCTTCACATACCACCTATGGATCCACCAGTGTCATTGCATGTGTGTTCTTTTTAGTAACAACAACCAGAGTCATTTTGCATGTGTGTTCTTCTCACATACCACCTATGGATCCACCAGTGTCATTGCATGTGTGTTCTTTTTAGTAACAACAACCGGTGTCAATGCATGTGTGTTCTCTTCAGAGACCACACATGGATCCACCAGTGTCATTGCATGTGTGTTCTTTTTACTAACAACAACAAGAGTCATTGAAATCTGTGCTCGCTTCAGAGACCACACATGGATCCACCAGTGTCATTGCATGTGTGGTCTTTTCACTAACAACAACCAGAGTCATTGCTTGTGTGTTCTTTTCACATACCACATATGGATCCACCAGTGTCATTGCATGTGTGCTCTTTTCATAATCCACCCATGGATCCACCAGTGTCATTGCATGTGTGTTATTTTTAGTAACAACAACCAGAGTCATTTTGCATGTGTGTTCTTTTCACATACCACCTATGGATCCACTAGTCTCATTGAAATGTGTATTATTTTCAACTACCACCCATGGATCCACCAGTGTCATTGCAGGTGTGTTCTTTTTAGTAACAACAACCAGAGTCATTTTGCATGTGTGATCTCTTCACATACCACCTATGGATCCACCAGTGTCATTGCGTGTGTGTTCTTTTTAGTAACAACAACCAGAGACATTTTGCATGTGTGTTCTTTTCACATACCACCTATGGATCCACCAGTGTCATTGAAATGTGTATTATTTTCAACTACCACCCATGGATCCACCAGTGTCATTGCATGTGTGTTCTTTTTAGTAACAACAACCAGAGTCATTTTGCATGTGTGATATCTTCACATACCACCTATGGATCCACAAGTGTCATTGCATGTGTGTTCTTTTTAGTAATAACAACCAGAGACATTGAAATGCGTGTTCTTCTCACATACCAGCTATGGATCCACCAGTGTCATTGCATGTGTGTTCATTTCACTAACAACAACCAGAGTCATTGCATGTGTGTTCTTTTCACATACCACATATGGATCCACTAGTGTGATTGAAATGTGTGTTCTCTACAAAGACCACACATGGATCCACCAGTGTCATTGCATGTGTGTTCTTTTTAGTAACAACCAGAGTCATTTTGCATGTGTGTTCTTTTCACATACCACATATGGATCCACCAGTTTCATTGCATGTGTGTTCTTTTCACAATCCACCCATGGATCCACCGGTGTCATTGCATGTGTGTTCTTTTTAGTAACAACGAGAGTCATTTTGCATGTGTGTTCTTTTCACATACCACCTACGCATCCACCAGTGTAATTGCATGTGTTTTCTTTTCACAATCCACCCATGGATCCCACCAGTGTCATTTTGCATGTGTGTTCTTTTTAGTAACAACAACCAGAGTCAGTTTGCATGTGTGTTCTCTTCACATACCACCTATGGATCCACCAGTGTCATTGCATGTGTGTTCTCTTCACAATCCACCTATGGATCCACCAGTGGCATTGCATGTGTTCTTTTTAGTAACAACAACCAGTGTCATTGCATGTGTGCTCTCTTCAGAGACCACCACACATGGATCCACCAGTGTCATTGCATGTGTGTTCTTTTTACTAACAACAAGAGTCATTGAAATGTCTGCTCTCTTTAGAGACCACACATGGATCCACCAGCGTCATTGCATGTGTGTTCTTTTCACTAACAACAACCAGAGTCATTGCATGTGTGTTCTTTTCACATACCACATATGGATCACTAGTTTCATTGCATGTGTGTTATTTTCACAATCCACCCATGGATCCACCAGTGTGTAACTACCTCGGTGAACTACACTCTTAGTTACATGCCTGGATGAGCGAAAATGGTTAAATTAGTACGGTGGGGCCAAGGGCCACTCGAAGGTAGACCTTTCGGTCGTCCTAACCATTTCCAGAACATCGGGACAAGGACGAGTGGCGTAATCGGCAGGCGAAGGGATCATCTACATACACAAATGAGTATGTATGGAAGCCACATACAACAGTCCTTAGAGCCATTCCATCTAAAAAGAAATAGAAATATTGCAACGCCAACGGCAAGATACAAATATCCTAGATAGAGATAATAATTCAGGATAGCTCCTCATACATCAAACATCAGAGTATCAGGCGGAAGCGGAAGACAAGATCCGAGTATGAATAAGAAGCAAATAGGCATAAGATGCCACATAAATAAACACAGCCCGCCCACAGATCTCACGGATCCCCGTTCCTGGAATCTCTACACCGAGTGATCGTTGCCAACATCATCCGTCTCCTCCACCCAGTATCCATCTTGCGAATACACCTGTTCATCTGAATCAAACAATTTATCGTGTGAGACCCTAGGGGTACTCAGTAAGTCTTTATGCCTCTAAAGGGGACATAAGCTGGGGTGACGCAATTGCAGCAAAAGATAATAACTAACAAGTCTATAGATACTCGCTAACCATCCGCCTAACCAAAGATAGACAGATGTCCGTTAATTAAGAACAACAGTTATAACAGTATAATTAACAGATCCATCCTCCTTCTCGCTTACCAACGAGAAAGCGGACGAACAACCCCCATCCGTTGGCAGTTTTATTCACCATTCCATGAGTGTTGCACTATTTACTAGTCAGGTACTTAGTCAAATTAAAAGCGGTACTTTAGTTAGACTTGTCTATGATCGAGAAACTGTGCTCCAATCCATAACCGCGGACACGGATTTCAGAAAGATTTACCCTACAGGGGTGCATAAATAGCAACACACACTCGATCAACCTCGGAAAAACCAACTCAAAACCAACGAGGCATTCCCGACAAAGCGATCACAGGATTCAGAAATATTTCAGGGGGCCACCCCATTAAGCTACCCGCAACAAAGTTGGCCGGCTCCAAGACGGACCCAAGGTTTGTGTCAATGGCTGTAAACTACTGGGAACCCAAAAATGTGACTTGGCTTGTCGATACCGCGAAAACATTACACGATCCAAAACAGTACAGATGCTCCACGCACAATCTTAAATAAAGCAGTAACATGGCATAAGTATAGGATAGTAATAAAGCCCCAAACTACTTTGTGGCCCCAAGAAATAAGAATGAATCAATCTCTGGCTCAGGGGGGTCCATAAGGCCTCTCGGATGTGGATAGTGCGAATAGTCAAGGAACAGGAATCAAGTACTGGTCCCACGGACACAAGTGAGCATGAAGAACCAAATAGCAGATATTGCTCACCGGTGCCACTTTCATTAGTTATCCCATTACTACTCAGTTTAAGTTGTTTAGGTACCTCGTTATCCATCAGACTCTCACATACCCTACACATGCTGTTCTACGACCCGCATGGCTCAAACAAGTCCTGTAGTAATGGCTCATGTGATGGAGGAACAAGCTTCGGTCTGGTTTAAAAGTAAAGGCTATGCAGTACTTGGGATTCAATTTAATGCAATCGTGACTCAATGATGCAATAATAAGATAGAGGCAATAGGTACTATATGTATGCAAGCATTTGGTAGTGCTTGCCTGGCAGCTCAGTTGAAGCGAGAGTCGGATCTGGGTAGTGCTCCTGGGATTCCTGATATATCCCCTCGCCAAAGATCTATTCGAAGAAGAACCAAACAAACAAGGGCCAACATAAATAAAGTGCACAAGCATATGTATTGAAATGCGACAAGCAAACAAGCATGCCATGATGAATGATGCACAATTGCATGGCAATAAAGTAGCATGACATGGGTGAGGTGTGGGGTACAAGATTAAAGCATTTTATTAAGTTTTTAGTCCGGTTTGCTCTCATATAAGTTGCTGTATACTTTATATTTATATGATGCATGCTGCAATTCAGAACATGGAATGCATAGATAGAACGGACTCGTCGCGCTGATCTATTTAGACATATTATTTGTTAAATTTGGAGTTATAAAACTAAAGTTATTAATTAATTAAGAAAAAGGGCATTTTATTGTAATTTTAATTAGCTCGAAAAATTAGAGTCCTCAAACATTATTTTGAATAGTATATTTGAATTCCTCACATTTTTCTGATTCCAAAACATATATCATTTGTATTATTTGGATCTACAATATTAAAGTTATTTAAAAACAGATTTGAATTTAAATTTAAACAGTTTTGAATTTGTTTTGTTAAAACAAATAACCAGGAAAACTTTTACACCCAGATGAATTTGACCCAAGCCACTGACGGGTGGTCCACTGTTGACTGGAGCGCACGCGCGCCAAAAAGGTTTTTCTCCCCGCGGCGCTACCTAGCCACTAAGGGTGATAGGTGGGTCCGGTGGTTAGGGGTCCACGTGCCAGCGGCTGAGCCCGCAGAGGCTGACATGTGGGGTCGTACTGGAGCGCGGGTTAAGGGTTACGAAAACCGGAGTCCCTTTTTGTAAAATGCCCACAGGCACAGACATGTGGGGTCGGGCTAGACCGCGGGTTGAGCCGGCAAAATACGCAGGGGTGTAAGTGCAAAAAGGGGAACGCGTACTGTATCTTCCTCTCGTTCTCTGACGGATCTGACAGACGCGCGCGGTGCACGGCGCGGTGAGGCGGGGACTCGATACCGCGACCTGGGCGTGCGTGCAGAGGAATGGGGCCAGCGCGGTGGCTGGGTGGGGTTGACAGGAGAGGGCTAGGCGGCCAGGTGAGGTGTGGCGCGGTGCGGAGGCGGCAGAAAACACATGCACGTCGACGCACTGAGAGCATTCGACGGTACGACCGGCGCGACCAGGACGCGGCGGCAGAAAGGAAGATGTCTGGGGAGCTAGGTGCCTCACCGGAGTTGTGTCGGTGGCGTTGGCGCGGCCGGAGAAGCAGCAGACTGGCGATAGAGCTGGCGGACCGGAGTTAGGGTTTGCGGCGGAGCGGCGATGGTTCTGGCGGTCCTGGGACTTCTCCTCCACGTCTGCGGGTACAGGGCGATGCAGTGGAGCACGCTAGGCTTCCCCGACAACCGCGGCAACGCGAGCGCCTCCTCGATCCGTAGGTGGACGACGGTACCGAGAGCGGCGGCCGGAGTTGGATAAGAAGGGGAACAAGGTAGTTGGGGAGGAGAGGGCGAGGAAGGGCAGGCCCTGGGGATCTGGGGCTGCTAGGATGCGTGGGGAAAGCAATAAAGGCGAGGGGGAGGGAAGGATGGCGTGAGGGATCGAGGGAGAGCAAAAAGGTGGCTCAGCCAGCTCTCCTTCTTCACGTGCTCGACGTGGGCGGTCAGACAGGGCAGGGTAGGGCTACCAGGCGGGCCAGGGAGCGACCAAGGAGGGGCAGGCTCAGGTGGGACAGGCTCGGCAGTGAGAGAGAAAGAGAGAGAAGAGGGGAGGCTCGGTTGTAGCTTCGGCTAGGGTTTATATAGGATGACTCGGGTTAGGGTTTTTAGTTAGTGTTTAGTAGGTATGGTGATTAGATTAGAGAGGGAGATGGAGAGAGGTGTTTAGGGTAAGGGATGGTTTGGTGGTTAGGGTTTACTCAAGCCCACAAGCAAGATCATGCATGAAAAATGGAAGGGAGTAGGGTGTGATGTAGATATGGAGATGGAGAGAGGCTTGATGGCCAGATGGCAAGGATACACCAACAAGGTGGAAAGGTGGAGAGAGGAGAGAGAGATCAAAAGAGATAAAGCACCCAAAAATCCAAGTAAAATCCAAAGAGTGGAATGGGGTGATGATTGCATGGCCCATGCATAAACATTAATGCTAGGTTTTATCTTGTGAAAACAAAAGAGAATATCCATGGCATTTATACATTTGCATTCCAAAATATGGTGTAAGGCCAAGCTATAGGAAAAGATAATTGGATTCATCCCAACCCACATGAGCCAGATGAAAGCCAAAGAAAATAATAACTCATGGGTAAGTAAGGATGGTGGAATTATAAAGTGGTGAAAAGAAAGGTGATGGAGTTGAATAAAAGATATGCCCCCAACTCAACTTGGGCATTAAACAATATATCAATAACCAAATACAATATCAAGAGGCAAATACAATTAATAATGCATATGAGAGAAGAACCAAAGAAAAAGGGTTTTATATGATGCTCAAATGCAAGGTGGCATGATGACATGAGCATGATATAATTATGATGCAACAATTGTATATAGGAAGTAGCCATTATATTACTAGACCAAGTAGCATTACAATTGTTAGTCAATTGGGATGCTACAACTCTCCCCCACTAAACAGGAATCTCACCCCGAGATTCTAGGAAGAAGAAGAAGACTCGAAGAGGGTAGGATACTTGGCACGGAGCTCATCTTCATGTTCCCAAGTGGCTTCATCAACTGAATGGTGCGACCACTGCACCTTGCAGAACTTGATGGACTTGTTTCGAGTCCTTCTTTCTGCGACTTCAAGGATTTTCGTGGGGTGTTCTTGATAAGACAGGTCTTCTTGGAGATTGATAAGCTCATGGTCCACGGTCCTGCCGGGATCCTTGAAGCACTTCTTAAGTTGGGAGATGTGGAAAACATCATGGACTTTGAGTTTTTCAGGGAGCTCAAGAGCATAAGCAACTTCTCCTCTTCTTCCACGAATTTTGAAAGGACCGATGTATCTAGGAGCCAGCTTTCCTTTGATACCAAAGCGGTGCGTGCCTCTCATGGGAGTGACACGAAGGTAAACAAGATCACCAGGGACATACTCCATGTCCGTGTGCTTTTTGTCATAATTGCTCTTCTGGCGACTTTGAGCAATCTTCAGATTTTCAAGAATGATGTGAACCTTCTCCTCCGCTTGAGTTACAATGTCAGGGCCAAACAATATTCTTTCACCTGCGCCCGACCAATCAATCAGGGTTCTGCATTTGCGACCATAGAGAGCCTCAAATGGTGCCATCTTTAGACTTTTCTGGAAGCTGTTGTTGTAAGAGAATTCAGCATAAGGAAGACATTCTTCCCACTTCATGCCGAAAGAGATGACACAAGCCTTATATCTTCCGATACTGATTGATCCTCTAACTTGTTCATGAATTTTCCTTCCTTGGGTGGTAAGAAGCATTTGAAACTTCAAATTTGTCCAAAAGCATTGATTGCTTCCCAAAACTTCAGTCCTGAACTCCATCTCAAGAGGTTGACCATTTGTTGATATAGAGAATGAAGTAAATGATGTTCTGCATTTTCCAATTTTCTCGAGGTTTCAAAGGTCAGAAGACCGTTAGGTTTACGATGAACAGCTTTAACTCTCGGGCATATCACACTCCGAGACATATGGCACAATATCGCTTCAACCTCAACCCGTGCCACCAATATTGTGTTTTCAAGTCCATGTACATCTTAGTGCTTCTAGGTGGATAGAAAGAACAGAATCGCGCCTCGAGAACTTGCTCTCTCAAACCCGGTAGTTCGGAACAAACATCCTGTTCAAAGAAAAGAGTGCCTTGCTCATCGGCGTGGAAGGACTCATACTTGGAAGCTGAATGTTGGAGATGATCTTTTAGTGTACGGATTAGTGTACCAAGTTGAATGGAGCCAACCTTTCTTCCAAGAGAGGGGTTGCCGAAGGTTCGTAAGATACCCTTGATCCACAATTTCAAGGTTGAGACGAATTCCTCGCACAAGAGAGGTGTTGTTCTTCCACCATGAGGTTGTTGACATAGCTTATACCGAGAGCATCGGCCATGACATTAGCTTTTTCCCGGAGTGTAGTTGATGGTCAAATCAAAATCATTGATTGCTTCAATCCACCTCCTCGAAGGTTGAGATCAGCCGTGTGAAGATATACTTCACTCTTGTGATCGTAAAAGATTTCACAACGGTTGCCAAGCAAGTAATGCCTCCATACTTTCAAAGCAAAGACAACTCAAGGTAGTTCGAGGTCATGTGTAGGATAGTTGATCTCATGTGTCTTCAACTCGTCGAGAGGCATAAGCAACAACTTGTTTTTTCTTGCATAAGGACCGCACCCAATCCTTGCAATGAGGCGTCACGTAATATCCGGAAAGGCTTTGATGTATCTGGATCAAGGAATGTGGAAGTGAGCTTCTCTTTGAGTGTTTCAAAGCTTGCTTAACATGCAGGAGTCCAAAGGTATTTCTTGCCTTTCTTGAGGAGATCGGTAAGAGGCTTCGCTATCTTCGAAAAGTTCTAAACGAAATGACGGCAATAACTAGCCAAACCAAGGAAACTCTGGACTTCTTTGACATTTACAGGAGGAAGCCAGTCAAGAATTGTCTTTATAGTTTCTGGGTTGACGGCAATGCCCTAAGGGAGATGACGTGACCAAGATAGGTGACTTGAGGCAGCCAAAACTCACATTTGGAGAACTTTGCACAAAAGTGGTTCTCACGAAGCTTGTTTAGGACACACAAGGTGTTCTTCATGTTCTTCCTTTGACTTAGAATAGACTAGGATGTCATCCAGATAGACCACAACAAACTTATCAAGATACTCCATGAAACCGAGTTCATAAGCCTCGAAGGTGGTGGCCAGGAGATTGGAAAGACATGACCGTATATCCATGCGAGAATAAAGTCGCTTTAATATATGTTTTCTGTAATCTTGATTTGATGATATCCACTTCTCAAGTCAAGCTTAGAAAAAACCAGCTAGCTAGCTGGTCGAAGAGATCATTAATCCGCAGAACGGATGATATTTATTGGATGTTTTTTTCGCAGAGAGAGTAGTCAACACAAACGGGATATTATTCTGATCGGTTTTCTGAGAGTCTGGAGCAGAACACAAAAAGTACGCACCTTTGTCGCTTTTCTTTCACAAAGATGGTTGGGCTACCCCAAGAAGAATCACTGCTGAATGAAACCCAACTTGAAACCCACTCTTGTTCATCAAGATGGCGTTTGAGTTCAGCCAACTCAGGAGACCCATTTTATAAGGCCGCTTGGAGATAGGAGCGGTTCCAGTTCATGCTCAATTCGATCACAAACTTCGACCTCACGATCAAGGCATACCTGAACACTCTAAATATCTTCCATAGCATCATCATTCTGAGCCACCAAAGAGAAAAGCTGAATAGCAGAGTCGACTTGGATAATAGACTATATGGCCTTCAAATTTTCAGAAACCGAAGCGTTCAGCAAAAATCAATCACAGCTGCATTTGCTCGTTAACCAATCCATGCCCAAGATAACATCAATGTCGAGTGCCGAGAAAGATCAATGAGGCTAAAGAAGAACCACCAATCTCAATTTGATTGCCATGGCTGATCTTGGTAGATAACATTCTTGCCCCGGGAGAAAGAACCATTAACTTTTTATCTAGCTGGTCTATAACTAGCTCATGATCATTTGCAAATTTGTGAGACACAAAAGAATGCGATGCACCGTAATCTCGAACAAACTCGTGGCAGGAACCGAGTTAACAGAAGCATACCCATCACAACCTGTGTGCATGCCTTGAGCAACGTTGACACAGTTGGCACGAAACAATGTGAGACCCGGCTTGGTGTTGATGTTGAGAGCCGAGGTGGTGGTGCACGAACCATAGGAGAGCTTGCCGAGGTCTTGGTGGTGGAGGAAGAGCTTTGTTGTTCATTGGACAGTTCCGGTGTTGATGCCCACTGCTTCCACAAGTGTAACAAGCACTGTGGACGTGGAGCAACGTACCCAGGACTCGCCAGCGCCTGTAGTTGTGGTTGTAGCCCCTGGGAGCAGCAGTGAAGGAGTTTGGTGGCCTTGGTGCGTAGCTTGAAGGTCTTGGTGGAGCCGAGAGCGACGGTGGGGTGTTAGGAACCCAGACACGACGCTTAGAAGGAGCTGACATAGCTGAAGAGCTTGCTGCATCGCGGTTGTGTTTCTTTGACTCCTCAAACACTTGCCTACTTGCTTCTTCTGCGGCTGTATGTTGGAGTTCCAGAAAAGACGCCGGCCTTGCATGCGTGATTGCATATTTAATCGATGCATTGAGCCCTTGTCTGAACCTCTTTTGCTTATTCTTGTCATCAGAGATCTCATCGCCACCATACCGAGAAAGATTCATGAAGTTTCTGATGTAGGTATTGACATTGTCATTGCCCTGCTTGAGGTTGAGAAACACTTCCTTCATCCTCTCCATGATAATTTCTGACAGATATTGCTCTTTGAAAGCTCCAATGAACTGTTCCCAAGTAGGCTGAAAACAAGTGTAGTTTGCCTTGAGGTAATTCTCCCACCACAGAGCTGCATCTCCCTTCAGAAGGTGAGTGGCACATTTTACCCATTCTTGCTCAGGAACATCAGCAGTCACTAGTAACCTTGACATCTCACGCAACCAATCATCCGCATCAAGTGGCTGATCAGACACCTCAAAGTGGTGCGGGTTGAACTTCAGGAAGCTTTTGATGTCTCCTCGCTTGGGAGGTGGAGGTAGCGGAACAAACTCATTCCTCCTGACACTTTCTTCAAAATGCTGTTGGTTCTGCTGTATTGTGCCCAAGGCATTGGCGATACTTGCTAACGCAGCCCCCAGTTCAGGTGGTATGTCCTCCTCAGAATGGCGTGGTGGTTCCATCCTGTGATTGATATAAAACACAAGTCAGTACCATAATGGAGAATAATAATAATCCAAAATAGTACCAAAATGGAATTAACCAAGATTAAAGGATACAAATTACTAAGATGATATTAAAATATCAACAAAGTTCAAAGCACCTAGAAGATATAAGCATAACGCACACGACTGAACAAGGAGTGTGGTACACAAGCTAACAAAGAAAAAATTTCTGCAAATTTCGGCATTACAATACCACTATTTGCGCAAAACCACTTAACGAATCAAGATTAGTAACTCTACCAATTCAATATACAAGAGCGAATGATAAAAGTAGTGGTATGGTCGCGACTCCATCCCGCACTCAAATCATTACTCCGCACATGAATAAGTAAAAGACATATCCCAACACCTTCTTCTTAAGATGAACCTAAAGATTAGTAACTACGGAAACGAACACCCCAAACAAGATAACATCAGTTAACAAAGAGTAAGACAGATCGCACCAGTATACAACGAATCAGGTAGATCGCGTCGGTTTACAAAGGCCTGTCGGTATGGAATGTACCAACAGTTGATAACCAAAAAGGCAGATAGTGATAACATTTGGATGCAACAAATAGACAAGGAATTCACACACACACAACCTATGGTACTACGGAACCCAGAACACGTGAATCCTAGTTTGAATTTTAGAAGAGGATTGAAAACGTTACACTTCCTTACCAGAAAAGGGTGGGTGGGTGGGTAAGAAGAAAAATGGAAGCAGTCCTACTCTCATGTTTTGTTTTTCCCTAGTATACATAGCTACCAAAAATATTTGCTAGACTGACAACGACCATTTGGCTGAGACCCTGAAGGGCGGGATGGCTCTGATACCAATTGTAACTACCTCGGTGAATTACGCTCTTAGTTACATGTCTGGATGAGCGAAAATGGTTAAAGTAGTACGGTGGGGCCAAGCGCCACTCACAGGTAGACCTTTCGGCCGTCCTAACCATTTCCAGAACATCGGGACAAGAACGAGCGGCGTAATCGGCAGGCGAAGGGATCAACTACATACACAAATGAGTATGTATGCAAGCCACATACAACAGTCCTCAGAGCCATTCCATCTAAAAAGAAATAGAAATATTGCAACGCCATACGGCAAGATACAAATATCCTAGATAGAGATAATAATTTAGGATAACTCCTCATACATCAAACATCAGAGTATCAGGTGGAAGCGGAAGACAAGATCCGAGTACGGATAAGAAGCAAATTGGCATAAGATGCCACATAAATAAACACATCCCGCCCACAGATCTCACGGATCCCCGTTCCTGGAATCTCTACACCGAGTGATCATTGCCAACATCGTCCGTCTCCTCCACCCAGTATCCATCTTGCGAATACACTTGTTCATCTGAATCAAACAATTTATCGTGTGAGACCCTAGGGTTTTCGGCAAGTCTTTATGCCTCTAAAGGGGACATAACCTGGGTGACGAATTGCAGCAAAGATAATAACTAACAAGTCTATAGATACCGCTAACCATCCGCCTAACCAAAGATAGACGGATGTCCGTTAATTAAGAACAACAGCTTATAAGATAATTAATGTATCCATCCTCCTTTTCGCTTACCAACAAGAAAGCGGACGAACAACCCCCATCCGTTGGCAGTTTTATTAACCATTCCATGAGTGTTGCACTATTTACTAGTCAGGTACTTAGTCAAATTAAAAGCGGTACTTTAGTTAGACTTGTCTATGATCGAGAAACTGTGCTCCAAGTCGTCCATAACCGCGGACACGGCTTTCAGAAAGATTTACCCTACAGGGGTGCACAAATAGCAACACACACTCGATCAACCTCGGAAAAACCAACTCAAAACCCAATGAGGCATTCACGACAAAGCGATCACAGGATTCAGAAATATTTCAGGGGGCCACCCCATTAAGCTACCCGCAACGAAGTTGGCCGGCTCCGAGACGGACCCAAGGTTTGTGTCAATGGCTGTAAACGACTGGGAACCTGAAAATGTGACTGGGTTGTCGATACCACGAAAACATTCCACGATCCAAAACAGTACAGATGCTCCACGCACAATCTTAAATAACGCAGTAACATGGCATAAGTACAGGATAGCAATAAAGCCCCAAACTACTTTGTGGCCCCAAGAAATAAGAATGAATCAATCTCTGGCTCAGGGGGGTCCATAAGGCCTCTCGGATGTGGATAGTGCGAATAGTCAAGGAACAGGAATCAAGTACTCGGGGTCCTACGGGACACAAGTGAGCATGAAGAACCAAATAGCAGATATTGCTCACTGGTGCCACTTTCATTAGTTATCCCATTACTACTCAAGTTAAGTTGTTTAGGTACCTCGTTATCCATCAGACTCTCACATACCCTACACATGCTGTTCTACGACCCGCATGGCTCAAACAAGTCCTGTAGTAATGGCTCATGGGATGGAGGAACAAGCTTCGGTGGGGTTTAAAAGTAAAGGCTAAGCAGTACTTGGGTTTCAATTTAATGCAATCGCGACTCAATGATGCAAGAATAAGATAGAGGCAATAGGTACTATATGTATGCAAGCATGTGGTAGTGCTTGCCTGGCAGCTCAGTTGAAGCGAGAGTCGGATCTGGGTAGTGCTCCTGGGATTCTTGATATATCCCCTACTCAGCGTCTATTCGAAGAAGAACCAAACAAACAAGGGCCAACATAAATAAAGTGCACAAGCATATGTATTGAAATGCGACAAGCAAAAAAGCATGCCATGATGAATGATGCACAATTGCATGTCAATAAAGTAGCATGGCATGGGTGAGTTGTGGGGTACAAGATTAAATCATTTTATTACATTTTTAGTCCGGTTTACTCTCATATAAGTTGTTGTATACTTTATATTTATATGATGCATGCTGCAATTCAGAACATGGAATGCATAGATAGAACGGGCTCATCGCGCTGATCTATTTAGACATATTATTTGTTAAATTTGGAGTTATAAAACTAAAGTTATTAATTAATTAAGAAAAGGGGCATTTTATTGTAATTTTAATTAGCTCGAAAAATTAGAGTGCTCAAACATTATTTTGAATAGCATATTTGAATTCCTCACACTTTTCTGATTCCAAAACATATATCATTTGTATTATTTGGATCTACAATATTAAAGTTATTTAAAAACATATTTGAATTTAAATTTAAACAGTTTAGAATTTGTTTTGTTAAAACAAATAACCAGGAAAACTTTTACACCCAGATGAATTTGACCCAAGCCACTGACGGGTGGGCCACTGTTGACTGGGGCACACGCGCGCCGAAAAGGTTTTTCTCCCCGCGGCGCTACCTAGCCACTGAGGGTGACAGGTGGGTCCGGTGGTTAGGGGTCCACGTGCCAGTGGCTGAGCCCGCAGAGGCTGATAGGTGGGGTCGTACTGGAGCGCGGGTTAAGGGTTACGAAAACCGGAGTCCTTTTTGTCAAATGCCCACAGGCACAGACAGGTGGGGTCGGGCTAGACCGCGGGTTGAGCCGGCAAAAGACGCAGGGGTGTAAGTGCAAAAAGGAGAACGCGTACTATGGATCTTCCTCTCGTTCTCTGACAGATCTGACGGACGCTTGGCAGCGCGGCGGCGCGAGGCGGACTCGATCCGCGACCTGGGCGTCTTGCCGAGAGCAGGGCCAGCGCGGTGGCTGGGTGTGGTTGACGGGAGAGGGCTAGGCGGCCAGGTGAGGTGTGGCGCGTCGCGGGCGGCGAAAACACGCACGCCGTCGACCGAGAGCATTCGATGCACCAGCGACCAGGACACGACGGCAGAAAGGAAGATGTCTAGGGAGCTAGGTGCCTCACCGGAGTTGTGTCGGTGGCATTGGCGTGGCCGGAGAAGCAGCAGACTGGCGATGGAGCTGGTGGACCAGAGTTAGGGTTTGCGGCAGAGCGGCGATTGTTCTGGCGCTCCTGGGGCTTCTCCTCCACGTCTGCGGGTACATGGCGATGCAGTGGAGCACGCTAGGCTTCCCCGACAACCGCGGCAACACGAGCGCCTCCTCGATCCGCAGGTGGACGATGGTACCGAGAGCGGCGGCCGGAGTTGGAGAAGAAGGGGAACAAGGTAGCTAGGGAGGAGAGGGCGAGGAAGGGCAGGCCCTGGGGATCTCGGGCTGCTAGGATGCGTGGGGAAAGCGATAAAGGCGAGGGGGAGGGAAGGATGGCGTGAGGGATCGAGGGAGAGCAAAAAGGTGGCTCGGCCAGCTCTCCTTCTTCACGTGCTCGACGTGGGCGAGCAGAGGTAGGGGCCAAAGGCGGGCCAGGGAGCGACCAAGGAGGGGCAGGCTCAGGTGGGACAGGCTCGGCAGTGAGAGAGAAAGAGAGAGAAGAGGGGAGGCTCGGGTGTAGCTTTGGATAGGGTTTATATAGGATGGCTCGGGTTAGGGTTTTTAGTTAGTGTTTACTAGGTATGGTGATTAGATTAGAGAGGGAGATGGAGAGAGGTGTTTAGGGTAAGGGATGGTTTGGTGGTTAGGGTTTACTCAAGCCCACAAGCAAGATCATGCATGAAAAATGGAAGGGAGTAGGGTGTGATGTAGATATGGAGATGGAGAGAGGCTTGATGGCCAGATGGCAAGGATACACCAACAAGGTGGAAAGGTTGAGAGAGGAGAGAGAGATCAAAAGAGATAAAGCACCCAAAAATCCAAGTAAAATCCAAAGAGTGGAATGGGGTGATGATTGCATGGCCCATGCATAAACATTAATGCTAGGTTTTATCTTGTGAAAACAAAAGAGAATATCCATGGCATTTATACATTTGCATTCCAAAATATGGTGTAAGGCCAAGCTATAGGAAAAGATAATTGGATTCATCCCAACCCACATGAGCCAAATGAAAGCCAAAGAAAATAATAACTCATGGGTAAGTAAGGATGGTGGAATTATAAGGTGGTGAAAAGAAAGGTGATGGAGTTGAATAAAAGATATGCCCCCAACTCAACTTGGGCATTAAACAATATATCAATAACCAAATACAATATCAAGCGGCAAATACAATTAATAATGCATATGAGAGAAGAAACAAAGAAAAAGGGTTTTATATGATGCTCAAATGCAAGGTGGCATGATGACATGAGCATGACATAATTATGATGCAACAATTGTATATAGGAAGTAGCCATTATATTACTAGACCAAGTAGCATTACAATTGTTAGACAATTGGGATGCTACAACTCTCCCCTACTAAACAGGAATCTCACCCCGAGATTCTAGGAAGAAGAAGAAGAAGACTCGAAGAGGGTAGGATACTTGGCACGAAGCTCACCTTCACGTTCCCATGTGGCTTCATGAACTGAATGGTGCGACCACTGCACCTTGCAGAACTTGATGGGCTTGTTGCGAGTCATTGCATGTGTTTTCTTTTCACAATCCACCCATGGATCCCACCAGTGTTATTTTGAATGTGTGTTCTTTTTAGTAACAACAACCAGATCAATTTGCATGTGTGATCTCTTCACATACCACCTATGGATCCACCAGTGTCATTGCATGTGTGTTCTTTTTAGTAACAACAACCAGAGTCATTGAAATCTGTGTTCTTCTCACATACCGCCTATGGATCCACCAGAGTCATTTTGCATGTGTGATCTCTTCACAATCCACCTATGGATCCACCAGTGTCATTGCATGTGTGTTCTTTTTAGTAACAACAACCAGAGTCATTTTGCATGTGTGTTCTTTTCACATACCACCTATGGAGCCACCAGTGTCATTGCATGTGCGTTCTTTTTAGTAACAACAACCAGATTCATTGAAATCTGTGTTCTTCTCACATACCACCTATGGATCCACCAGAGTCATTTTGCATGTGTGATCTCTTCACAATCCACCTATGGATCCACCAGTGTCATTGCATGTGTGTTCTTTTTAGTAACAACAACCAGTGTCATTGCATGTGTGTTCTCTTCAGAGACCACACATGGATCCACCAGTGTCATTGCATGTGTGTGCTTTTTACTAACAACAACAAGAGTCATTGAAATGTGTGCTCTCTTCAGAGACCACACATGGATCCACCAGTGTCATTGCATGTGTGTTCTTTTCACTAACAACAACCAGAGTCATTGCATGTGTGTTCTTTTCACATACCACATATGGATCCACCAGTGTCATTGCATGTGTGCTCTTTTCACAATCCACCCATGGATCCACCAGTCTCATTGCATGTGTGTTCTTTTTAGTAACAACAACCGGAGTCATTTTGCATGTGTGTTCTTTTCACATACCACCTATGGATCCACCAGTGTCATTGAAATGTGTATTATTTTCAACTACCACCCATGGATCCACCAGTGTCATTGCATGTGTTCTTTAGTAACAACCAGAGTCATTTTGCATGTGTGATCTCTTCACATACCACCTATGGATCCACCAATGTCATTGCATGTGTGTTCTTTTTAGTAACAACAACCAGAGTCATTTTGCATGTGTGTTCTTTTCACATACCACCTATGGATCCACCAGTGTCATTGAAATGTGTATTATTTTCAACTACCACCCATGGATCCACCAGTGTCATTGCATGTATGTTATTTTTAGTAACAACAACCAGAGTCATTTGGTATGTGTCATCTCTTCACAGACCACCTATGGATCCACCAGTGTTATTGCATGTGTGTTCTTTTTAGTAACAACAACCAGAGTCATTGAAATGTGTGTTCTTCTCACATACCACCTTTGGATCCACCAGTGTCATTGCATGTGTGTTCATTTCACTAACAACAACCAGAGTCGTTGCTTGTGTGTTCTTTTCACATACCACATATGGATCCACAAGTGTGATTGAAATGTGTGTTCTCTATAGAGACCGCACATGGATCCACCAATGTCATTACTTGTGTGTTCTTTTTAGTAACAACCAGAGTCATTTTGCATGTGTGTTCTTTTCACATACCACATATGGATCCACCAGTGTCATTGCATGTGTGTTCTTTTCACAATACACCCATGGATCCACCGGTGTCATTGCATGTGTGCTCTTTTTAGTAACAATCAGAGTCATTTTGCATGTGTGTTCTTTCCACATACCACCTATGGATCCACTAGTGTAATTGCATGTGTTTTCTTTTCACAATCCACCCATGGATCCTACCAGTGTCATTTTGCATGTGTGTTCTTTTTAGTAACAACAACCAGAGTCATTTTGCATGTGTGTTCTCTTCACATACCACCTATGGATCCACCAGTGTCATTGCATGTGTGTTCTCTTCATAATCCACCTATGGATCCACCAGTGTCATTGCATGTGTTCTTTTTAGTAACAACAACCAGTGTCATTGCATGTGTGCTCTCTTCAGAGACCACACATGGATCCACCAGTGTCATTGTATGTGTGTTCTTTTAACTAACAACAACAAGAGTCATTCAAATGTGTGCTCGCTTCAGAGACCACACATGGATCCACCAGTGGCATTGCATGTGTGTTCTTTTCACTAGCAACAACCAGAGTCATTGCATGTGTGTTCTTTGCACATACCACATATGGATCCACCAGTGTCATTGCATGTGTGTTCTTTTTACAAACAACAACTGGAGTTATTTCATGACTATTCTTTTCGCATACCACATATGGATCCACCAGTGTCATTGAAATGTGTGTTCTCTTCAGATACCACATGGATCCACCAGTGTCATTGCATGTGTCTTCTTTTCACTAACAACAACTGGAGTCATTGCATGTGTGTTCTTTTCACATACCACATATGGATCCACCAGTGTCATTGAAATGTGTGTTCTCTTCAGAGACCACGCATGGATCCACCAGTGTCATTGCATGTGTGTTCCTTTTACTAACAACAACTAGAGTCATTGCATGTGTGTTCTTTTCACATACCACATATGGATCCACTAGTGTCATTGCATGTGTGCTCTTTTCACAATCCACCTATGGATCCACCAGTGTCATTGGATGTGTGTTCTTTTTACTAACAACAACCGGAGTCATTGAAATGTGTGTTCTTTTCACATACCACCTATGGATCCACCAGTGTCATTGCATGTGTGTTCTTTTCAAAATCCACCTATGGATCCACCAGTGTTATTGCATGTGTGTTCTTTTTACTAACAACAACCAGAGTCATTGCATGTGTGTTCTTTTCACATACCACATATGGATCCACCAGTGGCATTGCATGTGTGTTCTTTTCACAATCTACCTATGGATCCACCAGTGTCATTGCATGTGTGTTCTTTTTACTAACAAGAACTACAGTCATTTCATGACTATTCTTTTCACATACCACATATGGATCCACCAGTGTCATTGAAATGTGTGTTCTATTCAGAGACCACACATGGATCCACCAGTATAATTGCATGTGTGTTCTTTTTACTAACAACAACGAGAGTCATTGAAAGTTGTGTTCTCTTCAGAGACCACACATGGATCCACCAGTGTCATTGCATGTGTGTTCTTTTTACTAACAACAACTGGAGTCATTGCATGTGCGTTCTTTTCACATACCACATATGGATCCACCAGTGTCATTACATGTGTGCTTTTTTCACAACCCACCTATGGATCCACTAGTGTCATTGCATGTGTGTTCTTTTTACTAACAACAACAAGAGTCATTGAAATGTGTGTTCTTTTCACATACCACATATGGATCCACCAGAGTCATTGAAATGTGTGTTCTTTTCACAATCCACCTATAGATCCACCAGTGTCATTGCATGTGTGTTCTTTTTACTAACAACAACTAGAGTCATTTCATGTGTGTTCTTTTCACATACCACATATGGATCCACCGGTGTCATTGAAATGTATGTTCTCTTTAGAGACCACACATGGATCCACCAGTGTCATTGAATGTGTGTTCTTTTTACTAAGAACAACCAGAGTCATTGAAATGTGTGTTATCTTCAGAGACCACAAATGGATCCACCAGTGTCATTGCATGTGTGTTCTTTTTACTAACAATAATTGGAGTCATTTCATGTGTGTGTTTTTCACATACCACATATGGATCCACCGGTGTCATTGAAATGTGTGTTCTCTTCAGAGACCACTGATGGATCCACCAGTGTCATTGCATGTGTGTTCTTTTTACTAACAACAACCAGAGTCATTGCATGTGTGTTCTTTGCACATACCACATATGGATCCACCGGTGTCATTGCATGTGTGTTCTTTTCATAATCCACACATGGATCCACCAGTGTCATTGCATGTGGTTTCTTTTTACTAACAACAACCAGTGTCATTGCATGTCTGTTCTTTTCACATACCACATATGGATCCACCGGTGTCATTGAAATGTGTTTTCTCTTCAGAGACCACACATGGATCCACCAGTGTCATTGCATGTGTGTTCTTTTGCCTAACAACAACCAGAGTCATTGCATGTGTGTTCTTTTCACATACCACATATGGATCCACCAGTGTCATTGCATGTGTACTTTTTTCACAATCCACCTATGGATCCACCAGTGTCATTGCATGTGTGTTTTTTTACTAACAACAACTGGAGTCATTTCATGACTGTTCTTTTCGCATACCACATATGGATCCACCAGTGTCATTGAAATGTGTGTTCTCTTTAGAGACCACACATGGATCCACCATTGTCATTGCATGTGTGTTCTTTTTACTAACAACAACTGGAGTCATTGCATGTGTGTTCTTTTCACATACCACATATGGATCCACTAGTGTCATTGCATGTGTGCTCTTTTCACAATCCATGTATCATTCCACCAGTGTCATTGCATGTGTGTTCTTTTAACTAACAACAACAAGAGTCATTGAAATGTGTGCTCTCTTTAGAGACCACACATGGATCCATCAGTGGCATTGCATGTGTGTTCTTTTCACTAGCAACAACCAGAGTCATTGCATGTGTGTTCTTTTCACATACCACATATGGATCACCAGTGTCATTGCATGTGTGTTCTTTTTACAAACAACAACTTGAGTTATTTCATGACTATTCCTTTTGCATACCACATATGGATCCAACAGTGTCATTGAAATGTGTGTTCTCTTCAGAGACCACACATGGATCCACTAGTGTCATTGCATGTGTGTTCTTTTTACTAACAACAACTGGAGTCATTGCATGTGTGTTCTTTTCACATACCACATATGGATCCACCAGTGTCATTGAAATGTGTGTTCTCTTTAGAGACCACACATGGATCCACTAGTGTCATTGCATGTGTGTTCTTTTTACTAACAACAACTGGAGTCATTGCATGTGTGTTCTTTTCACATACCACATATGGATCCACTAGTGTCATTCCATGTGTGCTCTTTTCACAATCCACCTATAGATCCACCAGTGTCATTGCATGTGTGTTCTTTTTACTAACAACAACCAGAGTCATTGAAATGTGTGTTCTTTTCACATACCACCTATGGAACCACCAGTGTCATTGCATGTGTGTTCTTTTCACAATCCACCTATGGATCCACCAGTTTCATTGCATGTGTGTTCTTTTTACTAACAACAACCAGAGTCATTGTATGTGTGTTCTTTTCACATACCACATATGGATCCACCAGTGTCATTGCATGTGTGTTCTTTTCACAATCCACCTATGGATCCACCAGTGTCATTGCATGTATGTTCTTTTTACTAACAACAACTACAGTCATTTCATGACTATTCTTTTCACATACCACATATGGATCCACCAGTGTCATTGAAATGTGTGTTCTCTTCAGAGACCACACATGGATCCACCAGTATCATTGCATATGTGTTCTTTTTACTAACAACAACCAGAGTCATTGAAATGTGTGTTCTCTTCAGAGACCACACATGGATCCACCAGTGCCATTGCATGTGTGTTCTTTTTACTAACAACAACTGGAGTCATTGCATGTGTGTTCTTTTCACATACCACATATGGATCCACCAGTGTCATTACATGTGTGCTTTTTTCACAATCCACCTATGGATCCACCAGTGTCATTGCATGTGTGTTCTTTTTACTAACAACAACAAGAGTCATTGAAATGTGTGTTCTTTTCACATACCACATATGGATCCACCAGAGTCATTGAAATGTGTGTTCTTTTCACAATCCACCTATAAATCCACCAGTGTCATTGCATGTGTGTTCTTTTTACTAACAACAAATGGAGTCATTTCATGTGTGTTCTTTTCACATACCACATATGGATCCACCGGTGTCATTGAAATGTATGTTCTCTTTAGAGACCACACATGGATCCACCAGTGTCATTGAATGTGTGTTCTTTTTACTAAGAACAACCAGAGTCATTGAAATGTGTGTTCTCTTCAGAGACCACACATGGATCCACCAGTGTCATTGCATGTGTGTTCTTTTTAATAACAACAACTAGAGTCATTGCATGTGTGTTCTTTTCACATACCACATATGGATCCACCAGTGTCATTGAAATGTGTGTTCTCTTCAGAGACCACACATGGATCCACCAGTGTCATTGCATGTGCGTTCTTTTTACTAACAACAACTAGAGTCATTGCATGTGTGTTCTTTCCACATACCACATATGGATCCACTAGTGTCATTGCATGTGTGCTCTTTTCACAATCCACCTATGGATCCACAAGTGTCATTGCATGCGTGTTCTTTTTACTAACAACAACCAGAGTCATTGAAACGTGTGTTCTTTTCAAATACCACCTATGGATCCACCAGTGTCATTGCATGTGTGTTCTTTTCACAATCCACCTATGGATCCTCCAGTGTCATTGCATGTGTGTTCTTTTTACTAACAATAACCAAAGTCATTGCATGTCTGTTCTTTTCACATACCACATATGGATCCACCAGTGTCATTGCATGTGTGTTCTTTTCACAATCCACCTATGGATCCACCAGTGTCATTGCATGTGTGTTTTTTTACTAACAACAACTATAGTCATTTCATGACTATTCTTTTCACATACCACATATGGATCCACCAGTGTCATTGAAATGTGTGTTCTCTTCAGAGACCACACATGGATCCACCAGTATCATTGCATGTGTGTTCTTTTTACTAACAACAACCAGAGTCATTGAAATGTGTGTTCTCTTCAGAGACCACACATGGATCCACCAGTGTCATTGCATGTGTGTTCTTTTTACTAACAACAACTGGAGTCATTACATGTGTGTTCTTTTCACATACCACATATGGATCCACCAGTGTCATTACATGTGTGCTTTTTTCACAATCCACCCATGGATCCACCAGTGTCATTGCATGTGTGTTATTTTTACTAACAACAACAAGAGTCATTGAAATGTGTGTTCTTTTCACATACCACATATGGATCCACCAGAGTCATTGAAATGTGTGTTCTTTTCACAATCCACCTATAGATCCACCAGTGTCACTGCATGTGTGTTCTTTTTACTAACAAAAACTAGAGTCATTTCATGTGTGTTCTTTTCACATACCACATATGGATCCACCGGTGTCATTGAAATGTATGTTCTCTTTAGAGACCACACATGGATCCACCAGTGTCATTGAATGTGTGTTCTTTTTACTAAGAACAACAAGAGTCATTGAAATGTGTCTTCTCTTCAGAGACCACACATGGATCCACTAGTGTCATTGCATGTGTGTTCTTTTGACTAACAACAACTGGAGTCTTTTTATGTGTGTTCTTTTCACATACCACATATGGATCCACCAGTGTCATTGAAATGTGTGTTCTCTTCAGAGACCACTCATGGATCCACCAGCGTCATTGCATGTGTGTTCTTTTTACTAACAACAACTAGAATCATTGCATGTGTGTTCTTTTCACATACCACATATGGATCCACCAGTGTCATTGCATGTGTGTTCTTTTCATAATCCACACATGGATCCACCCGGGTCATTGCATGTGGTTTCTTTTTACTAACAACTAGTGTCATTGCATGTGTGTTCTTTTCACATACCACACATGGATCCACCGGTGGCATTGAAATGTGTTTTCTCTTCAGAGACCACACATGGATCCACCATTGTCATTGCATGTGTGTTCTTTTTACTAACAACAACCAGAGTCATTGCATGTGTGTTCTTTTCACATACCACATATGGATCCACTAGTGTCATTGCATGTGTGCTTTTTTCACAATCCACCTATGGATCCACCAGTGTCATTGCATGTGTGTTTTTTTTAATAACAACAACTAGAGTCATTTCATGACTCTTCTTTTCGCATACCACATATGGATCCACCAGTGTCATTGAAATGTGTGTTCTCTTCAGAGACCACCCATGGATCCACCAGTGTCATTGCATGTGTGTTCTTTTTACTAACAACAACTAGAGTCATTGCATGTGTGTTCTTTTCACATACCACATATGGATCCACTAGTGTCATTGCATGTGTGCTCTTTTCACTATCCACGTATGATTCCACTAGTGTCATTGCATGTGTGTTCTTTTTACTAACAACAACCAGAGTCATTGAAATGTGTGTTCTTTTCACATACCATCTATGGATCCACTAGTGTCATTGCATGTGTGCTCTTTTCACAATCCACGTATGATTCCACTAGTGTCATTGCATGTGTGTTCTTTTTACTAACAACAACCAGTGCCATTGCATGTGTGTTCTTTTCACAATCCACCTATGGATCCACCAGTGTCATTGCATGTGTGTTCTTTTTACTAACAACAACTGGAATCATTTCATGACTGTTCTTTTCACATACCACATATGGATCCACCAGTGTCATTGAAATGTGTGTTCTCTTCGGAGACCACACATGGATCCACCAGTATCATTACATGTGTGTTCTTTTTACTAACAACCAGAGTCATTGAAATGTGTGTTCTCTTCAGAGACCACACATGGATCCACCAGTGTCATTGCATGTGTGTTCTTTTTACTAACAACAACTGGAGTCATTGCATGTGTGTTCTTTTCACATACCACATATGGATCCACTAGTGTCATTACATGTGTGCTTTTTTCACAATCCACCTATGGATCCACCAGTGTCATTGCATGTGTGTTCTTCTTACTAATAACAACAAGAGTCGTTGAAATGTGTGTTCTTTTCACATACCACATATGGATCCACCGGAGTCATTGAAATGTGTGTTCTTTTCACAATGCACCTATAGATCCACCAGTGTCATTGAAATGTGTGTTCTCTTTAGAGACCACACATGGATCCACTAGTGTCATTGCATGTGTGTGCTTTTTACTAACAACAACTGGAGTCATTTCATGTGTGTTCTTTTCACATACCACATATGGATCCACCGGTGTCATTGAAATGTGTGTTCTCTTTAGAGACCACTCATGGATCCACCAGTGTCATTGCATGTGTGTTCTTTTTACTAGCAACAACCAGAGTCATTGCATGTGTGTTATTTTCATATACCACATATGGATCCACCAGTGTCATTGCATGTGTGTTCTTTTCACAATCCACACATGGATCCACCAGTGTCATTGCATGTGTGTTCTTTTTACTAACAACAACTGGAGCCATTGAATGTGTGTTCTTTTCATATACCACATATGGATCCACCAGTGTCATTGCATGTGTGTTCTTTTCACAATCCACCTATGGATCCACTAGTTTTATTGCATGTGTGTGCTTTTTACTAACAACAACTAGAGTCATTTCATGACTGTTCTTTTCACATACCACATATGGATCCACCAGTGTCATTGAAATGTGTGTTCTCTTCAGAGACCACACATGGATCCACCAGGTCATTGCATGTGGTTTCTTTTTACTAACAACAACCAGTGTCATTGCATGTCTGTTTTTTCACATACCACATATGGATCCACCGGTGTCATTGAAATGTGTGTTCTCTTCAGAGACCACACATGGATCCACCAGTGTCATTGCATGTGGTTTCTTTTTACTAACAACAACCAGTGTCATTGCATGTCTGTTCTTTTCACATACCACATATGGATCCACCAGTGTCATTACATGTGTGCTTTTTTCACAATCCACCTATGCATCCACCAGTGTCATTGCATGTGTGTTCTTTTACTAACAACAACAAGAGTCGTTGAAATTTTTGTTATTTTCACATAACACATAAGGATACACCAGACTCATTGAAATTTTTGTTATTTTCAAAAACCAC
The DNA here is from genome assembly GCA_023614405.1 of Avena insularis. Lineage (NCBI taxonomy): Eukaryota > Viridiplantae > Streptophyta > Magnoliopsida > Poales > Poaceae > Avena > Avena insularis. The sequence goes on from CM042694.1 coordinate 528,168,479, forward strand.
ATATATATCCACCCGTGTCATTGCATGTGTGTTCGTTTTACTAACAACAACTTGAGTCATTTCATGTGTGTTCTTTTCACATACCACATATGGATCCACGGGTGTCGTTGAAATGTGTGTTCTCTTTAGAAACCACACATGGATCCACCAGTGTCATTGCATGTGTGTTCTCTTTACTAACAACAACCAGAGTCATTGCATGTGTGTTCTTTTCACAATCCACACATGGATCCACCAGTGTCATTGCATGTGTGTTCTTTTTACTAACAACAACTAGAGTCATTTCATGTGTGTTCTTTTCACATACCACATATGGATCCACCGGTGTCATTGAAATGTGTGTTCTCTTTAGAGACTACTCATGGATCCACCAGTGCCATTGCATGTGTGTTCTTTTCACATACCACATATGGATCCACCAGTGTCATTGCATGTGTGCTTTTTTCACAATCCACCTATGGATCCACCAGTATCATTGCATGTGTGTTTTTTTACTAACAACAACTAGAGTCATTTCATGACTGTTCTTTTCGCATACCACATATGGATCCACCAGTGTCATTGAAATGTGTGTTCTCTTCAGAGACCACACATGGATCCACCAGTGTCATTGCATGTGTGTTCTTTTTACTAACAACAACTGGAGTCATTGCATGTGTGTTCTTTTCACATACCACATACGGATCCACTAGTGTCATTGCATGTGTGCTCTTTTCAAAATCCACGTGTGATTCCACCAGTGACATTGCATGTGTGTTCTTTTTACTAACAACAACCAGAGTCATTGAAATGTGTGTTCTTTTCACATACCACCTATGGATCCACTAGTGTCATTGCATGTGTGCTCTTTTCACAATGCACGTATGATTCCACTAGTGTCATTGCATGTGTGTTCTTTTTACTAACAACAACCAGTGTCATTGCATGTGTGTTCTTTTCACATTCCACCTATGGATCCACAAGTGTCATTGCATGTGTGTTCTTTTTACTAACAACAACTGGAATCATTTCTTGACTGTTATTTTCACATACCACATATGGATCCACCAGTGTCATTGAAATGTGTGTTCTCTTCGGAGACCACACATGGATCCACCAGTATCATTACATGTGTGTTCTTTTTACTAACAATAAACAGAGTCATTGAAATGTGTGTTCTCTTCAGAGACCACACATGGATCCTGATGTCATTGCATGTGTGTTCTTTATACTAACAACAACTGGAGTCATTGCATGTGTGTTCTTTTCACATACCACATATGGATCCACTAGTGTCATTACATGTGTGCTTTTTTCACAATCCACCTATGGATCCACTAGTGTCATTGCATGTGTGTTCTTTTTACTAACAACAACAAGAGTCATTGAAATTTGTGTTCTTTTCACATACAACATATGGATCCACAAGAGTAATTGAAATGTGTGTTCTTTTCACAATGCACCTATAGATCCATCAGTGTCATTGAAATGTGTGTTCTCTTTAGAGACCACACATGGATCCTGATGTCATTGCATGTGTGTTCTTTTTACTGACAACAACCAGAGTCATTGAAATGTGTGTTCTCTTCAGAGACCACACATGGATCCACCAGTGTCATTGCATGTGTGTTCTTTTTACTAACAACAACTGGAGTCTTTTTATGTGTGTTCTTTTCACATACCACATATGGATCCACCGGTGTCATTGAAATGTGTGTTCTCTTTAGAGACCACTCATGGGTCCACCAGTGTCATTGCATGTGTGTTCTTTTTACTAACAACAACTAGAGTCATTGCATGTGTGTTCTTTTCGCATACCACATATGGATCCAGCAGTGTCATTGCATGTGTGTTCTTTTCACAATCCACACATGGATCCACCAGTGTCATTGCATGTGTGTTCTTTTTACTAACAACAACTGGAGCTATTGAATGTGTGTTCTTTTCACATACCACATACGGATCCACCAGTGTCATTGCATGTGTGCTCTTTTCACAATCCACCTATGGATCCACCAGTGTCATTGGATGTGTGTGCTTTTTACTAACAACAACCAGTGTCATTGCATGTGTGTTCTTTTCACATACCACATATGGATCCACCAGTGTCATTGCATGTGTGTTCTTTTCACAATACACCTATGGATCCACTAGTTTTATTGCATGTGTGCTCTTTATACTAACAACAACTGGAGTCATTTCATGACTATTCTTTTCACATACCACATATGGATCCACCAGTGTCATTGAAATGTGTGATCTCTTCAGACCACACATGGATCCAATAGTTTATTTTCATGAGTGTTCTTTTTACTAATAACAACTGGAGTCATTGCATGTGTGTTCTTTTCACATACCACATATGGTTCCACCAGTGTCATTACATGTGTGCTTTTTTCACAATCCACCTATGGATCCACCAGTGTCATTGCATGTGTGTTCTTTTTACTAACAACAACAACAGTCGTTGAAAAGTGTGTTCTTTTCACATACCACATATGGATTCACCAGAGTCATTGAAATGTGTGTTCTTTTCACAATCCACCTATAGATCCACCAGTGTCATTGCATGTGTGTTCTTTTTACAAACAACAACTGGAGTCATTTCATGTGTGTTCTTTTCACATACCACATATGGATCCACCGGTGTCGTTGAAACGTGTGTTCTCTTTAGAAACCACACATGGATCCACCAGTGTCATTGCATGTGTGTTCTTTTTACTAACAACAACCAGAGTCATTGCATGTGTGTTCTTTTCACATACAAAATTTGGATCCACAGTTGTCATTGCATGTGTGTTCTTTTCACAATCCACACATGGATCCACCAGTGTCATTGCATGTGTGTTCTTTTTACTAACAACAACTGGAGTCATTTCATGTGTGTTCTTTTCACATACCACATATGGATACACCGGTGTCATTGAAATGTGTGTTCTCTTTAGAGACCACTCATGGATCCACCAGTGTCATTGCATGTGTGTTCTTTTTACTAACAACAACCAGAGTCATTGCATGTGTGTTCTTTTCACATACCACATATGGATCCACCAGTGTCATTTCATGTGTGTTCTTTTCACAATCCACACATGGATCCACCAGTGTCATTGCATGTGTGTTCTTTTTACTAACAACAACTGGAGTGATTTCATGTGTGATCTTTTCACATACCACATATGGATCCACCAGTGTCATTGAAATGTGTGTTCTCTTTAGAGACCACTCATGGATCCACCAAAGGTCATTGCATGTGTGTTCTTTTTACCAACAACAACCAGAGTCATTGCATGTGTGTTCATTTCACATACCACATATGGATCCACCAGTGTCATTGCATGTGTGTTGTTTTCACAATCCACACATGGATCCACCAGTGTCATTGCATGTGTGTTCTTTTACTAACAACAACTGAGTCATTGCATGTGTTCTTTTCACATACCACATACGGATCCACCAAGTCATTGCATGTGTGCTCTTTTCACAATCCACCTATGGATCCACCAAAGTGTCATTGCATGTCTGTTCTTTTACTAACAACAACCAGGTCATTATGCAGGTGTTCTTTTCACATACCACATATGGATCCACCAATGTCATTGCATGTGTGTTCTTTTCACAATCCGCCTATGGATCCACTAGTGTCATTGCATGTGTGTTCTTTTTACTAACAACAACTGGAGTCATTTCATGACTGTTCTTTTCACATACCACATATGGATCCACCAGTGTCATTGAAATGTGTGTTCACTTCAAAGACCACACATGGATCCACCAGTGTCATTACATGTGTGTTCTTTTTACTAATAACAACTGGAGTCATTGCATGTGTGTTCTTTTCACATACCACATATGGATCCACTAGTGTCATTGCATGTGTGCTCTTTTCACAATCCACCTATGGATCCACCAGTGTCATAGCATGTGTGGTTTTTTTACTAACAACAACTAGAGTCATTGAAATGTGTGTTCTTTTCACATACCACCTATGGATCCACCAGTGTCATTGCATGTGTGTTCTTTTCACAATCCACCTATGGATCTACCAGTGTCAGTGCATGTGTGTTCTTTTTACTAATAACAACCAGAGTCATTGCATGTGTGTTCTTTTCACATATCACATATGGATCCACCAATGTCATTGCATGTGTGTTCTTTTCATAATCCACCTTTCGAGCCACCAGTGTCACTGCATGTGTGTTCTTTTTCTAACAACAACTGAGTCATTTCATGTCGTTCTTTTCACATACCATATATGGATCCACCAGTGTCATTGAAATGTGTTCTCTTTAGAGACCACAATTGGATCCACCAGTGTCATTGCATGTGTGGTCTTTTTACTAACAACAACCAGAGTTATTGAAATGTGTGTTCTCTTCAGAGACCACACATGGATCCACCATTGTCATTGCATGTGTGGTCTTTTACTAACAACAACCAGTGTCATTGCATGTGTGTTCTTTTCAAATACCACATATGGATCCACCAGTGTCATTCCATGTGTGTTCTCTTTAGAGACCACACATGGATCCACCAGTGTCATTGCATGTGCGTTCTTGTCACTAACAACAACCAGAGTCATTGCATGTGTGTTCTTTTCACATAATAGATATGGATCCACTAGTGTCATTGCATGTGTTTTCTTTTCACAATCCACCTATGGATCCACCAGTGTCATTGCATGTGTGTTCTTTTTACTAACAACAACTAGAGTCATTTCATGTGGCTAGTTTTCACATACCACATATGTATCCACCGGTTTAATTGAAATGTGTGTTCTCAGAGACCACACTTGGATCCACCTGTGTCATTACATGTGTGTTCTTTTTACTAACAACAAATGGAGTCATTGCATGTGTGTTCTTTTCACATACCACATATGGATCCACCAGTGTCATTACATGTGTGTTGTTTTCACAATCCACACATGGATCCACCAGTGTCATTGCATGTGTGTTCTTTTTACTAACAACAACTGGAGTCATTGCATGTGTGTTCATTTCACATACCACATATGGATCCACCAGTGTCATTGCATGCGTGTTGTTTTCACAATCACACATGGATCCACCAGTGTCATTGCATGTGTGTTCTTTTTACTAACAACAACTGAGTCATTGCATGTGTGTTCTTTTCACATACCACATAATGGATCCACCAAAGGTCATTGCATGTGTGCTCTTTCACAATCCACCTATGGATCCACCAGTGTCATTGCATGTCCGTTCTTTTACTAACAACAACCAGGTCATTATGTGTGTTCTTTTCACAATCCACATATGGATCCACCATTGTCATTGCATGTGTGTTCTTTTCACAATCCGCCTATGGATCCACTAGTGTCATTGCATGCGTGTTCTTTTTACTAACAACAACTGGAGTCATTTCATGACTGTTCTTTTCACATACCACATATGGATCCACCAGTGTCATTGAATGTGTGTTCTCTTCAGAGACCACACATGGATCCACCAGTGTCATTACATGTGTGTTCTTTTTACTAACAACAACTAGAGTCATTGCATGTGTGTTCTTTTCACATACCACATATGGATCCACCAGTGTCATTGCATGTGTGTTCTTTTCATAATCCACCCATGGATCCACCCGGGTCATTGCATGTGGTTTCTTTTTACTAACAACTAGTGTCATTGCATGTGTGTTCTTTTCACATACCACACATGGATCCACCGGTGGCATTGAAATGTGTTTTCTCTTCAGAGACCACACATGGATCCACCATTGTCATTGCATGTGTGTTCTTTTTACTAACAACAACCAGAGTCATTGCATGTGTGTTCTTTTCACATACCACATATGGATCCACTAGTGTCATTGCATGTGTGCTTTTTTCACAATCCACCTATGGATCCACCAGTGTCATTGCATGTGTGTTTTTTAATAACAACAACTAGAGTCATTTCATGACTCTTCTTTTCAGATACCACATATGGATCCACCAAAGGTCATTGCATGTGTGTTCTTTTACTAACAACAACTAGAGTCATTGCATGTGTTCTTTTCACATACCACATATGGATCCACTAGTGTCATTGCATGTGTGCTCTTTTCACAATCCACGTATGATTCCACTAGTGTCATTGCATGTGTGTTCTTTTTACTAACAACAACCAGAGTCATTGAAATGTGTGTTCTTTTCACATACCATCTATGGATCCACTAGTGTCATTGCATGTGTGCTCTTTTCACAATCCACGTATGATTCCACTAGTGTCATTACATGTGTGTTCTTTTTACTAACAACAACCAGTGCCATTGCATGTGTGTTCTTTTCACAATCCACCTATGGATCCACCAGTGTCATTGCATGTGTGTTCTTTTTACTAACAACCAGAGTCATTGAAATGTGTGTTCTCTTCAGAGACCACACATGGATCCACCAGTGTCATTGCATGTGTGTTCTTTTTACTAACAACAACTGGAGTCATTGCATGTGTGTTCTTTTCACATACCACATATGGATCCACTAGTGTCATTACATGTGTGCTTTTTTCACAATCCACCTATGGATCCACCAGTGTCATTGCATGTGTGTTCTTCTTACTAATAACAACAAGAGTCGTTGAAATGTGTGTTCTTTTCACATACCACATATGGATCCACCGGAGTCATTGAAATGTGTGTTCTTTTCACAATGCACCTATAGATCCACCAGTGTCATTGAAATGTGTGTTCTCTTTAGAGACCACACATGGATCCACTAGTGTCATTGCATGTGTGTGCTTTTTACTAACAACAACTGGAGTCATTTCATGTGTGTTCTTTTCACATACCACATATGGATCCACCGGTGTCATTGAAATGTGTGTTCTCTTTAGAGACCACTCATGGATCCACCAGTGTCATTGCATGTGTGTTCTTTTTACTAGCAACAACCAGAGTCATTGCATGTGTGTTCTTTTCGCATACCACATATGGATCCACCAGTGTCATTGCATGTGTGTTCTTTTCACAATCCACACATGGATCCACCAGTGTCATTGCATGTGTGTTCTTTTTACTAACAACAACTGGAGCCATTGAATGTGTGTTCTTTTCATATACCACATATGGATCCACCAGTGTCATTGCATGTGTGTTCTTTTCACAATCCACCTATGGATCCACTAGTTTTATTGCATGTGTGTGCTTTTTACTAACAACAACTAGAGTCATTTCATGACTGTTCTTTTCACATACCACATATGGATCCACCAGTGTCATTGAAATGTGTGTTCTCTTCAGAGACCACACATGGATCCACCAGTGTCATTGCATGTGGTTTCTTTTTACTAACAACAACCAGTGTCATTGCATGTCTGTTTTTTCACATACCACATATGGATCCACCGGTGTCATTGAAATGTGTGTTCTCTTCAGAGACCACACATGGATCCACCAGTGTCATTGCATGTGGTTTCTTTTTACTAACAACAACCAGTGTCATTGCATGTCTGTTCTTTTCACATACCACATATGGATCCACCAGTGTCATTACATGTGTGCTTTTTTCACAATCCACCTATGCATCCACCAGTGTCATTGCATGTGTGTTCTTTTTACTAACAACAACAAGAGTCGTTGAAATGTGTGTTCTTTTCACATACCACATATGGATCCACCAGAGTCATTGAAATGTGTGTTCTTTTCACAATCCACCTATAGATCCACCAGTGTCATTGCATGTGTGTTCTTTTTACTAACAACAACTTGAGTCATTTCATGTGTGTTCTTTTCACATACCACATATGGATCCACGGGTGTCGTTGAAATGTGTGTTCTCTTTAGAAACCACACATGGATCCACCAGTGTCATTGCATGTGTGTTCTCTTTACTAACAACAACCAGAGTCATTGCATGTGTGTTCTTTTCACAATCCACACATGGATCCACCAGTGTCATTGCATGTGTGTTCTTTTTACTAACAACAACTAGAGTCATTTCATGTGTGTTCTTTTCACATACCACATATGGATCCACCGGTGTCATTGAAATGTGTGTTCTCTTTAGAGACTACTCATGGATCCACCAGTGCCATTGCATGTGTGTTCTTTTCACATACCACATATGGATCCACCAGTGTCATTGCATGTGTGCTTTTTTCACAATCCACCTATGGATCCACCAGTATCATTGCATGTGTGTTTTTTTACTAACAACAACTGGAGTCATTTCATGACTGTTCTTTTCGCATACCACATATGGATCCACCAGTGTCATTGAAATGTGTGTTCTTCAGAGACCACATGGATCCACCAATGTCATTGCATGTGTGTTCTTTTTACTAACAACAACTGGAGTCATTGCATGTGTGTTCTTTTCACATACCACATAGGGATACACTAGTTTAATTTCATTTGTGCTCTTTTCAAAATCCACGTGTGATTCCACCAGTGACATTGCATGTGTGTTCTTTTTACTAACAACAACCAGAGTCATTGAAATGTGTGTTCTTTTCACATACCACCTATGGATCCACTAGTGTCATTGCATGTGTGCTCTTTTCACAATGCACGTATGATTCCACTAGTGTCATTGCATGTGTGTTCTTTTTACTAACAACAACCAGTGTCATTGCATGTGTGTTCTTTTCACATTCCACCTATGGATCCACAAGTGTCATTGCATGTGTGTTCTTTTTACTAACAACAACTGGAATCATTTCTTGACTGTTATTTTCACATACCACATATGGATCCACCAGTGTCATTGAAATGTGTGTTCTCTTCGGAGACCACACATGGATCCACCAGTATCATTACATGTGTGTTCTTTTTACTAACAATAAACAGAGTCATTGAAATGTGTGCTCTCTTCAGAGACCACACATGGATCCACCAGTGTCATTGCATGTGTGTTCTTTATACTAACAACAACTGGAGTCATTGCATGTGTGTTCTTTTCACATACCACATATGGATCCACTAGTGTCATTACATGTGTGCTTTTTTCACAATCCACCTATGGATCCACTAGTGTCATTGCATGTGTGTTCTTTTTACTAACAACAACAAGAGTCTTTGAAATGTGTGTTCTTTTCACATACCACATATGGATCCACAAGAGTCATTGAAATGTGTGTTCTTTTCACAATGCACCTATAGATCCATCAGTGTCATTGAAATGTGTGTTCTCTTTAGAGACCACACATGGATCCACCAGTGTCATTGCATGTGTGTTCTTTTTACTGACAACAACCAGAGTCATTGAAATGTGTGTTCTCTTCAGAGACCACACATGGATCCACCAGTGTCATTGCATGTGTGTTCTTTTTACTAACAACAACTGAGTCTTTTATGTGTTCTTTTCACATACCACATATGGATCCACCGGTGTCATTGAAATGTGTGTTCTCTTTAGAGACCACTCATGGGTCCACCAGTGTCATTGCATGTGTGTTCTTTTTACTAACAACAACTAGAGTCATTGCATGTGTGTTCTTTTCGCATACCACATATGGATCCAGCAGTGTCATTGCATGTGTGTTCTTTTCACAATCCACACATGGATCCACCAGTGTCATTGCATGTGTGTTCTTTTTACTAACAACAACTGGAGCTATTGAATGTGTGTTCTTTTCACATACCACATACGGATCCACCAGTGTCATTGCATGTGTGCTCTTTCACAATCCACCTATGGATCCACCAGTGTCATTGGATGTGTGTGCTTTTTACTAACAACAACCAGTGTCATTGCATGTGTTCTTTTCACATACCACATATGGATCCACCTGTGTCATTGCATGTGTGTTCTTTTCACAATACACCTATGGATCCACTAGTTTTATTGCATGTGTGCTCTTTATACTAACAACAACTGGAGTCATTTCATGACTATTCTTTTCACATACCACATATGGATCCACCAGTGTCATTGAAATGTGTGATCTCTTCAGAGACCACACATGGATCCACTAGTGTCTTTACATGTGTGTTCTTTTTACTAATAACAACTGGAGTCATTGCATGTGTGTTCTTTTCACATACCACATATGGTTCCACCAGTGTCATTACATGTGTGCTTTTTTCACAATCCACCTATGGATCCACCAGTGTCATTGCATGTGTGTTCTTTTTACTAACAACAACAACAGTCGTTGAAAAGTGTGTTCTTTTCACATACCACATATGGATTCACCAGAGTCATTGAAATGTGTGTTCTTTTCACAATCCACCTATAGATCCACCAAAGTGTCATTGCATGTGTGTTCTTTTTACAAACAACAACTAGAGTCATTTCATGTGTGTTCTTTTCACATACCACATATGGATCCACCGGTGTCGTTGAAACGTGTGTTCTCTTTAGAAACCACACATGGATCCACCAGTGTCATTGCATGTGTGTTCTTTTTACTAACAACAACCAGAGTCATTGCATGTGTGTTCTTTTCACATACCACATTTGGATCCACCAGTGTCATTGCATGTGTGTTCTTTTCACAATCCACACATGGATCCACCAGTGTCATTGCATGTGTGTTCTTTTTACTAACAACAACTGGAGTCATTTCATGTGTGTTCTTTTCACATACCACATATGGATACACCGGTGTCATTGAAATGTGTGTTCTCTTTAGAGACCACTCATGGATCCACCAGTGTCATTGCATGTGTGTTCTTTTTACTAACAACAACCAGAGTCATTGCATGTGTGTTCTTTTCACATACCACATATGGATCCACCAGTGTCATTGCATGTGTGTTCTTTTCACAATCCACACATGGATCCACCAGTGTCATTGCATGTGTGTTCTTTTTACTAACAACAACTGGAGTCATTTCATGTGTGTTCTTTTCACATACCACATATGGATCCACCGGTGTCATTGAAATGTGTGTTCTCTTTAGAGACCACTCATGGATCCACCAGTGTCATTGCATGTGTGTTCTTTTTACTAACAACAACCAGAGTCATTGCATGTGTGTTCATTTCACATACCACATATGGATCCACCAGTGTCATTGCATGTGTGTTGTTTTCACAATCCACACATGGATCCACCAGTGTCATTGCATGTGTGTTCTTTTTACTAACAACAACTGGAGTCATTGCATGTGTGTTCTTTTCACATACCACATACGGATCCACCAGTGTCATTGCATATGTGCTCTTTTCACAATCCACCTATGGATCCACCAGTGTCATTGCATGTACATTCTTTTACTAACAACAACCAGTGTCATTGCGTGTGTGTTCTTTTCACATACCACATATGGATCCACCAATGTCATTGCATGTGTTCTTTTCACAATCCGCCTATGGATCCACTAGTGTCATTGCATGTGTGTTCTTTTTACTAACAACAACTGGAGTCATTTCATGACTGTTCTTTTCACATACCACATATGGATCCACCAGTGTCATTGAAATGTGTGTTCACTTCAAAGACCACACATGGATCCACCAGTGTCATTACATGTGTGTTCTTTTTACTAATAACAACTGGAGTCATTGCATGTGTGTTCTTTTCACATACCACATATGGATCCACTAGTGTCATTGCATGTGTGCTCTTTTCACAATCCACCTATGGATCCACCAGTGTCATAGCATGTGTGGTTTTTTTACTAACAACAACTAGAGTCATTGAAATGTGTGTTCTTTTCACATACCACCTATGGATCCACCAGTGTCATTGCATGTGTGTTCTTTTCACAATCCACCTATGGATCTACCAAAGGTCAGTGCATGTGTGTTCTTTTTACTAATAACAACCAGAGTCATTGCATGTGTGTTCTTTTCACATATCACATATGGATCCACCAATGTCATTGCATGTGTGTTCTTTTCATAATCCACCTTTGGAGCCACCAGTGTCACTGCATGTGTGTTCTTTTTCTAACAACAACTGGAGTCATTTCATGCTGTTCTTTTCACATACCATATATGGATCCACCAGTGTCATTGAAATGTGTGTTCTCTTTAGAGACCACAATTGGATCCACCAGTGTCATTGCATGTGTGGTCTTTTTACTAACAACAACCAGAGTTATTGAAATGTGTGTTCTCTTCAGAGACCACACATGGATCCACCATTGTCATTGCATGTGTGTTCTTTTACTAACAACAACCAGTGTCATTGCATGTGTGTTCTTTTCAAATACCACATATGGATCCACCAGTGTCATTCCATGTGTGTTCTCTTTAGAGACCACACATGGATCCACCAGTGTCATTGCATGTGCGTTCTTGTCACTAACAACAACCAGAGTCATTGCATGTGTGTTCTTTTCACATAATAGATATGGATCCACCAGTGTCATTGCATGTGTTTTCTTTTCACAATCCACCTATGGATCCACCAGTGTCATTGCATGTGTGTTCTTTTTACTAACAACAACTAGAGTCATTTCATGACTGTTCTTTTCACATACCACATATGTATCCACCAGTGTCATTGAAATGTGTGTTCTCTTCAGAGACCACACTTGGATCCACCTGTGTCATTACATGTGTGTTCTTTTTACTAACAACAAATGGAGTCATTGCATGTGTGTTCTTTTCACATACCACATATGGATCCACCAGTGTCATTACATGTGTGTTGTTTTCACAATCCACACATGGATCCACCAGTGTCATTGCATGTGTGTTCTTTTTACTAACAACAACTGGAGTCATTGCATGTGTGTTCATTTCACATACCACATATGGATCCACCAGTGTCATTGCATGTGTGTTGTTTTCACAATCCACACATGGATCCACCAGTGTCATTGCATGTGTGTTCTTTTTACTAACAACAACTGGAGTCATTGCATGTGTGTTCTTTTCACATACCACATACGGATCCACCAGTGTCATTGCATGTGTGCTCTTTTCACAATCCACCTATGGATCCACCAGTGTCATTGCATGTCTGTTCTTTTTACTAACAACAACCAGTGTCATTATGTGTGTGTTCTTTTCACATACCACATATGGATCCACCAATGTCATTGCATGTGTGTTCTTTTCACAATCCGCCTATGGATCCACTAGTGTCATTGCATGCGTGTTCTTTTTACTAACAACAACTGGAGTCATTTCATGACTGTTCTTTTCACATACCACATATGGATCCACCAGTGTCATTGAAATGTGTGTTCTCTTCAGAGACCACACATGGATCCACCAGTGTCATTACATGTGTGTTCTTTTTACTAACAACAACTAGAGTCATTGCATGTGTGTTCTTTTCACATACCACATATGGATCCACCAGTGTCATTGCATGTGTGTTCTTTTCATAATCCACACATGGATCCACCCGGGTCATTGCATGTGGTTTCTTTTTACTAACAACTAGTGTCATTGCATGTGTGTTCTTTTCACATACCACACATGGATCCACCGGTGGCATTGAAATGTGTTTTCTCTTCAGAGACCACACATGGATCCACCATTGTCATTGCATGTGTGTTCTTTTTACTAACAACAACCAGAGTCATTGCATGTGTGTTCTTTTCACATACCACATATGGATCCACTAGTGTCATTGCATGTGTGCTTTTTTCACAATCCACCTATGGATCCACCAGTGTCATTGCATGTGTGTTTTTTTTAATAACAACAACTAGAGTCATTTCATGACTCTTCTTTTCGCATACCACATATGGATCCACCAGTGTCATTGCATGTGTGTTCTTTTTACTAACAACAACTAGAGTCATTGCATGTGTGTTCTTTTCACATACCACATATGGATCCACTAGTGTCATTGCATGTGTGCTCTTTTCACAATCCACGTATGATTCCACTAGTGTCATTGCATGTGTGTTCTTTTTACTAACAACAACCAGAGTCATTGAAATGTGTGTTCTTTTCACATACCATCTATGGATCCACTAGTGTCATTGCATGTGTGCTCTTTTCACAATCCACGTATGATTCCACTAGTGTCATTGCATGTGTGTTCTTTTTACTAACAACAACCAGTGCCATTGCATGTGTGATATTTTCACAATCCACCTATGGATCCACCAGTGTCATTGCATGTGTGTTCTTTTTACTAACAACCAGAGTCATTGAAATGTGTGTTCTCTTCAGAGACCACACATGGATCCACCAGTGTCATTGCATGTGTGTTCTTTTTACTAACAACAACTGGAGTCATTGCATGTGTGTTCTTTTCACATACCACATATGGATCCACTAGTGTCATTACATGTGTGCTTTTTTCACAATCCACCTATGGATCCACCAGTGTCATTGCATGTGTGTTCTTCTTACTAATAACAACAAGAGTCGTTGAAATGTGTGTTCTTTTCACATACCACATATGGATCCACCGGAGTCATTGAAAGGTGTGTTCTTTTCACAATGCACCAATAGATCCACCCGTGTCATTGAAATGGGTGTTCTTTAGAGACCACACATGGATCCACTAGTGTCATTGCATGTGTGTGCTTTTTACTAACAACAACTGGAGTCATTTCATGTGTGTTCTTTTCACATACCACATATGGATCCACCGGTGTCATTGAAATGTGTGTTCTCTTTAGAGACCACTCATGGATCCACCAGTGTCATTGCATGTGTGTTCTTTTTACTAGCAACAACCAGAGTCATTGCATGTGTGTTCTTTTCGCATACCACATATGGATCCACCAGTGTCATTGCATGTGTGTTCTTTTCACAATCCACACATGGATCCACCAGTGTCATTGCATGTGTGTTCTTTTTACTAACAACAACTGGAGCCATTGAATGTGTGTTCTTTTCACATACCACATACGGATCCACCAGTGTCATTGCATGTGTGCTCTTTTCACAATCCACCTATGGATCCACCAGTGTCATTGCATGTGTGTGCTTTTTACTAACAACAACCAGTGTCATTGCATGTGTGTTCTTTTCATATACCACAGATGGATCCACCAGTGTCATTGCATGTGTGTTCTTTTCACAATCCACCTATGGATCCACTAGTTTTATTGCATGTGTGTTCTTTATACTAACAACAACTAGAGTCATTTCATGACTGTTCTTTTCACATACCACATATGGATCCACCAGTGTCATTGAAATGTGTGTTCTCTTCAGAGACCACACATGGATCCACCAGTGTCATTGCATGTGGTTTCTTTTTACTAACAACAACCAGTGTCATTGCATGTCTGTTCTTTTCACATACCACATATGGATCCACCGGTGTCATTGAAATGTGTGTTCTCTTCAGAGACCACACATGGATCCACCAGTGTCATTGCATGTGGTTTCTTTTTACTAACAACAACCAGTGTCATTGCATGTCTGTTCTTTTCACATACCACATATGGATCCACCAGTGTCATTACATGTGTGCTTTTTTCACAATCCACCTATGCATCCACCAGTGTCATTGCATGTGTGTTCTTTTTACTAACAACAACAAGAGTCGTTGAAATGTGTGTTCTTTTCACATACCACATATGGATCCACCAGAGTCATTGAAATGTGTGTTCTTTTCACAATCCACCTATAGATCCACCAGTGTCATTGCATGTGTGTTCTTTTTACTAACAACAACTTGAGTCATTTCATGTGTGTTCTTTTCACATACCACATATGGATCCACGGGTGTCGTTGAAATGTGTGTTCTCTTTAGAAACCACACATGGATCCACCAGTGTCATTGCATGTGTGCTCTCTTTACTAACAACAACCAGAGTCATTGCATGTGTGTTCTTTTCACATACCACATTTGGATCCACCAGTGTCATTGCATGTGTGTTCTTTTCACAATCCACACATGGATCCACCAGTGTCATTGCATGTGTGTTCTTTTTACTAACAACAACTAGAGTCATTTCATGTGTGTTCTTTTCACATACCACATATGGATCCACCGGTGTCATTGAAATGTGTGTTCTCTTTAGAGACTACTCATGGATCCACCAGTGCCATTGCATGTGTGTTCTTTTCACATACCACATATGGATCCACCAGTGTCATTGCATGTGTGCTTTTTTCACAATCCACCTATGGATCCACCAGTATCATTGCATGTGTGTTTTTTTACTAACAACAACTGGAGTCATTTCATGACTGTTCTTTTCACATACCACATATGGATCCTCCAGTGTCATTGAAATGTGTGTTCTCTTCAGAGACCACACATGGATCCACCAGTGTCATTGCATGTGTGTTCTTTTTACTAACAACAACCAGAGTCATTGCATGTGTGTTCTTTTCACATACCACATATGGATCCACTAGTGTCATTGCATGTGTGCTCTTTCCATAATCCACGTGATTCCACCAAGTGACATTGCATGTGTGTTCTTTTTACTAACAACAACCAGAGTCATTGAAATGTGTGTTCTTTTCACATACCACCTATGGATCCACTAGTGTCATTGCATGTGTGCTCTTTTCACAATGCACGTATGATTCCACCAGTGTCATTGCATGTGTGTTCTTTTTACTAACAACAACCAGTGTCATTGCATGTGTGTTCTTTTCACATTCCACCTATGGATCCACAAGTGTCATTGCATGTGTGTTCTTTTTACTAACAACAACTGGAATCATTTCTTGACTGTTATTTTCACATACCACATATGGATCCACCAGTGTCATTGAAATGTGTGTTCTCTTCGGAGACCACACATGGATCCACCAGTATCATTACATGTGTGTTCTTTTTACTAACAATAAACAGAGTCATTGAAATGTGTGTTCTCTTCAGAGACCACACATGGATCCACCAGTGTCATTGCATGTGTGTTCTTTATACTAACAACAACTGGAGTCATTGCATGTGTGTTCTTTTCACATACCACATATGGATCCACTAGTGTCATTACATGTGTGCTTTTTTCACAATCCACCTATGGATCCACTAGTGTCATTGCATGTGTGTTCTTTTTACTAACAACAACAAGAGTCTTTGAAATGTGTGTTCTTTTCACATACCACATATGGATCCACAAGAGTCATTGAAATGTGTGTTCTTTTCACAATGCACCTATAGATCCATCAGTGTCATTGAAATGTGTGTTCTCTTTAGAGACCACACATGGATCCACCAGTGTCATTGCATGTGTGTTCTTTTTACTGACAACAACCAGAGTCATTGAAATGTGTGTTCTCTTCAGAGACCACACATGGATCCACCAGTGTCATTGCATGTGTGTTCTTTTTACTAACAACAACTGGAGTCTTTTTATGTGTGTTCTTTTCACATACCACATATGGATCCACCGGTGTCATTGAAATGTGTGTTCTCTTTAGAGACCACTCATGGGTCCACCAGTGTCATTGCATGTGTGTTCTTTTTACTAACAACAACTAGAGTCATTGCATGTGTGTTCTTTTCGCATACCACATATGGATCCAGCAGTGTCATTGCATGTGTGTTCTTTTCACAATCCACACATGGATCCACCAGTGTCATTGCATGTGTGTTCTTTTTACTAACAACAACTGGAGCTATTGAATGTGTGTTCTTTTCACATACCACATACGGATCCACCAGTGTCATTGCATGTGTGCTCTTTTCACAATCCACCTATGGATCCACCAGTGTCATTGCATGTGTGTGCTTTTTACTAACAACAACCAGTGTCATTGCATGTGTGTTCTTTTCACATACCACATATGGATCCACCAGTGTCATTGCATGTGTGTTCTTTTCACAATACACCTATGGATCCACTAGTTTTATTGCATGTGTGCTCTTTATACTAACAACAACTGGAGTCATTTCATGACTATTCTTTTCACATACCACATATGGATCCACCAGTGTCATTGAAATGTGTGATCTCTTCAGAGACCACACATGGATCCACTAGTGTCTTTACATGTGTGTTCTTTTTACTAATAACAACTGGAGTCATTGCATGTGTGTTCTTTTCACATACCACATATGGTTCCACCAGTGTCATTACATGTGTGCTTTTTTCACAATCCACCTATGGATCCACCAGTGTCATTGCATGTGTGTTCTTTTTACTAACAACAACAAGAGTCGTTGAAAAGTGTGTTCTTTTCACATACCACATATGGATCCACCAGAGTCATTGAAATGTGTGTTCTTTTCACAATCCACCTATAGATCCACCAGTGTCATTGCATGTGTGTTCTTTTTACAAACAACAACTGGAGTCATTTCATGTGTGTTCTTTTCACATACCACATATGGATCCACCGGTGTCGTTGAAACGTGTGTTCTCTTTAGAAACCACACATGGATCCACCAGTGTCATTGCATGTGTGTTCTTTTTACTAACAACAACCAGAGTCATTGCATGTGTGTTCTTTTCACATACCACATTTGGATCCACCAGTGTCATTGCATGTGTGTTCTTTTCACAATCCACACATGGATCCACCAGTGTCATTGCATGTGTGTTCTTTTTACTAACAACAACTGGAGTCATTTCATGTGTGTTCTTTTCACATACCACATATGGATACACCGGTGTCATTGAAATGTGTGTTCTCTTTAGAGACCACTCATGGATCCACCAGTGTCATTGCATGTGTGTTCTTTTTACTAACAACAACCAGAGTCATTGCATGTGTGTTCTTTTCACATACCACATATGGATCCACCAGTGTCATTGCATGTGTGTTCTTTTCACAATCCACCTATGGATCCACCAGTGTCATTGCATGTGTGTTCTTTTTACTAACAACAACTGGAGTCATTTCATGTGTGTTCTTTTCACATACCACATATGGATCCACCGGTGTCATTGAAATGTGTGTTCTCTTTAGAGACCACTCATGGATCCACCAGTGTCATTGCATGTGTGTTCTTTTTACTAACAACAACCAGAGTCATTGCATGTGTGTTCATTTCACATACCACATATGGATCCACCAGTGTCATTGCATGTGTGTTGTTTTCACAATCCACACATGGATCCACCAGTGTCATTGCATGTGTGTTCTTTTTACTAACAACAACTGGAGTCATTGCATGTGTGTTCTTTTCACATACCACATACGGATCCACCAGTGTCATTGCATGTGTGCTCTTTTCACAATCCACCTATGGATCCACCAGTGTCATTGCATGTCTGTTCTTTTTACTAACAACAACCAGTGTCATTGCGTGTGTGTTCTTTTCACATACCACATATGGATCCACCAATGTCATTGCATGTGTGTTCTTTTCACAATCCGCCTATGGATCCACTAGTGTCATTGCATGTGTGTTCTTTTTACTAACAACAACTGGAGTCATTTCATGACTGTTCTTTTCACATACCACATATGGATCCACCAGTGTCATTGAAATGTGTGTTCTCTTCAGAGACCACACATGGATCCACCAGTGTCATTACATGTGTGTTCTTTTTACTAATAACAACTGGAGTCATTGCATGTGTGTTCTTTTCACATACCACATATGGATCCACTAGTGTCATTGCATGTGTGCTCTTTTCACAATCCACCTATGGATCCACCAGTGTCATAGCATGTGTGGTTCTTTTAGTAACAACAACTAGAGTCATTGAAATGTGTGTTCTTTTCACATACCACCTATGGATCCACCAGTGTCATTGCATGTGTGTTCTTTTCACAATCCACCTATGGATCTACCAGTGTCAGTGCATGTGTGTTCTTTTTACTAATAACAACCAGAGTCATTGCATGTGTGTTCTTTTCACATATCACATATGGATCCACCAATGTCATTGCATGTGTGTTCTTTTCATAATCCACCTATGGAGCCACCAGTGTCATTGCATGTGTGTTCTTTTTCTAACAACAACTGGAGTCATTTCATGCTGTTCTTTTCACATACCATATATGGATCCACCAGTGTCATTGAAATGTGTGTTCTCTTTAGAGACCACAATTGGATCCACCAGTGTCATTGCATGTGTGGTCTTTTTACTAACAACAACCAGAGTTATTGAAATGTGTGTTCTCTTCAGAGACCACACATGGATCCACCATTGTCATTGCATGTGTGTTCTTTTACTAACAACAACCAGTGTCATTGCATGTGTGTTCTTTTCAAATACCACATATGGATCCACCAGTGTCATTGCATGTGTGTTCTCTTTAGAGACCACACATGGATCCACCAATGTCATTGCATGTGCGTTCTTGTCACTAAGAACAACCAGAGTCATTGCATGTGTGTTCTTTTCACATACTAGATATGGATCCACCAGTGTCATTGCATGTGTTTTCTTTTCACAATCCACCTATGGATCCACCAGTGTCATTGCATGTGTGTTCTTTTTACTAACAACAACTAGAGTCATTTCATGACTGTTCTTTTCACATACCACATATGTATCCACCAGTGTCATTGAAATGTGTGTTCTCTTCAGAGACCACACTTGGATCCACCTGTGTCATTACATGTGTGTTCTTTTTACTAACAACAAATGGAGTCATTGCATGTGTGTTCTTTTCACATACCACATATGGATCCACCAGTGTCATTACATGTGTGTTGTTTTCACAATCCACACATGGATCCACTAGTGTCATTGCATGTGTGTTCTTTTTACTAACAACAACTGGAGTCATTGCATGTGTGTTCATTTCACATACCACATATGGATCCACCAGTGTCATTGCATGTGTGTTGTTTTCACAATCCACACATGGATCCACCAGTGTCATTGCATGTGTGTTCTTTTTACTAACAACAACTGGAGGCATTTCATGTGTGTTCTTTTCACATACCACATAAGGATCCACCAGTGTCATTGCATGTGTGCTCTTTTCACAATCCACCTATGGATCCACCAGTGTCATTGCATATACATTTCTTTTACTAACAACAACCAGTGTCATTGCGTGTGTGTTCTTTTCACATACCACATATGGATCCACCAATGTCATTGCATGTGTGTTCTTTTCACAATCCGCCTATGGATCCACAAGTGTCATTGCATGCGTGTTCTTTTTACTAACAACAACTGGAGTCATTTCATGACTGTTCTTTTCACATACCACATATGGATCCACCAGTGTCATTGAAATGTGTGTTCTCTTCAGAGACCACACATGGATCCACCAGTGTCATTACATGTATGTTCTTTTTACTAATAACAACTGGAGTCATTGCATGTGTGTTCTTTTCACATACCACATATGGATCCACTAGTGTCATTGCATGTGTGCTCTTTTCACAATCCACCTATGGATCCACCAGTGTCATAGCATGTGTGGTTTTTTTACTAACAACAACTAGAGTCATTGAAATGTGTGTTCTTTTCACATACCACCTATGGATCCACCAGTGTCATTGCATGTGTGTTCTTTTCACAATCCACCTATGGATCTACCAGTGTCATTACATGTGTGTTCTTTTTACTAATAACAACCAGAGTCATTGCATGTGTGTTCTTTTCACATATCACATATGGATCCACCAATGTCATTGCATGTGTGTTCTTTTCATAATCCACCCATGGAGCCACCAGTGTCATTGCATGTGTGTTCTTTTTCTAACAACAACTAGAGTCATTTCATGTTGTTCTTTTCACATACCATATATGGATCCACCAGTGTCATTGAAATGTGTGTTCTCTTTAGAGACCACAATTGGATCCACCAGTGTCATTGCATGTGTGTTCTTTTTACTAACAACAACCAGAGTTATTGAAAATGTGTGTTTTCTTCAGAGACCACACATGCATCCACCATTGTCATTGCATGTGTGTTCTTTTACTAACAACAACCAGTGTCATTGCATGTGTGTTCTTTTCAAATACCACATATGGATCCACCAGTGTCATTGCATGTGTGTTCTCTTCAGAGACCACACATGGATCCACCAGTGTCATTGCATGTGCGTTCTTGTCACTAACAACAACCAGAGTCATTGCATGTGTGTTCTTTTCACATACTAGATATGGATCCACCAGTGTCATTGCATGTGTTTTCTTTTCACAATCCACCTATGGATCCACCAGTGTCATTGCATGTGTGTTCTTTTTACTAACAACAACTAGAGTCATTTCATGATTGTTCTTTTCACATACCACATATGTATCCACCAGTGTCATTGAAATGTGTGTTCTCTTCAGAGACCACACTTGGATCCACCTGTGTCATTACATGTGTGTTCTTTTTACTAACAACAAATGGAGTCATTGCATGTGTGTTCTTTTCACATACCACATATGGATCCACCAGTGTCATTACATGTGTGCTTTTTTCACAATCCACCTATCGATCCACTAGTGTCATTGCATGTGTGTTCTTATTACTAACAACAACTAGAGTCATTGAAATTTGTGTTCTTTTCACATACCACCTATGGATCCACAAGAGTCATTGAAATGTGTGTTCTTTTCACAATGCACCTATAGATCCATCAGTGTCATTGAAATGTGTGTTCTCTTTAGAGACCACACATGGATCCAGCAGTGTCATTGCATGTGTGTTCTTTTTACTGACAACAACCAGAGTCATTGAAATGTGTGTTCTCTTCAGAGACCACACATGGATCCACCAGTGTCATTGCATGTGTATTCTTTTTACTAACAACAACTGGAGTGTTTTTATGTGTGTTCTTTTCACATACCACATATGGATCCACCGGTGTCATTGAAATGTGTGTTCTCTTTAGAGACCACTCATGGGTCCACCAGTGTCATTGCATGTGTGTTCTTTTTACTAACAACAACTAGAGTCATTGCATGTGTGTTCTTTTCGCATACCACATATGGATCCACCAGTGTCATTGCATGTGTGTTCTTTTCACAATCCACACATGGATCCACCAGTGTCATTGCATGTGTGTTCTTTTTACTAACAACAACTGGAGCTATTGAATGTGTGTTCTTTTCACATACCACATACGGATCCACCAGTGTCATTGCATGTGTGCTCTTTTCACAATCCACCTATGGATCCACCAGTGTCATTGCATGTGTGTTCTTTTTACTAACAACAACCAGTGTCATTGCATGTGTGTTCTTTTCACATACCACATATGGATCCACCAGTGTCATTGCATGTGTGTTCTTTTCACAATCCACCTATGGATCCACTAGTTTTATTGCATGTGTGCTCTTTATACTAACAACAACCGGAGTCATTTCATGACTGTTCTTTTCACATACCACATATGGATCCACCAGTGTCATTGAAATGTGTGATCTCTTCAGAGACCACACATGGATACACTAGTGTCTTTACATGTGTGTTCTTTTTACTAATAACAACTGGAGTCATTGCATGTGTGTTCTTTTCACATACCACATATGGTTCCACCAGTGTCATTACATGTGTGCTTTTTTCACAATCCACCTATGGATCCACCAGTGTCATTGCATGTGTGTTCTTTTTACTAACAACAACAAGAGTCGTTGAAAAGTGTGTCCTTTTCACATACCACATATGGATCCACCAGAGTCATTGAAATGTGTGTTCTTTTCACAATCCACCTATAGATCCACCAGTGTCATTGCATGTGTGTTCTTTTTACTAACAACAACTGGAGTCATTTCATGTGTGTTCTTTTCACATACAACATATGGATCCACCGGTGTCGTTGAAACATGTGTTCTCTTTAGAAACCACACATGGATCCACCAGTGTCATTGCATGTGTGTTCTTT